>JANRMT010062841.1:55543186-55561973 GCA_026402145.1 Polypterus bichir lapradei | reverse complement strand
TAGATAGATAGATAGATAGATAGATAGATAGATAGATAGATAGATAGTAAATTTATATGTTTGGACATTTTGTATGGAGCCAATCATGATCCCAGCAGCAACAAATCTATATGAAATATTCATGCCAGTCAAAAAAATAAAGAATTATCATAATTAAGGACCATAAAATACCATATTTCCACAACAGCACTGAATGAGGTCTTACTTTTCAACTTATAATTAAGAGTTAAAGTCTTGTTTTTTATCTTCTTTGCAGAAAAAATACACATAGATGTCAAAATACTGTGCATTAACATGAAATGGTTACACCCTTGATACATTGTAAAGCCATCCACTACTGTCTTGTTGTGCAGGAACCACTAAGCCATAGGAACAGGGCTACAACCATCAAGGCCAGTATATCATTTCAAATATATCTTCAAACTCTCAAAAGATAGTAGCAGCATTAAGACACACTGACACCCTGAACATGGGAAGATTCTATATAAATGAAATGTATTATTATTATTATTATTATTATTATTATTATTATTATTATTAAAAAATTAAACTTGCACCAATTGTTGAGTATCACAGTGCTGACCTACTCATACTTAGTGATGCAGTTCAAGAACCAGACTCCTACTGGTAAATGGCAATGAACTAAAAGCAGTAGGTAGATTCTGTATGTCAACTCATCTACATCCTGCAGATGTTGCAGGCTGTTTTACTGTGTTATCAGATCTCATGTGATGTGCACCTAACACAATAGGTACAAATATAACCTCTTAAGTTCTTTTCTTAATGGAGGATAGGACGAAATGTCAAAACCAGCTATGTAACTTTTATCTGTATCTTCCTACCTGTCTTTCTGTCCATACTGTACCCCACTTATTGAACCCTAGGGTCTCCTTTCAGAAGGTTGGTCACTGAATATGACTGTCTTTTATTTTTTCTCATTTACTTTAACTCAGTTTAATTCTAATAAAGGATTCTACAAAGCATCCTTTGTGCCCTTATAGGACCATAGCCATTCAAGGAATGACAGTCTTGCACAGGGCAATATTAGTAATCAATAACCGAACAGAGACATTAAGTTTGCTTAAATATTATATTTATTTGAATAATAATAAATAGCAGCAAATATAAGTAATACAAGGAATTATATGACCTGGGTGGATTCATACAGTATTCATGCAGATCCTGATGACAGTTACCAAATGGCCTATTTCTTTGGTTAATGATTGTAAATTCTTAATGAAAAATAAAAACAATGATTTAATTTTGCAGACCAATCCCCTTGCAAAGCAGCCAGCAGCTACGGAGAAGTTAGTCTCCATTTAAATGTCCATGGAACCTCTCAAATTGTCAGAAAGGCATCAGCTAGAAACTCAATTTATCAACAAAGCACAAACTAAACCAAAGCTAAACTAAAAACTGAACTGAAAGCTAAATGGAAGCTTTTATTGAAAAAAGGCAGCCTCTCTCCCTACTTCCTATCCAAATTGGTCACATACACCTGGCTTACTATCTGCTAGCAAAGCCGCTAACATTTTTACAGTTTTTCTTAAAACACAAAGAAGTTACAACACAAGCTTAAGGTAAGTTTCCATCAGAATTAAAAGCTGCACCAAGTTGCAAGCACACTGAAAATACAAAACATTTTAAGATTCTGCTTTGCCTTTCAGTTTTCCCAGAATACATTTCACTCCTGTCCATCATGACAATTCTTTCAGGGCTTGGTCATTTACCTAAACTTTAGTGTCTCTTCATTGTCACAAGGCTGTTTTCATCAATATAAAATAATATAATTATATTATAATTGGCTACTTTATTATATATACCAGAATCTACCACATAATTGATTACTGAATCAGTTATATACACTGAGGATTATATTCAAAGTAATTACACCGAGGATTATATTTAAAGTAATTATTCAGTTACCAATTTGATCAATTGTGTGTTAAATTGAGAGGGAAAACTGGAAGAGTAAAGGTTTAAATGGCCACCAAGTAAGCCTGCATGAGTGCAGAATGAACAGCATTATGTGACAATGTCATGGGTATATGGAGAATTAAACTAAACAAAATATCTAACCTATAATAAATCTTTGGTCCAAGGCTGACCATAGATCAGAGGGTCTGCCAGAGGCAGACACAGTCTTTTTAACTAACAGATGGACTACACTCAGTTAAAAGACATGTTTAATGAAATATATTAGAATGCAAACTTGTCATATCTTGTCATGGATGGCACATAGCAACCTCACGCATCCACTGCTGTTAACACACAAAAAAAAAAATGAGAGTATAGTTTGCAGTGGGTATGAAACACAAACACAGGGCAGTAAAGGACTGTGACGATGCGGGTTCGCTGCATGCTCCCATCAGCTCTCTCTCCACATTGATTCCAGCAACCTCTGGCTCTTTTTCCTTACTTCGATCTCTCTTAGCCGCCTCGCGCTTCTATTTATGAAGAGGACATGGCAGCTGTGGCAAATCAGCTGCCCTGAGCACAATCACAGATGCGGACGATTGCTCACCTGTGCACTTAGGTGAGAAATGCCCACATCACGAATCATCCCGGGAACCGCTTCAGCCACACAACCACCACACCCCCTCATTAAACCGGAAGTGCAGTGATTATTTATTTAAAACTGGCCTTCCTGATGGGAGCTGTGGACCCGCAACACCACAAGGACTGGTCAGAGTCCTGGATGATTCAAGCTCATTTAAATAAACAGATATAATGTAAAATCTTACATGTAAATGGATCCATCCTTCTGAGTGTTAAACAAGACCTACAGGTGCTGGCTTTTTAATGGTGTAGTTTTGTGTTGTGCCTATCTTGTCCTTCTTCAGCTTCCACTTGTGGCAGCAGAAATCCAATCTGAAAATGGGGTTATTGCAGAAGGATCACACACATGTCATGATAACAAATTCCAGGGATGAGGAGCATGACAAGGATTTCTGCTTGGTCTTCCTAGTCATTGATCACAATTCAAGCGGGCATCTGTGTGATGATGTGGAAAGAGGTATTTAAAGCACAGAGGCAGTAGCAGCTAATATGTAGCAACCATGAGGCACATTGGAGTTTACATGGGCTCTCATCCCAATACTGCACTTTCTTTTTGAGTACACACACTCACAGTTTCTGGCTGCACTGAGAACAAAGTAAAAATAATTGAGTATCAATCTGGTGTATTTGTGTATTGAGCATTAATCTGGTGTATTGTGTATTAATCTGGTATATTATCATGATTCTTGCCTTTTCTTATTTTTGCATTTATTTGAGACATCTGTTTCTTTTCAAGAACTGTCTGTTTTTTGCTATTATAAAGACGTTATCATCCACCACCACTTAAAGCTTGTTTTTCATGGCTGTGGATTATGTCAAGACAGAGTTGTGGTATGCTGCATTCTCATGCAAGCCTTAAGTGAAAGAGCAGCTCACTATGCTAAACTGAAAAAAACAACCATTCATAAACATTAGTTATGCACCAATCAAAACTATTTAGTTTATGGAACATTTGGCTTTGTTATTTTGACTCTGTTTTCTGGTTAGCAACTTTAATTTTGGCAATTGGTTCTGTCTGGCTTTCTCAGAAGCCCTGTTCATCTCTTAACATCATTACTTCCCCTGGAGGCACTCAAAACAGCTGTGAGGGTCTTTCAAGAAAATGTTCCCACTGGGACCTTTTTGCTTTAATTTTGAGGGTGTTTAATTATTTAAATTTTGTTTATTTGTTTCCCCAAATGCTTCTTTGTAACCCTCACTTGCCTCCCTATTATTCTTATTTATCCTTCCATTATCCAACCTATATCCAAACTACAGAGCCACAGGGATCTGCTGGAGCCAATCCCAGCCAACACAGGGTGCAAGGCAGGGAACAAACCCTGGGCAGGGTGCCAGCTCACCGAAGGGCACGTACACACACACCAAGCACACACTAGGGACAATTTAGAATCGCCAATGCACCTAACCTGCATGTCTGTGGACTGTGGGAGGAAACCGGAGCACCCAGAGGAAACCCATGCAGACACGGAGAGAACATGCAAACTCCACGCAGGGAGGACCCAGGAAGCGAACCTGGGTCTCCTAACTGCGAGGCAGCAGCGCTACCCACTGCGCCACCCTACTCTTATTTATTTATTTATTTATTTTTGCTATGGCTTTACATGCCCAATTACTACTCCTACCACCTTCACTGTTTCCCACAAAAATATAAAAGTGAGGAAACTTTTGAAAGTTGTATATTCTTAAGAGTTTCTATGACTCCATTCTGAGTAAAAGCAATTGCATTTTCAAGGTTAATTCAATCTCCAAGCCCTTGAATATTTTAGAATTAACCCAATAAAACTAAGATACTGCATGAAAATTAACCAGAAGAAAATAGATACATATTACAAAGCTTAAGTATTTAGTGTGGCACAGAAATATTTTTTTTTTTTAAATTGAGCTTATGATATGCAGAGAAAAGATGTTATTCATTGTATGTTAGGATGCAGCGTTATACTGCCTTGTTCCATTTGTGTTTTTCCTGCTGTTGTCTTTTAACATTTAATTTTTTACTTTGACCTTCTCCCAGTTCCTTGCCTACAATTATGTTCAGTGTCTTCAGATTTGTGGTTTCACTATGTATTGGGACTCTCAGGTGCTGAGGTCATTAGGGTCGCAGTTACCTGAGAGTCCTTTATAAGACTTCTGCCCATCACTAGCAAATCACTGTAGCGTGAACAAGTTCAGCTGCTGTAGTCTACATCCTCTTTTGTGGCTTTTTGTAAAAAACATATGTGGTTTTTAATTTTTTGGTTTTTGAATTTATAGTTTTTTTAATTTTTAAAAATGTTTTTGGTATCGGTGGACATACAGGTAAAAAGGCAAAAGCTACAAGTCTATTTTTGCACCTAATTGCACTTGTTTTTCAATCATTTTTGGTTATCAGTGATTTAAGAAATGCATCTGAAATTAAATTGGAGCAGGACAAAATTAACTAAGAGCCACTTCAGCCTGCACACATCTGTGTGTACCTGTAAAGCCTTGGTGTCATGTTATATTACAGCTGCCATTTCAACGACCGTGACTACATAAGCAGTACTGCTTGGAAGAGAAGGTGTGTGAACTTACTATACAATTAAACAAAAGCTTCTTACAGATGTTTGAATATATTTTTTTATTTCTTTCTTTGAAATATGATTTTGTTACTTGACTTTTGTCCTTTAGATTTGTGAAAAAACAACTGCATTTTTCTTAAACCTGTGTGAACACGATTACTCTCAAAAAATACGTTATTTCTTTTTTGACAGAATAATTAATAAAATATGTTTAGATATCATATTAACAAACTTTAAGAACTGTCTTTTAAAAACCTGATAAATTTGCATGGACTTTTCATGAGCTATAGGGAACTGTGAAATGTGATGGGAGTTTTCTAATTTTGTCCTCATTGGGTGAACTCTGCAATTTATATGCCATTTACTTGCTTTGTAAGCCATATTTTGATGAAAGTCATTCTGACTAATTTAAAACATGTACTTTTATACAGGAAATATTTCACTGCATTAGGAAATTTAAGATGTATCAAATGTTTCATGCATTTTTATATAAAACATCCAAAAGTGGGAAATAGAAGTGATAAAGAATCCAAAATACAGTTAAAAAAGGTAAAAGTAAGATGTGGTGTGATGGTGTATGATTAATAGTAATTAAAACTAAAATTTTGAACTGATAATGCTCAGAAACGATAGTGACTTTTATCAAGTGTCAAACAGAAACAAAGGGCAGCATAGTGGCGCAGTGGTAGCGCCGCTGCCTCGCAGTTAGGAGACCCAGGTTTGCTTCCCGGGTCCTCCCTGCATGGAGCTTGAATGTTCTCCCCGTGTCTGTGTGTGTTTCCTCCGGGTGCTCCGGTTTCCTCCCACAGTCCAAAGACATGCAGGTTAGGTGCACTGGCAACCTAAATTGTCCCTAGTGTGTGCTGGGTGTGTATGTGTGCCCTGCGGAGGGCTGGTGCCCTGCCTGGGGATTTGTGCCTGCCTTGCACCCTGTGCTGGCTGGGATTGGCTCCAGCAGACCCCCGTGACCCTGTGTTAGGATATAGCGGGTTGGAAAATGACTGACTGACAAACAGAAAGAAAACTTTTCAATATACAGGATCTGTTTTCCAGAAATGTATTTCATTGGTCATACAAACAAATTGCTTATTATTTGTAGCTCACCCTCACCAAGTTTGTTTCTCCTTACTCTTAAGCTAGATTTATTTATTGCATCAATTGTTTAAACATATCTTTATTAAAATTGCAGGATAGGTAAAGAAATGTCTTGGTTTGGATTGATTTTAGTTTCACTCTTTCTAGGATACAGGCAGGTTGTGTTGAATAGCACAGTTCAGGCATTGACTGCCTTTACATTTCTATATGTACCATTCTCATATAATACTTGATCCCGGTTTTATTTCAATGTTGTATTTCTGATTCCAGTTTTCAATCTCTTTCCTCTCAGAGAGCAAATGCCTCATTCGAAAGATAAAATGCTCATAATGTGATTTCAAGAAGCACAGCTTGAGTAATCAATAATGTATTACAACTGAATGTCTGATAAATTGTTTGTACATTTATAGAAGGCATGATACCAAATCCATCTAACCTTCCATGTCTTCCCTTACAAGAATCTCATGAGCACCCTGCAGTGGCTTAATATTACATTTTATTTTATGTTTATGAAGGTACTGGTCTCATTATTACCCTTGATATTATTCTCTATACAGCCTTGAGGTCGTCCTTGACTGCAGTCTGAACTTTACCTTGCATATTTCATTAGCAGTCAAAAGTACTTTTTTCCATCTCATGAACATCTTAGGGGCCCACCCATGTCTATTCCTTTCTAATCTAAAAATTGACTGCCTTTCTGTTCTGGACCACCGTAACCTCTAACCACCACAGATTTCCCATCTCTATTATAAAAAGCTGGAGACTGGTTAAAAATGCCTTGTTGCCAAAATTCTGCCTACAATTAATAGCAATAAGCCATTATCTTGGTAAAATCCAAGTGGATGATCTTGGTTTTGTAATAAAGCAGTCAAAGCCTGAGCAATGAGCATGTTGTAAGTTATAGTGAGCCATGGCCATACTTGCAATTATTCTTGTTGCACAATTTTATATATATATATTGTCACAAGAACGACTTTTGGGGCAGCCTCCCGTATAATATGCCCTGGCTGCAAAAGGTTGAATTGAAGCAAGTTGTTTACAAGACTGAGTCCAAAACAGAACTGAATATGTGGAGGTAAGATGGCGGCTTTAAAGGCCGGTGGAGGAAGTGATGTCATTTATGCAAGAACCAGAAGTGGCGTCTTTGGGACCAGAAGTGACATCATCTCAAGCACCGAGACCGGAAGTGACATCATCACAAGCACCTAGACTGGAAAGTGACGTCATCAGAAGCGTCGGAACCTGTCAGGATTTCCCGGCAATGGTCTGCAAGGAATTGAGAGAGACAGTGAGCACACTCTGCCACCCCCTGGTCTGATGTAGAATTACAATTACTCAAGCCCTTTAGCTGCCTCCTATTTGCATGTGTGTGACAACATATATAAATTTTAATAACTGTAGTTTAAGAAAATACATGCTCAACTAGCTTATGGTGTATTAACTACATAACTAACATTTAGAAATACCTTAAAATGAATTTCAGATCTTAAATTACAGTTCAGCTTTTCAGATTTCTCAGATAAGTTTCTTTATATATTAAGATATCTGCAATGTATTTTGAGCTTCTTCTAATGCATTTAAAGATATCTGAGAATATATCCTTGTGCATTTCATGTTATCCAAAGCACTTTTAGATATGCCAAACTGACCTCCTATACATTTTAAAATATCTGTAATTGATTTTTCTGTATCTTAAAATTATTTCCAATATTGGCTGTTATTTTTTTCATTAGGTCTTCTGGCCTACTTTATGATATTTCAAAATATATTTGAGTATGTTAAAATAACAAGGCCATAGTTTTTTAATTTCTTGAAGTGCAAAGATATCTCAAAACAAAATCATATAAAACTTTATTATTTCTTAAAATGTATTACAGATGTTTTGAAATCAAATTTCAAAGGCATAAGAGGTACATTTTACAATATGAAGTTATTTGAGGAAAATGTATTGTTGATATCTCAAATGTAAGTCAATATAAAGATATATAAGAAGCTGTTTATTTATTTTTATTTTTTACTTTTTTTGCTGAAATACATTTCTAGGTACAGTATTTTTTATAAAATACGGCGTGCAATTCAAGATATGCCAAATCTATTTAAAAATATTTTGAAATGATACAAAGGCCTGTTGAACACATGGGAAATTTTGAGGTATCTTGTATTGCATTTCAAATATCTCAGAATGCAAGTAAATGTAAGAAATAAAAATAGGGAAAGAAACTTCTGAGAACTTGAAATGCATTTGGGAAATCTTTCAATTCATTTCAGGTGTCTCAGACTGATTACAATGATATTTTTAAGATACTATCAAATGCTTTTGAGAAATTTGAAATTGTATTTAAGGCATCTTTGAAAAAACGTGTGTTATTTGGTAATCCCTTTAATATTATACAGTAAGAAATGCCTTAATATTCAACTTGCCATAACTTTACATTCAGAAAATTTTACAAATGATTACATTGAATTCAATACACAGTTTGTACCAAGAGTTTGACTCTGTTTTATTAATCTGATTGACTTTTACAAAAATATTTTTAGACTTAAAAAAGTTATTTTAGATTGACATTAAAAGGTCCTAGATCTGCAATATTAAAGCAGATTGTCTACTTCTTTTAGTTTTCTGATCAAAACCCACGTCTCTTTTAGTCTTAGGCTTCTTTCTTTGGAGTAGCAACAATTTAAACCAATGTTTGGTAACAAAATGTGATCAAATGTTTATATCTTATCACAGAAGATATGTATAAAAATGGTGATGTTGATAGCCAATATAAGCATCATTAATTAAAACATTTTGACTACAATAGTAACAGCACTGCACATAATGATCAAAAATACTATATGCCAAAAAACTTTAACTTCTAACCAAATCTTTGACTTACTTCAAAATTCTTGTCAATTCTGGAAATGTATTCTAGGCAGAATCACATATGAACAATATTTTCTCATTGCGTTACAGTCTCCGATATCTTTTCAATTTTTTGTCTTGCGTGTAGATTTTGTTCTGGAGGTTTTGTTTCTAAAAGGCATGTGCATTGTTATTACAAAATATTATCTTGTTTTTGAAATTTTAGAGAAAGCAAAATAGGTGGTTAATTATATTTTAATATAAACCCTGATCTTTTACTTGACCAGACGTGGGTAGTAACGAGTTACATTTACTCCGGTACATTTACTTGAGTAACTTTTTTTAAAAAATTGTACTTCTTAGAGTAGTTTTACTGCATCATACTTTTTACTTTTACTTGAGTACATTTGTGAAGAAGAAACACTACTCTTACTCCAACACTCAACTCGTTACTTTTTTCCATTTACACATTACACTATATTTTTGCAAGGGAGAACTCGCCGGTGGATCTACTGCATGACTGTTTCACCAATCAGACGTAGCAACAATAATCACATGACTCTGTTTCATCAATCAGACGTAGCCATGCAGTCACATGACCACACACAAACTTCCTGCGTCTTGCAGCCTGTGAGAGACTTTTTAGTCATGCGGGGCTCCTGTTCACTGCTAAACGATCACAGCTTCACTGCAAGAACCAAATTGTCGTTCCCAAGCCTGCCTTTCATGTCTTTAACCTCTTTTCTTTTCTCCGTTTCTTTGATTCCCCCTTCTTTTTTTGTGCTAACCCGTATATATACACTCCTGTCTCCATGGACCTTAATCACATGCTGCAGGAAGCCAATGAAGCAATTGAGAACGATTGCACCCACACGTGCAGGTGCGACTCGCTCCAACTACCTCATTAACTCCCCGCGGTCATGCAATTGCGCCCACGGAGAGTGACACGGCTTTATGGATTTGAAACTGGCCTTTTTTTTTTTATTTTGAAGCCACAGACTCGCTACACCACAAAGTGAATATGCAGTATTATACTGTCAGTGTATAGTGTATCTTGTCACTGTAAGTAGTTAGCACTGTTCAAACATACATGTAAAAAACTGAGATTTGGAACTTTGTGTTATTTGTGCATCTTTATTTTGTAAAGATATTATTTATTTTTACTCATTTTTTTATTTCATTATTTGCAAATAGCAGAATTTGCACATTATTTTATATTTTTGTCTGTCTTATTACAATATTTCTAAAAAATAAATCATTTATTATGTTCAAACAGTTTCAATACTTGAGTAGTCTTTTCACCAAATACTTTTTTCCTCTTACTTGAGTAATTTTTTGGATGACTACTTTTTACTTCTACTTGAGTAATATTATTTTGAAGTAACGCTACTCTTACTGGAGTGCAATTTTTGGCTACTCTAACCACCTCTGTACTCGACCACATACGAGATTGACAGTTGATATCCCCTGATCTTTTTGTCTATCATACATGATATGATTCAATCCAAAATCCTTTTCAGACCATGCATGACAAACACAGAGAAGTCTAAGACCCTGATAACAAATTCTAGAAAGGCCAATAATGGCCATTGTTTCTATACTCTGTTTTTCTAAGTTTTATGATTCCCTATTGAGATTTGGTCTTTGAAATCCAAAGTTAATCTTTGTGTAGATGTCTTAATAATTTCAAATTTAATATTCCATCATTGGGCTTGTGTACAGCTTCCAGTCTGAAATTGGAGAAGTTTTTTGGTTCTTTTAGTCTGGCTTCCTATGAAGTCTGTAATGATCCTCCACTGCAAATTAAATATAATTGTTTTTGCCATCCAGAATCTAAAGTCTAGTAAGCTTTACCTAAGGCCCATTAGAGAATCTGCTATCCATATTTGGCACAAAACAAAGTCATCTCAATATGCTATTTGCCTGGAAACAGCATTGCATCAGCACGCTAAGTAATCTGTTTGCATGTTATGTGGCATCCAAGGTTTTGTATAGTTACCCAAAACTAGTTTCACTCTGGCTAGGATGTTTTTGACTATTTTTTGTTTCATGTTTGTATGTTAGGGTGATTTGTTATGTTCCTGGTTTTGGCCCTCACTAGTTAATTTGATTAATGTTTATCTTCTTGTCTCTTTATACCTGTTATACTTCCATCTTCTTGTTAGAAGAGTCTCCAGGTTTCAGTTGAGTATTACATCAGGTATCCTCTTTGAGAAAGGACTGGAACATATTGTCAGAATTAAGACAGTAAGTCCTATGTTCCCTCAAGATTAGCATTTACAACATCATAGAGTACTTTTTATCATTTTTATTGTAATTTTGCCAGGCTGGTGATCTACAAGCCTCAAATTGCTCGAACCAATGAGACATCACCCTAGTGATCATTTTGCTTTTTCAAATTGAGGACACATTGCCTCTGCCGGTTTATGATACCAACAAACATTGTGTTAATAAGAATTTCCTATGAACAGTTTGAAATCACTTCAGTTTTTTTTTGTTTGGCACCTCCTGAATCACCAGTATAAGAAAACCCTCACATATGATGTGCCATTCTTGATGTCTAGCTATGCAAGGTGTTGACCTATTTGGGGCTTCCTCTATTTTTGTCCATCTAAACGCAAAAAAACACAAATTGTTTGGTAACTTTTGGACCATATTTTGTGCAGCAAATTATACCCTTACAGTAAAGAGTACTCCAGTAGGTGTCTCCAGCAAAAACAATCAGACAAAGTTTAAGTTATACATGGCAAATAACCCCAGGAGTTTCACCCCATAATGTGACATGTGGGGTCAAAGTCACTGTTTTTCACAAAACTTTGAAAAAATGGGCATGTGGAGAGCTGTTTTATGCAATGTAGATGTTGCTAATCACAAATATGATAATATCTTTAATATTTGATTTTTACCTGTGGTCCTAATCCTCTAACAGCCACTCCTAGAAGGTTCAAAATGGTAAATTTCAAACAATAGTATGTGGGGGTTTGTTTTACATTATTTCAACTTCAATGATTACATATTGTCAGAGATTGCTGGGGTGGCGACCCGGCCGGGACACCCAGAGGGACCGGAGGAGGGCTTACACCTTCCCCAGACCATGTGGGGACGACCACCCTGGTACCTTTGGGGGCCACGGGTACAGAGCTTTGAAGCTCCACCCTGTAGGGGCCCGTGCTCACCACCAGGGGACACCCCAATGCCTTGGAGACCCTGAACCTCAACACTTCCGCCACACCCGGAAGTGCTGGGGGGAAGAGGAGCAGGGACACCCGGAGTGCTTCCGGAGATACAGCCGGCACTTCCGTCACACTGAGGCGTGTCGGTGGGAGATTGCCGGGTAGCACCTGGAGAACATCCGGGTGTGTATAAAAGGGGCCGCCTCCCTTCATTCAGGGCTGGAGTCAGGTGAGGAGAAGGACAGAGCTTGGTGGAGGAGGCAAGGAGGTGGCCTGAAGAAAGTAAGGCAGTGTGAAGAGGCCAGGACTTTGGGGACTTGTGGGGTTTGTGTGGCACTGGACTTTGTATATAGAATGTATAATAAACGTGTGTGTGGTGAAACCAACGTGTCTGCCTTATTTTAGCTTTATATCCCTGTACTAGGGATCCATCCTGCTATGACCTCTACCAAGGGGTGAAAAATGAAAAACTTGAAATAGAAACACACATTTTAAATTTCAAGTATATGACACAACTATTCTTGTTACGTTTCTTATGAATGCCCGGGATTAGGGCAGCTTACACTGAATTAATTTTTTGTCCCATAAAATGGAATGGGAAAATTAGAAGGACTGTCAGTTTTTTGAGACTATATATATTCTTGCATTTTTTATTCTTCATTTTTTCACCACTGTTTGTGCTCAGTGTGAGGTAGTGGTTTAGGCAGGCACTCAGGCCTGCTGAGTCGTAACATAAGCTTATGACATACCTGATTGTAGAATATACTATATATTAATTTACCTTAGTGACCCAATTAACAAGTCATTTTCTTATAAATACAGGTAAAAATGCAGAGGCTGCTGATGTCATCTTACTCAATGAAGACTACAGTACATAATGTTGTAGTGTAGCTGTACTTATGCAGTAATCTTATAAAGCAGATTGCTCAGCTAAATTAGCTGTAATAACTTAAGATACAAAAAAAACATAATATATAAAATATGTAAAAATGAATACAATTTTATGTTAGATAACTGCATTTAAATGGATAATTTCCAAGTTGCGTGCTTTTCTATTCACTGAAAATTAGCAAAAAAAAATAATAAAATAAACACTTAAGAAAATCAGGTCAGTGTGCTCTCATATACTAGTTATTACTTGCATTATATTTTAAATCAGATTTGATTTTTAGGAATCGCAGAAAAAAGGATTTATTCTTGCCTGAGGCCATCATTTGCTCCATTTTTCTACTACATCAGACTTCAGCATCTCTAAGGAATTTAGTGAAAGTAATTTTAGTTAGGAATCTTTTGCCCTTTCAGTAAGTGCAAGTGTGGCACTTCATCAATGGTTGAAGAATTCCTTACTATCACAGATGTATCTGGACAGTTGATAAAACCCTCACAGAAGTCCCTATGCTAGAACATCCCATCATAAATAAAAAAGCAGAAAAGGGCCTTTGTCACTGTTTATCTGTACTGCTTTTATTCTTTGCCCTTGATTTCCTCTTCAGAAAATTGATGCACCCTTAAATTGAAGCAGGAGACTTGACAGGTGATGGTTAGCATGATAACTGCTCAGATTTCATCAGCCAGTGTTTTTCTGGTGGTGCAATTGTAGGAACTTTCAGCTAGATTACCTGTCATCCACTACATCAGATAAAAGAGATACAGTTGAAAGATGCAGTTTTGCCACTGCATCTGATAGGAAATGAAAAGTGCAGGTGAGGCAGCAGTTAAAGAGAGAAAAGGTAGAAAATAATTCTGTATGACCAAGTACTGTGATTTTTTCCCTTTTAACCATTCTGCATTTATCTATGTCAAAAAATGGCTGGTTGGCAGATCCAGTGCAAAATGTCTCTTATAGTCTGTCTGGCAGTATGGGAGCAAAAGCACCAGTATTTAGGAAAGAAAAATTTTGAAATGAATAGGTCCAAACAGTTTTGTGAATCTTTACTAAAATTAATCTAAACTAAAATGCAACATTTGAAACTGATATAAATGTGGTGTACTGTAGAAACTCACATAAGTAATTTAACTCCCTAAGAGTATTGGAAAAGATTAGGTGATGTAAGATTGCCCTGCCTTTACTCCTTCAAGGATGTTCTTGGTAAGTTGATCTGTATGTGTTAGTCACAATGCGAAATTAGTTAAAATTTGCCTGAATATTTTAAAGTGTAGGTGACAGACTCAGAATGTGGTAGAAATGAAAACCTGTAGCCACTGTGCCCATCCAGGGTCTCAGTTCAATATCCCTGTTTCCCTGAGATGAAAGCATCTCATAATCCTAAACTGTTGGAACACCATGTACAGCAAACATAATTATTTTGAAATTATTCAGTGTTTCCAGTTCCACTTAAGGTTGAGGAAAACATCACTTAACCTTGGCTAGTGAAGCTCCTGTTGTATTTAAGCCATTTTCTGAAATTATTTTAAATTGCTTATGTGAGAGAATAGGTTATACATTTTTTCCAAAATTATTGGGTAATGTATAAATGTATACAATTCCATTCATCTCATTAACAGTATCATTTTACATTTAAATTATTTACATAATTAATTATACATTGACAATCTTACACCTGACCAACCACTGTGAAGAGTGTATGCACAAAACATCCTAGCCACGTTCTCTAATCTTACTTGCTTGGCAGTGAAACAAGTCCAAAGATACTGTACAATTTAATAAGTACATATTCTCCATCACACGAGACCTCAACCATCTATCAACTACTTTAGAGCTGATGTACTTAGGAATTTTAAGATTGTTAAATCTACTGGACGGACTGGCAAATCCATTAGGAACAAGCGCAACAGGCAGCATGGTGTTCCAGAGTAACAATGTTGGCTTTGCTCTGGCTACTTTTTTCAAGGAGTTTCTTTATGCTTATCTAGTCACAAAGGACATCCACATGCACAATTTGCATAATTTGTACATTCAACCTTAGCCTCCGGGGATGTTACACTTTCAGGCAGGGGCATGGACAGGAAAATCGCTCAATCCTTCTGCTTAACTTAACTGAGAAGAATTGAGGTAATCAAAAATGACGGTTGAGGTAGTAAAAAAAAAGAAAACAATTGGCAGTTATTCCAGCAGGGAAACGACACCAAAAAGATGAAAAACAAACTCCTAGAAATTACATGCATATGCATCTAACCAAAAACTATGTTGCGTAGACTCGCGATAACTGCTTGAAAATTTAAAGTATGTTTAGACTTTAGCAATTGAATTCTTAAAAAAAGCTTTTGAAGCAGTAGAGCAGTATAAAGTTCTCAAGGGTGTGGATCTGCATGTATCAACATGCTGGCCTCTCACAGTGGCTCCTTTTCATATTGATAGTAAGGGATGGTAATACAATGACTTAACAATGCATTTCCAATATCCCTGAATGTTTCTAATGAATAAATCACTGAAATCCAAATGACAATATGTTGTTGTTGCTCTTAATAAGAATTATACTCTGCAGCACACAGTCTAAGCTCAGACATTGTATATACTGCCTTTTCTGCCCCCTATCACACACCCACACATGCACACAGACCATTCATGCAAACACTCCTTGAAAAATTGAAAGGTATAAATCAGTTATTTAATGCCATATTTACTGTACACATGGTCTATCTTTAAAGCTGTCCTAGCTGTTCTGGACCATAAGGCAGGAGCTAACCGTACCAAAAGTACCAGTCCATCACAAGCAGCTCCTTCACTCATCCTCACTTATACATCTCTAATTTAATTTTTTAAGTTTTTATAGGTTTACCAACATTTTGTCACTTTTCAGTTTTTTTATAATTGATATTCTGCTACATTCATACAATTTGTGTAGTGTGTCCAATGTCAATTTTTATTGTTTTTTTATTGTATTTTTGGAAGTTTTTTCATTGTAGTCTGTGAAATAAAATGTGTTGAGCTTTCAGGGATTTCTAACACAATGACTTGTTGTGGCAGTTTTGCAGAGCATTACCTCATGTTATTTTTAAAGGCTATTTCAGTTCACAGCTCTAATACATTTGTCTTTTTTTCATGCTGTGTATTTCCTGCACCTAATAAATAATGAGCACACTCTTCATTCATGTATGCACTTAATAGCTATGTCCACATAAAAATCTTCCTATATAATACGCTATCGTGGCTGTTCGTTTGTCTGTCCAGGATTTTTAATCACCTGTAGCTCGCAAACCGTTTTACCTATTGACTTGAAATTTGGTACACATATATTACATGACGTCTACTATCCGCTTTCAGGGTGATGATTTGTATTACTCTTTTTATTTTTATTTTATTTTATTGTAGAATCAAACCTTGGCAGTGCGCAGCAGGGTGGCCGTGCGGCGCATGCGTATGGGCGCCGTTCTCATTCCCTACCACCTTCGCTAATCATTCTTGAGGCAGATTGAAGACTTAAGTACCAGCTTAAGTGAAAAATTAAAGAAAACATACTAAGTAATTGCAACACAAAAACTAACTTAATCAGTTTTAACTCGAAAAGATGCCGACGAAAGAAGAGAAGCAGCAGGCCGCTAGGGTGGAGAAAAGAAGAGCTGCTCAGGAAGCAGCAAGCGCATCAACCTCTGAGCAAATGAATGGTTAACGTACAGAAAAAGAGGATGAAAACTAGGAATGCTCAAATCAAGTGTATTCACTGCACGTTATCGTGCTGTACGCTGTTACTGGTGTTTAATAAAAGGTTTAGTTTTCAGAGTTCCCAACATCCCAAAATTGCTTCACAGATGTATTTTACTTCTTAAGCAGAAGTGAAAGAATAAAGAGTAGGATGATATGTAAAATTATTTGACAAGGAAAATTATACTGAAGTTTTCAAAACCCGGAATACAGCTAGTTTACTACATAAAGTTAGAGTGGAATGCCTTTTGTGGTTTTAAATATTTTAATAAATTTATTACCCATTTCCACTGAATTGACACAATGGTGCTAAATATGTTCAGCATCTTGGTTTCAAATCTTATGTTTGATGACCAACTGCATGTAGTTTGTGTCAATACTCCAGTTTTCTTGCCATATAATGAAAAAGTGCTGCTGCTATGGAAACATCCTGCATTGTTCACATTCCTAAGAATGAAGTTGACTCTTCACATAATGATTACAGACCAGTGGCACTTGTTTGACACATCATAGAAACCTTTGAGAGTCTGATCCTGGATTGTATGAGTTCTCTTGAGGTAGACTACCTGGACCCAGTGCAGCTTGCTATTGGACAAAGATGGGAGTAGAAGATGTCTATCTGCTCCACAAGGCTTACTGTCACCTGGACAAAGCTAGCAGAACTGTGAGGGTTATGTTTTTTGATTTCTCCAGCGCTTTCAGTACCAGCCAGTCATCCTTGTTATGGGGTGATATGCAGGCAGGTGAGCCTATGATGTCCTGGATAATGAACTATCTGTCAGGCAGACAGCAGTTTGGGAGACTTGAGGAGTATGTCTCTGTTGAATGTGAGCAACACTGCATCATTGCAAGGAACAGCCATGTCTCCTTCTCTCTTCACTCCGCACACCTGAGACTATAAATATAACACCAGGTCCTGGCACTTGCAGAAATTCTCTGATTATTATGCAGTGTATTGATAAGTGTCAGGTGAAGAAATATCTTTCGAGTTAAAAACAGGTTTTTATTCTCACCTTACACATGAACGTGAATTTTAGTCAGCAAGTAAAGCTGCAAATTCCTCCCTTAACATCATTTGTCACCATGAAAATTTTCTTGTACGTACAGCACGATTAACAACAAAACGCTACACTGCACACGCTGCAAGACGGTAAATAGTTATCCTGCCCTACACGACTCCAAAACAACCACAAAATAAGTAAAATCGTTTTGACATTCATGCTGTCACTCCATGTTCAGATCTTGTTATTGGCTTTACATGAAGTCGCATGGTCATGATGAAAACATGTCCGGGCCCAGAACAACATACAAATGAATATCTGCAAAAGCTTATGATGCACATGTTAGCAGGGTTTACTATCAGTAAAGAGCAAAATTTATTTTAGTTGTGAGTGCCAATGCCACAAAATGATTAGCACCACTGTGAAACTAAATAAAGACAATTACAGAATTTT
The DNA here is from genome assembly GCA_026402145.1 of Polypterus bichir lapradei. Lineage (NCBI taxonomy): Eukaryota > Metazoa > Chordata > Cladistia > Polypteriformes > Polypteridae > Polypterus > Polypterus bichir. The sequence continues at coordinate 55,543,707 of JANRMT010062841.1, read as the reverse complement.
GATGATGATGACATTCCCGAAAATGATGTTTATGATGATATAGACAGATGTTGTTTCATCATAAGCAAAGTGCTGTCATCCGCAATATTTTGATAGCAGCATGAAAACCAAAGTTGGATGCTATATTATAGTTAATAGCCATAAAAGGAGCATTTTTAGGTTGGAAAACACATTGGAGGAATTATATAATTAATTGACACAAATCTTGTTCAATTAATATCTTTACTTACTGACATGGCACACCCTGATCTAATGATGTCAGAAGCTCAATAAGAGAAAATAAATTAATTTGACATTCTACTGTGCCTCCCATATACTGTAACAAATAAGCTGCAATTCATGGATTTGACTGCTAGTGTATTTTATAGGGAGTGGGAAAAAAAACTAATCTTCAGCTTATCAGAAATTGGTGGAACTATAGCTGATGACATAAAAAAGGAAGTGATTGTAGAGAAAGTCCTTCAGTGGACATTGATGACCTTTCTTCTGCAATTTTTACTGAATAAATGCATCAAGTAACC
>JANRMT010062841.1:55513625-55533186 GCA_026402145.1 Polypterus bichir lapradei | reverse complement strand
TATATAAACATATATATACACATCATATATATATATACAGGTATATACATATACATACATATATACATATACACATATACTGTACAAATATAGACATATATATACAGTATATACATATATACACATATATATACACAGTTATATATATATACATATACATATATAAATATATATATACACACATACATATATATATATATAGCAAAATACCTGCGCTTTGCAGCAGAGAAGTAGTGTGTTAAAGAAGCAATGAAAAAGAAAAGGAAACATTTTGAAAATAACGTAACATGATTGTCAGTGTAATTGTTTTGTCACTGTTATGAGTGATGAGTGTTATTGTTATATATATATATATATACACATATACACATATATATACACACACACATATATACATACATATACACACATACATATACATACACACACATATATACACACAAATACATATATATACATACACACACATATATATAAACATATGTATACATACTGTACATATCTACATATATACACACACACACACACACACACACAACTATCGTATATGTTGAAGTTCTATTTAAATTTTAAATAGAAGGAATTTTTATTTAGTCGACAGAATATTATTCCGGAATAAATCAACTCAAACCTTAAATAACTTATAATATTTTGCTCTCCATAAAAAATATATCGTGTCTAAATTATACAAGTTAGAAATAAAGTAAATGTTAAAAGAACAAACATTCAAATTTCTTTACTCTTATGTAATTTTATATAAAAAATAAACTTAAATTTTAAATATCCCAAAAGATTTTGCTCTCCATAAAAATATATCCTGTCAAAATTATACAAATTCAAATATGAACATGGTGCGTAACAAAACCTGGAAACATAAATAAAATTTGTTCTTTTCAGCAATAACAAATCAAATCATTCAGTTTATGAACAAAGTGCGTATTTGGGAACACCGTAGTGTCGACTTGGTTCAACATTACTTGGCAACAGGGAAAGTGGGGCAAGTTGCACTGGTGCATTTGTGTCTCCCATAAAAGTAGCTTCACTTGAAATCACTTTGTGATTTTGCACGGGTAAAAACGTCTGCTGAAGTGTCAGATTCTTCTTTAACTCTTCTGCTTTCTGTATCTTGTGCATTGCATTCAGGTCTTTCAGGTAACCCTGATGTTTTGTCTCATAGTGCCGTCTTAGATTAAATTCTGTAATTACACCCACATTTACTCCAGAAATGAGACACACGGGTTTACCGGCAATGTCAGTAAACATATACTCAGCCTCCCATCGGTTTTTAAAGGCTCTATGTTCAGAATCACCTTTTCTCTTCGGCATCGTGTGGGCTAGCTTCACAATAACTTGCAGCATCATAAGCTAGACTTGATTAACGCGGTAAGTGTTCGGCAAGGCAGCTGAAGCGCTGCATTATGGGATCTGTAGTTTATTGTGTTACCAGCGCTTCATATCCCCGGGCCATTAATAACAATAATACAGTATATAAAATGATCTCGCGGGTCCGATATAATTACACGCCGGGCCGGATGTGGCCTGCGGGCCTTGAGTTTGACACATATGGACTAAATAGAACTTGAAAAGATATATTTTTTTAAATGTGATCGCGCAATTCAGATAGAGTTGACGCGCACTACAGTACATCGAGCCCGCGTGCTATTGTGGTTTTGCCTGCATGCCTCAATAAGTCATCCTCCCCTCGCTCTTACTTTTTTACCGTTCATCTAATGAATACACTGAGTATGGCTTTACCAAAACAATCATTGATGGCGAATAAAGTATCCATTATTCGAGTATATAGATCGGGGTATATATATACATATATACCCACGTATCGCAGCGGAGAAGTAGTGTGTTAAAGAAGCTATGAAAAAGAAAAGGGAACATTTTAAAAATAACGTAACATGACTGTCAATATACAGTAATTGTTTTGTGAGTTTTACTGAGTGTTGCTGTCATCAAGGATTTGATTATCATTATTTCTTTCAATCAGGTTCGTATTTGTAGGATGTGTTGTGTTCAAGTTACATTCCGTGTTTGTCAGTCGTTGTAAAGATGACAGGTTTCATTCATCGATTCGTTTCTTACTGCATCAATAAACAGCTCGTCTTCTTCTTTATCTGAGACCTGACACACTGCATGCACGGGTTTTTTTTTTACACTGTCTTCCTTTAGCGGGACATTGACTTTTTCCACCGTGTGCTTTGTTTCCGCAGTAGCTGCATTTATGAATATGCTTGTATGTATCAGACGCTTCATATTTTTTTGCTGCCTTTTCAATTGTGTAATTCGGTTTTTGTTCAGCACTCTTTGGAACTGTTGCTTTTTGTCTGTGCACTGCGTCAGTTCACGTGAGCCGCTCAGTGTACATACATCGAAGTTTCCCAGCTGTGCTGGTGCCATGTCGTGCTATGTCCATAGCTGTATCTAATGTTACCGAAGTCCCAGCACTTAAAACTTTCTCTCGCAGTTTCGCTGAGTTTGTGCCAAACACCACCCTGACCATCTCATCTTCCTCTGCATAAGCACAGTCCTTCACCTGTGAATATTTACCCGTGGCAGTGTTTCTATTGGATTGCCGCTGACGGACGGCCTTATATGGGCAGGCACTAAATTACAAACACCAGCGGCAGCCTGTCTATGAACTTAATTTAAAGTTTAGGTTTACATCGTGCTTTGTTTCCGAAGTAGCAGAACTCATGAATATGGTTGTATATGTCACTCGCTCGCTTCTTATTGTTTCGCTGCCTTCTCAATTATATAATGCATGTTTTCTTCAGCGCTTTTTGGGCCTCTTCCTGGTTTTCTACGTACTGCGTGATTACGTGGGAGGCGTGATGATGTCACACGAAACTCCGCCCCCACGGGTTTCAAGCTCATCTCCATTACAGTAAATGGAGAAAAACAGCTTCCAGTTATGACCATTACGCGTAGAATTTCGAAATGAAACCTGCCCAACTTTTGTAAGGAAGCTGTAAGGAATAAGCCTGCCAAATTCCAGCCTTCTACCTACACGGGAAGATGGAGAATTAGTGATGAGTCAGTCAGTCAGTGAGTGAGTGAGTGAGTGAGTGAGTGAGTGAGTCAGTGAGGGCTTTGCCGTTTATTAGTATAGATTAAATGATAACAGTAAACTTAAAGAACTAATTTCTATTTGCCCTGCAACCTATGCTAAAATAGACATTAATAAAATACCGTATCATCAACATTCTTGCATTATGTTTTTAAAAACATTACATTATCAGTTGACATATTTGTATGTTTTAATTAATGCACTAGCCACTAAAAGGTGGTGGATATGAGAGTTTGAATTGTTGTTCAACTTAGAACTTGACACTCAAGTGATAGATTTGGAGTTGAACAAGAATTTGTGACTGTGATTCTACCAAACAGAGCAGACTCCTTGACTCTGACTTCTACTCCTGGCTGTTATGGTAGTGTTTTTAATAGTGATCCCAACTGTTTATATGAAGACTGTGGGTGATACCAAATTTTAAACAGAGAGATCATTGAGATTAGGTAGTAATATAAGCTGTTTCAAAAGTTGTGTCATGTCTTAAAGTGTGTACAAGCCTGTAAACCATTACTAGGTTAGACGATGAATAGACGGTGCTAGAGCTCAAAGTATATCATTCATCTGAGTATTATGTAACAGACTGAAGTTACTCTAGCAGGTAAGAGAGCCACCACAAGACTTTGCTGACAATAATCTTTAAATCATAACTGTAATGACCTAAATGAAAAAGAAGCTCTTTAAAAGATCTCTCAAAATTTCACTAAATAGAAAACCATACCATCATATGTGGAAATACAAAATTTCTACAAACATGTCTTTCTGTTCATCAAATGGCTAAAGTTTGAATGGCCTTCTGGATATTCCAGTGAGGTACATATTCACAATCACACACACCGTTTCTTTTCATTCCACTAGTGAGATGTTATGAGTATCTGTGGTCATTAATCCCACATGATTAGGATGGTAGCTGCCTTTTAAACCTCCTGGAAGGAGTGCTGGTAGGTGGGTTATGATTTAAAAAAGGTAATAACACGATCCATGTGTTTAACCACAGGAGCTTTGATTAACATGTTGTGAATGGACTGAAGAGCTTTTAATTGAATAAACAAGTGTAAGTGAATGTTATTTCTGAAAATGAATGAAAATATTCCATTTTCCAAGAAACATGCTGATTGTATTTTTAAAGTTGATTACAGTAAATGCTGGGCTATGACTAGCCCAAAACATAGAATCTTTCATTAATTATTCACAGACTTAGAGCAATAATGTAAGCTAAAGTACTGTAACCATATATACAGACTTTCAAACCCATTTTATAAATTTCATATTTGCAGAAGACCAGTGTTGGTCCTTGAAGCACTGGCCACACAGTAGGAAACAAATAAGGACAGGATCATAATCCATCAAAAGGCTCATACACTCACTCGCTTACACTGAGGCCAATTGTAAGTCAGCCAGTTATCTTTACCTGCATGTCTTTGGGATGTGGTAGGGAAAATGGAGTATATGAAGAAAAACCCATACATATTTGGAGAACATACAGTCTCCACACAGACTACAAACAGGTGTGTGACTTAGACCTAGGAAGTGGAAACTGTGAGGTAGTAGTGCTAACCATTGTGCCACCGTCCAATATCTATTATAATTTATACTACAGTGAAATCAAGCAATGTTTATGAATATTACATTTTTAAAACACTAAGCAAGTAAAACACATTGTTCGCAGGTTTCTTTAAAATATGCTTTTCTTAAAATATTGCATTTTTAAAAGCGTCTATAGTTAAAACTTTATTAGGATTTGCCAAATTACAGTGCGATCATTTAGACAGCAGCTGTACCACCTGTGCTTCAGAACGGGTCATCCATCTCAAGCTAAGCATGATTGGGCCTGGCAAATGCTTAAATGGGAGACCAACCAGGAAAAGCCTGGGTTGCTGTTGGAAGAATTGTTGGTGAGGCCAGCAGGGGGTGCTTACCCTGTGGTCTGTGTGTGATTTCTAATTCCAAAGGGCAGTGACAGGGAGACTGTGCTGTAAATATGGCGCTGTTCTTGAAATGAGATGAAAAACACATATCCTGACTCTCTGTGGTTATTAAAGATCCCTGGGAATCTTTTGAAAAGAGTAGAGTTTATCCTGATGTCCCTTGCTAATTTGCTTGTCATGGCTCCATCCATTGTAGCCCACTAATCATCCCCCCTCTCTAACTGGCTCTCTCTCTCTCACACCACCTAATAGCTAATGTGTGGTGAGCATACTGGTGCAATAATGGCCACTGTCACATCATCCAGGTGAAAGCTGCACATTGGTGCTGTTTAAAGTGGCTCCTAACTCCCTATGTAAAGCGCTCTGAGTAGTGAGAAAATCGCAATATAAATATAATTATTTTATTATTATTATTTGTGACTTTGAAATTAAACAAACTGAGTGACGTTTTAAACAGAGCATTTCAATACTGAATGTTTCATAAGTATCCATCCATCCATTATCCAACCTGCTCTATCCTAACTACAGGGTCACGGGGTCTGCTGGAGCCAATCCCAGCCAACACAGGGCGCAAAGCAGGAAACAAACCCCAGGCAGGGCGCCAGCCCACTGCAGGTTTCATAAGTACTGTCTCATAATACATTTGCAGTCATTCATTTTACAATTAGAGTTAAATATAATGCTGTTTCCTGAGAGCTGGGATAGAATTGGCAACTTTATCACTAATTTAAATTGCCTTCCAAACAACTGAAAACTCCACCTGTCCCTTTTCAAAATCGCAAGTTTCTTTACTAAGCCATAATTTCAAAACATATTAGGGTTAATGGCTGAATTAGCAGAAGTATGCTTCAATACGTATCAAGGTTTAGGAGGCCCTCCATGAACCCAGCCATCCATCCATTTACAAAACGTGGTTCTTTCTGTCTTAGGTTCAGAATTATGAAAATTACAGCTGTACCAATATTGGTTTTGCTTACTTGTTATTAATATGTATGAGCATTGTTATCAATAATAAATTTGTTCATAATGAAACACTTAAAGCTACCAGTACATCTCAGTTTCTACAGAATAATTAACAAATGATAGCATCTGTCCAGTGGAGCTTTCCCAATATAAACACGGTATTTTCCTAAGGAAAAATTGCAACTGATCTTAAGAACTTGAGTAAAATTATTTCTCCAAGTTACATAGATATCATTATTTGTTTTGATTAACTGCAGATATAAAATATTTTTATCAAACCTTGCCTTAGTATTAAACAATTATTGAATGTATTTACTCCTTTTCTGTACTACTGAAAAGCTGCTAATTAGGAAGGCCACATTTAAAAAATACCACAAATAATTTGAAGAGACAAAAAGCTGTTAATGAACTCATCTACTTGTACATCAATCTTACAGCTTAACTCCTTTGCAGACACTGTCTATGTATAATAAGAGGAAATTACATTATAAGAAACCTTTTCTAATTCAGAGACACAAAATCTGCAGCCTCTTCAAAAGGTGGGCTGCCACACTGAATGACAGGGGCTGAAGATTTTTGTCCAAAATCCAGATTAGGACAACAAATGGAGAATGTGCACCACACAGCCCACCTTTTACAACACACACATGAAGTCATAAAGTGAGAATCTCCCTTTCCTGACCTGATCTCTGTCCTTCACCTCTGGTAGCCTTTATTCATCCTCCTGACACTGAAATCTTTGATTGTTGTCACACTCCTTAGGCAGATTACTCCCTGCAAAAGTGTTTACTTTCCTTGCCTAAATTTCAAATTTACTTTCATTTTGGAAAGAGAAATGTTGTCTTGCCGTTAAAAGCAAGCAAGTAAATTTACAATGAAACTCATTTATATGGTCTATGATTAAAAGTTAATCGTTTAATATGCTTCACTATTGGACAGCACCTGCAACTAAATTCACACCAGCTATATTTTAGAATGGTATTTTTTCTATCATTTTAAATTTAAAAAAATATTTTGTTTTGAATAAATATAATATGTCAAGGTCAACCTGTTTACAATGGTCCTTTTAGAGATTGTTCCTATCTAGGTGATGAGGTGACCTGCTATTTTACCCTCTTGTAAAAACCAAATAATACTTCCACCATTTTGTCTTTAATTCCCTCTGACTCTCTCAGCATTATTGGTTGTACATTCTCCTTTTCTTCAGACTCTGGATGGAATAAGAAGCAATTTAACACCAAGATTAGTGAGGTTCATTTTGGCAAACCCTGCAAATACTGCATTGTGAGTCCCATCTTCTGTTTAAAGTGATGTGCATCCATGATAGATTCCCGGCTGCTATCCTTCTATCATAAACAGTATCTTCCCACCTGTCCTAATGACTTGGTGTCCAGAGGGATTCATTCTTTCCATACTGTCTTGATATCTCTAGGAATCTGGTGCCCCCAGAGAATTCCTTTCTGGAAAACTGTTTATATTTACTAGAGTTACTGAACCCCAGACACTGACATGAAGTTGTGCTCTGAACTTAAAAGTGAGGCCTCACCTCTCTGTGCATGGTTCCTTTCAAGCCCTTCCTATATTCTGCAGCATTTCAGTGCTCCTTCTGCTCTAAATCATTACCAGCAATTAAACCTGTAACAATATATACATTCTTAAAACTGCAAGCTTCTGATTTTATGTCAACATTATCCTTGGTAAAGTTGCCCACTTAAGCATAATTACATAAAAAGAATATAAAAATTAAAGGTTACTACTTTTACACTACATACTTAAAACAGCCAAATCATATGAATAAATGATTGGAGAAATCTGTTTGGAATGCCTTTTGTTTAAAAAATGTAGATTTCTAAGATATTTAAATTAGGCAATGAATGGAGTAAAAACATATTGCTTGAGTCTTAGTATCAAGATGATTTCAACCAGAAAAGGAAATTGTGAATTTCTGTAAACATATAATTCATCTGTTTCTTATAATAGGCATATTCCCATCCATTTTCTGAAACAGCCGTTTGCATTACAGGAACAGGGAGACAATGAATACCTAAAAACTATTTAGTATTTCAACCAGCCTGTGCATAAAATAAAGACATTTAAAGAAACCAGTACTGAAAATTATCTTAGTAAGAGCAGTGGGGAAAAAGAAGGCAATCTTAAAGCCAATCACAGATTTCTAAAAAAACGTTCAAACAACTGTCTTTTAACATCATATCTAATCACGGTTTTAATGACAACTATTATTTTTGCTAAGTTAGACTATTTAATTCAAACATCACTGCGGGGTCTTTTCATGAACAGTGATTTTATATAAATAACAAGATCGCTAATTCTATTTAAATTCATGCACGCATGATTTTACGCATTTCCCAAAAGTATTATTATTACACACTGTGGAAACATAAATGACATTCAGCTTGATTCCCTTTAGTGATACCAGGTGAAAGTAGCTCAGTTCAAAAAAAAAGATTCTTAATTTTCCTTCATCTACAATACTCTTTTATGTAAACAAATCTAAATTTAAATACATCTTCAGCAGAAAAATAACTCCTAGGTTGATGTGTGACAGCACATTTTGACACCTATTAATACATTATAAACACCCTGTTAGAGTTATATAAAACATGTCATTTCTAAAAAGAACATTTTTGACAGCAAATTTTCTGATCGCAAAACAGCTGTGCCTCTCGTACAATGCATTAAGTAGTTTATTCCTTTTAGATAGTTAAATTGTGCATGAAATGTTGCTGGCGCATGGACTCCAAATCTGGCCTGATTAGTGAACATCTGTTACATTGGAAAAATTCGTGTCTGCCCTAATTAGCTGTCAGGCTGATGTACATCGTGCCTGATGGTGCAGGATCCAGCACTGTTAAAGTCAAACAGGTTTCTCTCCTATCCTGTCACCTGCCCTTTCGAATCTCTCTTGTTGGTTGCTGCAGTAATTAGAGACCAGACAAAATACAATGGAACAGGTTGTAGTCAGCCTCAGTCCCATCTGTGCATTATCTGGAATCCCAAAAACATAGCCTCAGTGTAAATGTAGCCATTTTGGGAGGTGGTTAGGCTATTCTGTTTCTGCAAAGAGGAGAGATCTAAAATATCCTGCTTCTCGGTGCTAACCACTACCCTGTCCAGATTGAAAGGAAATCTATAGAAGCCTGACCAATTTGTCTTTCTTTAATAAGACTGTATCGGGACTAAATATAAAGTATTACCACTGAATGCTAGGATTGCCAGACAACACTATTATCAGATATTGATGGAACTGGAAAGCAGACTGATGAGCAGAAATCCACTGGAGCTGTAAGAAAAAAAACAACACTGATATAGCTTGTTTACTATTATTGTTTCACTTACCTGTAAAACCTAATGATACTTGTCTTATTACAGTGTATACCTGTAAAACTTAATGATACTTGCCTTATTACAGTATACTGTATTTTTTGTTAATTAGTTCAATGAGATTAAATAGTAACTGGTGAAGAGAACTTATTTTTAATCTCTCTGGGAATATAGGGTTATGAAAATCTGAGCATAACAGCAAAAACATTGTTAGCTGAAAATCAGGGGACACAAAACTAACTGGGCAGTTTGGTGTTGCAGTTGTTAAGACTGCTGGATAACAAATCCAGCGTTCTGGTACAAATGTTCTGCCCTGTTGGTGGATATGCGGAACTTGTGTTTTCTCCCTGTGTCTGCAAAGGGTTTTCTACAGGTCCTCTGGTTGTCTTCCCACATCCTAAAGTGCTCCCATGAGGATGCCATTTGAATGTCCCCAGACCTATAGCAAACGGTTTTAGGTGATCTTTTTTCCTAAAAACAATAACAGAAGAAAGAGAACATTGTGAGACTTAACAAGACATTAAGTATTTTAAAGGAATTTTTAAAATATTAAAAGTATTTTTTAATTCCTGTTTCAGTAGAATTCTTGTATTGAGCAGGTTAAATTCAGGTGTTAATTAAACAGATGTTATGCCTGAAAGCTAAGTTGAATTTACAGTATATATATATATATATATATATATATATATATATATATATATATATACTAGGGGGCTTACCCCCAGCTCGCTTTGCTCGCCAACCCTCGTGGCCTGTGCTACGCACCAGTCACTTTGCGTCTCTGCTGCTCGTGTTGTGAAGAAAGGGGGCTGAACGCATCCCAAGGAGATGCGGTCGCTCCTCCAAAACCCTTAATTAAATACAGTTTTTTTTTTACCTCCTCTTTGCTTTATCAGCTTGCTGCTGCTGCCTTGCCGTGTGATCTGGATCTCGCACGGCACTTCGAACATTTAAAAGCCTGTACAAAAGCTGTCTTTGTCATCTACTCTTTATCTTTTATTTCCGGCCACGGGCGTGGTTAAATCTGTTGGCATAAAGTCTTGTCTCGCTTGACGTGAATTCTTGATTTTTTAGTTTCTAATTTAAAAACGAAATATGAATCTGAAAATCTAACAACATCACATTAAAGTTCAATAAATTCTGAAAAGAATCATTCTAAACATATATATGTAGGTTTTAAAATAAGCCAGATTTAAAGCATGACAAAAAGGTGACAAAAACGTCACATGAAATCGTTGCACTTTTAGGCTTAGGATTGTATATATATATATATATATATATATATATATATATATATATATAATTGACTAAGTCGCCCGACCATGTGATACGCATGACAGAGCCACGCCCGCCAACTCACAGAGCCCCATCCACCAACTCTAAGACCATGGGATATGCACGACAGAGCCCCGCCCGCCAACTCTAACCCTCCTTCCGCATCATGGGATACGTACGACAGAGCCCCACCCACCAACTCTAACCCTCCTCCCGCATCCACCCTAGCTCTCGAGGCATGCGCACTGCCTGCTCATGTGCCCGCACGCAACACCTCACCAAACACAGCCTCAGTCACTTTCGTCTCTGCTGCAGTCCACATGCACCTCTGAGCCACGTTGACTTTTCATTGTTCTTTTCGGTTTCGGCTGCTTTTCTATATGTATAATTGACAAAGTTGCCCGACCATGGGGTACGCACGACAGAGCCCCACCCACCACTCTAACACTCCTCCCATGTCATGGGGAACGCACGACAGAGCCCCGATTACCATCTCTAACCCTCCTCCCGTGTCCACCCTCGCTCTCGAGGCATGCGCACTGCCTTCTCATGTGCTCGCCCTCAACACCTCACCAAACACATCCTCAGTCGCTTTGGTCTTTACTACAGTCCACATGCACCTCTGAGCCACGTTGACTTTTCATTGTTCTTTTTGGTTCCAGCTGCTTTTCTATATATAAATCAACCAAGTCGCCCAACCATGGGGTACACACAACAGAGCCCCACCCACCAACTCCAACCCTCCTCCCGCGTCCACCCTCGCTCTTGAGGCATCGACTTCTCAACTGTCACTCCGGAACAACTCAGTACGCGAGCCATATTAAGCGTCACGAACAAAGACTCGCTACACCTTAATGAACAAGTACTGAAACTTATCCCTACCGACGAAGTAACTTTCACCAGCGTTGACTCCATCGTCACAGACGATCCCGCAGATCAACTTTCATTCCCTGAAGAATTTCTTAACATTCTTACTCCCACTGGTATGCCTCCGCATAAACTCAAAATTAAAATTGGTTCAGTCGTCATGCTTCTCAGAAACCTCATGCCAGCAAGAGGTCTCTGTAATGGCACTAGACTGATTGTTACCAGCATTCACCGCAATGTACTGGAGTGTAAAACTATCGTAGCTGCTACCTCACAAACTGTCCTTATTCCCTGGATTTCCAAAATTAAAATTGGTTCAGTCGTCATGCTTCTCAGAAACCTCATGCCAGTAAGATGACTCTATAATGACACTAGACTGACTGTTACCAGTATTCACCGCAATGTACTGGAGTGTAAAACTATCACAGCTGCTACCTCATAACCTGTCCTTATTCCCCGGATTTCCCTGACCTCATCAGATTCAAATTTGCCTTTTACTTTTACACACAGACAATTTCCTGTTAGATTAGCCTTTGCAATGACAATTAATAAGGCACAGGGCCAAACTTTCAAAAAGATATGCCGGTATCTGCCAAAACCACTTTTCAGTCATGGACAATTGTATGTTGCTCTCTCCAGAGTTCCATCTTTTCATTCACTCACAGTTGTATTCTCAAACCCACCCCATTTGGACAACTGTGTCTTTCAGGAATATATATATTGCCATACATGTGCATGGGAGGCAGTTAAAGGGCTCGAAAGAAGGTAATTCCCAGTCGGACCAGGGGGTAGCAGAGTGCACTGACCTTTTGGTTTTTTTCCCAGCAGACCAAATGCGAGAAATTCCCCCTGGGCCCTTGAATATCACTTCCGATTCCACCCCTGAAGACATCACTTCCTCCCTCCATCTATAAAACCCACCATGTCTGTACCAAATCAGTTCTGTTTTGGACTCTTATTTGACCATTTTCTTGCAACCCTTCGATTTAGCAGTCATTTTTCAAGTATACAGGAGGCTGCCCCAAACCTCTGTTTGTGTCAAGGCTCAATTATTTATTTATTTCTTTCTTCAGCTGGAGGGCACGTCTTCCTCGTGAACCCTCCAGCCACAACACAGTTCCAAGTACTAAGCACAACACAAATCACATCCCTTCTTCTGGCACCACCACTCCTCCCAGGCAACTTCGTCCTCTTCCTCCCCCATATTCTGGCCCTGAGTAATGGTTGCCGGTCCTTTTTATAGCCCACCCGGAAGTGCTCCAGGTGCTTGATCACCTGTTCCTGATTGCAGTTCTGGGCGGGGCTGTAGAGTTTTCCAGGCTGGCTCCAGGATCCATGCAGCACCATCTGGCGGCCACCCCAGCTCCCCACAGTGTTATGGAGAACTCCAGGAAACTGAGGAACCATCATCAACAAGGTAAGCTGCCACCAAGCGTCCCGGGGGAGGTACTGAGGAGCCCATGGGTGCTCCACCGGAACATAAGTAGAAGGAGACCCGGTCGCCCGCCACAATATATATATATATATATATATATATATATATATATATATATATATGTATATATATCAACCACATGCAATACCTGGTAAGTAACCACCCATATAATCAGATCGGGACTCAGAACAAGAATGCTATGAATGCTCCGATCTACATGCTGTCAAATAAACAAACTACACGCCGTGGCACAGCATAAAGGGACTTCGTCTCTGATGCCGAGGTTCGATCCCCGCAAAGGGCGCAGTGGAGTGTGTACGCCTGATGAGCCCAAATAAGTCATGTACTCTTTGCATTGTTTGACAGTAAACTATGTAACATTCTATGATCTGCTTTTCGCAACTGAAGAGGGCCCCATGGCAGATGTTTGCCGACTGGTAGACCAACCACATGCATTACCTGGTAGGTAACCACTGTGGCGAGTGGCTGGGAGTGCTGCCCAGCCGGGACACCCGGGAGGACCAGAGAAGGGCTTACACCTCATCCGGACCACAAGGGGGCGACCGCCCTGGTGGCTTTGGGGACCACGGGAATGGAGCTTAGAAGCTCAACCCTATAGGGGCCCGTGGTCACCACCAGGGGGCACCCCAATGCCTGAGGAGCCCTGGCCCTCAGCACTTCTGCCACACCCGGAAGTGCTGGGGGGAAGAAGACCAGGGTCACCTAGAGTGTTTCTGGGTGCGCAGCCGGTACTTCTGCCACACTGAGGAGTGCTGGCGGAAGCTATTTGGGAGGCACCTGGAGCACGTCCGGGTGTGGATAAAAGGGGCCGCCTCTCTCCGTTCAGTGGCTTGAGTTGGGAGTGGAGAAGGACGGAGCTTGGGAGGAGAGGAAAGGAGGCGACCTGAAGAAAAAGAGGCATTTTGGAAAAGCCTGGACTTTGGGGTAGTTTTGGGGATGTGTGTGTCACTTGTGTAAATAGCAGTTGTAAATAAACGTGTGTTGGGGCTATTAACGATGTCTGCCTGTCTGTGTCTGGGCCGCTTACCACACCACCCATACAATCAGATCAGGACTCAGAACATGGATGCTATGAATATACAGTATATACTGTATATATATATATATATATATATATATATATTGTCACGCACGCGCGAGTAGGAGACAGACCTTAACACGCTTCAGAAGACATTCGCCTGCAGGGAGTGGCGGGGTACTAACCTTTCTCCTTTGCTTTCTTGCAGAAAAAAAGACGCTCCGCCACCATAAGCCTCATTTCCCGCAGCACGTTACTTCCGCCCTTCCTCCTCCATTGTTCCTGACGTCATCGATCCCATCTTCCCTCACGGTTCCTTCCCAGCATTCCTCCACTTCCGGCTCCTCCTTCATAAAATGGCCGCCGACACCATTTTCGGTGTCGTGCATATGAACTGTCTAGAGTTTATGTTTTGACCTGTGTTTGTTTTGTTACTGTGGATAATTTTACAGTATACGAGGCCAGAAACCCCAAACCTTTATGTTGTCTCCTTATTTGTCTTTTACAATATATACAGTGGTGCTTGAAATTTTGTGAACTGTTTAGAATTTTCTATATTTCTGCATAAATATGACCTAAAACATCATCAGATTTTCACTCAAGTCCTTAAAGTAGATAAAGAGAAACCAGTTAAACAAATGAGACAAAAATATTATACTTGGTCATTTATTTATTGAGGAAAATGATTGAATATTACATATTTGTGAGTGGCAAAAGTATGTGAACCTCTAGGATTAGCAGTTTGAAGGTGAAATTAGTCAGGTGTTTTCAATCAATGAGATGACAATCAGGTGTGATTAGACACCCTGTGTTATTTAAAGAACAGGGATCTATCAAAGTCTGTTTATCACAACACATGTTTGTGGAAGTGTCTCATGGCACGAACAAAGGAGATTTCTGAGGACCTCAGAAAAAGAGTTGTTGATGCTCATCAGGCTGGAAAAGGTAACAAAACCATCTCTAAAGAGTTTGGACTCCACCAATCCACAGTCAGACAGATTGTGTACAAATGGAGGAAATTCAAGACCATTGTTTCCCTCCCCAGGAGTGGTCGACCAACAAAGATCACTCCAAGAGCAAGGTGTGTAATAGTCGGAGAGGTCACAAAGGACCCCAGGGTAACTTCTAAGCATCTGAAGGCCTCTCTCACATTGGCTAATGTTCACGTTCATGAGTCCACCATCAGGAGAACACTGAACAACAATGGTGTGCATGGCAGGGTTGCAAGATGAAAGCCACTGCTCTCCAAAAAAAAATTGCTGCTCGTCTGCAGTTTGCTAAAGATCACATGGACAAACCAGAAGGCTTTAGGAAGAATGTTTTGTGGATAGATGAGACCAAAATAGAAATTTTTGGTTTAAATAAAAAGCGTTATGTTTGGAGAAAGGAAAACACTGCATTCCAGCATAAGAACCTTATTCCATCTGTGAAACATGGTGGTGGTAGTATCATGGTTTAGGCCTGTTTTGCTGCATCTGGGCCAGGACGGCTTGCCTTCATTGATGGAACAATGAATTCTGAATTATATCAGAGAATTCTAAAGGAAAATGTCAGGACATCTGTCCATGAACTGAATCTCAAGAGAAGGTGGGTCATGCAGCAAGACAACGACCCTAAGCACACAAGTCGTTCTACCAAAGAATGGTTAAAGAAGAATAAAGTTAATGTTTTGGGATGGCCAAGTCAAAGTTCTGACCTTGATCCAATCGAAATGTTGTGGAAGGACCTGAAGCGAGCAGTTAATGTGAGGTAACCCACCAACATCCCAGAGTTGAAGCTGTTCTGTATGGTGGAATGGGCTAAAATTCCTCCAAGCCGGTGTGCAGGAATGATCAAAAGTTACCAGAAATGTTTAGTTGCAGTTATTGCTGCAAAGGGGGGTCACACCAGATACTGAAAGCAAAGGTTCACATACTTTTGCCACTCAGAAATATGTAATACTAGCAAAATACCCGCGCTTCGCAGCAGCAAAGTACTGCTTTAAAATATTTATTAAGAAGAAAAGTAAACCTTTTTAAACTGAGAGAAAATATACCAATAATTATTTGTTAAGGATCTCTTTGTATGCCATTTTGTCAGCTCGGCCCTCCGGTTGTAATATGACCAAGCTGTGTGCTGAGCTTACTTTTGAGCATGCAACGTACAGTTGGCCATGTGAAAAGCAATCTTGTCTCAAATCTCACAGCTTGGATTGCTGCTGTCATAATCGGTTTGAGTTTCATGGTTTTTTTCAATTACGTTAGTATTTGCAGGACTTGTTGTGTTGAAGTGACATTCGGCATCTGTCAAGCGTTGTAAGTATACAACTGGTTCGTATCCAGCTTTTGAGAGTTTAAACATTTATAAACATCAAAGTGTCCACTACTCAAATCGTCACCTGTGAATTTAAGATGTTTAAGAGGCGTTGGCGGTTGTCCAAAGGTGTAAAATATTTGGCCATTTCGGAACACTTGAAAGCGACAACCGAAGAATTCAGCGGCAGCCATCAACTCACATGCAGAACCATAGGTGAAGGGCTTAAGCATTTCACTCTTATAGTGCTCCTGTGTAGTATAATTATCTCCTGTACCGTCATTAGTCCGCACCTTGAACCTGTCCCAGTCATTCAATACATAAGACACAATGTTCCTCTGGATATCAAGAGTGAGCCTGATATGGCCGTGCAATATGTAACAAAGAGAATGGAAAAGGCAGGTGCCATCTCCAGGCATGGAAACCACTCGGTAAGTGACAGTTCTTTGATCGATGGTGATCACCTTGATAGACATGTTAATGGGGGTACAGTTGGAACGATAAAGGAAATGAGTACCTGAACAATGTAAACTAAGTCTAAAATACCTATACAATAACTATAATCGTAATAAATGAACAATAAAACAGCGGAGAAGCTGTGGATTAAATAAAAAGGCTGCAGTTATCAGCAGGGAGACATGAATACTGTGGCGAAGCCTTCTACCTACACGGGAAGTTGGAGAATTAGTGATGAGTGAATGAGTCAGTCAATCAGTCAGTCAGTCAGTGAGGGCTTTGCCTTTTATTAGTATATATATACACACACACACATATATATATTATACTGTATATAATATATATATATTATATATTATACTAGCAGAATACCCACGCTTCGCAGCGGAGAAGTAGTGTATAAAAGAAGTTATGAAAAAGAAAAGGAAAAATTTTTAAAATAACGTAACATGATTGTTAATGTAATTGTTTTCTCATTGATATGAGTGTTGTTGTCATATTTATATATATATATATATATATATATATATATATATATACATACATACATGTGTACATATATACACATACACATATACTATGGGGTGCGAAACAGGCAAATACATTGATTTTCTGAATATATAAAGTCGGCGTCAGAATATATAAAGTCAAAACTTGAATATATAAAGTCATTCCCGAATATATAAAGTCACTGTCGGAATATATAAAGTCATTCCCGAATACATAAAGTCAGCGTCGGTATATATAAAGTCAAAACTTTTTTCTAAATATATAAAGTCAAAACTTGAATAAATAAAGTCATCGCTGGAATATATAAATTCAAAACTTGAATATATAAAGTCAGCGTCAGAATATATAAAGTCAGCACTGGAATATATAAAGTGAAAATCTGAATATATAAAGTCAGCGTCGGAATTTATAAAGTCATTCCTGATTATATAAAGTCAAAGTCAAAATATATTGATTGAAATGACTCTGAACTGAAGTAAGTTAACAAAAACGTATTCAGAAAAATAAATTAAAAAAACACTGTTCGGTTAATGTTTTGAAAATGATGCATTTGCCCTGCCCAGGATTGGTTCCTGCCTTGCACCCAGTGTTGGCTGGGATTGGCTCCAGCAGACCCCCGTGACCCTGTGGTCGGATTCAATGGGTTGGGAAATGGATGGATATTGCAGCACTGACTTTGTATATTCCAATGATGACTTTATATATTGAAGTTTTGACTTTATATATTCCAGCGCTTACTTTATATTGTGAGCTGGAGGGCTTCGCTATTACGTGTGGTGATGAAACTTCACTTTGGTAACTGATCATGCTCCACTTCAATGGTCATACCGACAGAAAGATACAAACTCTCGCCTCATGAGATGGTTTCTGGGCTTACAACCTTACCGTTTCACAGTAAAACATCGACCAGGTTCTGAACACGTCAACGCAGACGTATTATCAAGACTAAATGAACCTGGTACAGAGAGTCGCTTGATTCACGGAAATGTGAATAAAGCTGAGGGGGAGGGTGTGAGCTGGAGGGCTGATCGCACCCCAAGAAGATAGACGCCTCTGGGAAAACCACAACCCCTGAAACACAGACTACCCTCACATTGCTCCTTAGTTTCTCACTTGCGCCATAACGCGTAATGCAAACCTCGCGCGATACTCCGCTAACTTAAAAGCCTTGTGCAGCGCCTGTCAGTTGAAAACTGATTGTTTGCTTGCTTTTATCGCTCTCTCTCTCTGCTCCTAGCGGAACTGTCATCTCTGACTTGTCATGGAGCATGTTTAAGCTCATGTGTTTGCAGTGTTTGAATAAAAACCCTTCTTGTTTCTACGACCTCCTGTGTTTCGGTGCAAATCTGTGACCCAAGCGTGACAATATATTCCGATGCTGACTTTATATATTCAAGATTTGACTTTATATATTCCAGCGCTAAGTTTATATATTAAAGTTTTGACTTTATATATTCAGAAAAAAGTTTTGACTTTAAGTATTGACTTTATTTATTCCGACAGTGACTTTATATTTTTAATGCGTTATGGAGCACATGCATCGAAGCTTCTCAGCTGTGCGATTATCAATGTAACCTTTTGTAAGTAGTGCCTGGAGGATTCAGTGTGGAGAAACTCTAGAGACAGCGTGTGTATTAACTTGTGGATTTTTCTGTGTGTATTTGGTGGCAGTGTGACGAAGTTGATTCGGAAGACGGCGTTAGCCGTGGAGCTCAGCTCAGAGCGAAATGAGGTAAATGGGAGGGGATATGATGACGTGACTCCCCCACCCGCCTTAACTGTCAATCCCCCACAAACACAGTCTCTCGGAATTTGCATAAGCACACCCCTTCACCTGCAATTTTAACTTAGTTACAAAGTGATCAAAACTCTCGTTTATATCCTGCGTCCTCTCATTAAACTTGTATCCCGCATTACCCGTGGGCATATCGAACCTCGGACGTAGGCGATAGAGGCAAAGCCTCTACAATTGCGCCACGGTGTGTGGCTTATCTACAGTATTTGAGAGTATGTAGATCGAGGTATATATATATATTCGCAGCGGAGACGTAGTGTGTTAAGGAAGCTATGAAAAAGAAAAGGGAACATTTTAGAAATAACGTAACATGATTGTCAATATACAGTAATTTTTTGTGAGTGTTATTGAGTGTTGCTGTGATCAAGGATTCGATTATCATTATTTGTTTCAATCAGGGTCGTATTTGTACGATGTGTTGTGTTCAAGTTACATTCTGTGTTTGTCAGTCGTTGTAAAGATTAAATTCTGTAATTACAGCCACATTAGCTCCACAAATGAGACACACGGGTTTACCGGCAATGTCAGTAAACATATACTCAGCCTCCCATCGGTTTTTAAAGGCTCTATTTTCAGAATCAAC
>JANRMT010062841.1:55451870-55508625 GCA_026402145.1 Polypterus bichir lapradei | reverse complement strand
TGATCTGTCTTTCTGCGTTAACCGCATGCGTTTTCATACGTCTCAAACTAAGGGGATGCGAGGTTAAAATAAATCGAGAAGCGCGCGTACATACTTAGTGCATCCCCTCTCGGGAATCGAACCTCGGACGTGGGCGCTACAGGCGAATGCTTTGCTATCGCGCCACTGCGTATGGTTTATCTTTTTGAGCGTAGCAGTGTAATTCGGTTTTTGTTCAGCACTCTTTGGAACTGTTACTTTTTGTCTGCGCACTGCGTCAGTTCACGTGAGCCGCTGAATATGGTTTTATATGTCAGTCGCTCGCTTCTAATTGTTTCGCTGCCTTCTTAATTATATAATGCATGTTTTCTAAAGCGCGTTTTGTAGCTCTTCCTGGCTTTCTACGTAATGCGTGATTACGTGAGAGGCGTAATGATGTCATACGAAACTCCGCCCCTCCAGCTGAACTCCATTACAGTAAATGGAGAAAAACAACTTCCAGTTATGACCATTACGCGTAGAATTTCGAAATGAAACCTGCCCAACTTTTGTAAGGAAGCTGTAAGGAATGAGCCTGCCAAATTTCAGCCTTCTACCTACACGGGAAGTTGGAGAATTAGTGATGAGTCAGTCAGTCAGTCAGTCAGTCAGTCAGTGAGTGAGTGAGTGAGTGAGGGCTTTGCCGTTTATTAGTATAGATAGCAAAATACCCGCGCTTCACAGCAGCGAAGTACTGCCTTAAAATTTTTATTAAGAAGAAAATTAAACCACACCTTGAACCTGTCCCAGTCATTCAATACATAAGACACACTGTTCCTCCGGATATCAACAGTGAGCCTGATCTGGCCGTGCAATATGTAACAAAGAAAATGGAAAAGGTAGGTGCCATCTCCGGGCATGGAAACCACTCGGTAAGTGACAGTTCTTTGATCGATGGTGATCACCTCGATAGACATGTTAATGGCAGTATGGTTGGAATGATAAAGGAAATGGGTACCTGAACAATGTAAAGTAAGTCTAAAATACCTAAACAATAACTATAATCGTAATAAATGAACAATATAACAGCGGAGAAGCCGTGGATTAAATAAAAAGGCTGTAGTTATCAGCAGGGAGACGTGAATCCCATGGCGAAGCAAGGAAGGGAATGTAGAGACCGGAGCGACGGACGGCCTTATATAGGCAGGCAGCCAACAACGTGGGAGGCGTTGGAATGGGGGACCCAACGCCGCCTCACACGGTGACCGAGCTGCAGGCTATGGACGTATATATGTACGTAAGTAGGATTCAGTTAGCGTTGGGAACCCGTGTACCAAATTTCTTGAAGATGGGCCCATAAGTAACAAAGACCATTGAAAAGTTCAATATGGCGGCCGACAGTGGCATCATACCACCGAAATCAGCACCAAATTTCAGCCTTCTACCTACACAGGAAGTTGGAGAATTAGTGACATTGGAAACTTCAATATGGCGGCCGACAGTGGCATCATACCACTGAAATAAGTACGTACATCGGTTTTGGTTAGCGCAGGGAAGCCATCTACCAAATTTCGTGAAGATGGGGCCATAAATAAGAAAGTTCAATATGGCGAACGTTGTCAACCGTTATGACCGTTACGCGTAGAATTTTGAAATTAAACCTGCCTAACTTTTGTAAGTAAGCTATAAGGAATGAGCCTGCCAAATTTCAGCCTTCTACCTACACGGGAAGTTGGAGAATTAGTGACGTTGGAAAGTTCAATATGGTGGCGGACAGTGGCGTCATACCACCGAAATAAGTATGTACATTGGTTTTGGTTAGCGCAGGGAAGCCGCCTACCAAATTTCGTGAAGATGGGGCCATAAATAAGAAAGTTCAACATGACGGACGTTGTCGACCGTTATTGACCGTTATGACCGTTACGTGTAGAATTTCGAAATGAAACCTGCTTAACTTTTGTAAGTAAGCTGTAAGGAATAAGCCTGCCAAATTTCAGCCTTCTACCTACACGGGATGTTGGAGAATTAGTGATGAGTGAGTCAGTGAGTCAGTGAGTGAGTGAGTGAGTCAGTGAGGGCTTTGCCTTTTATTAGTATAGATTCGATCACTTTCCTTAATAAATAAATGACCAAGTATAATATTTTTGTCTCATGTGTTTAACTGGTTTCTCTTTATCTACTTTTAGGACTTGAGAGAAAATTTGATGATGTTTTACGTCATATTTATGCAGAAATATAAAAAATTCTAAAGGGTTCACAAACTTTCAAGCACCATTGTTTATATATGCTGAAGTTCACCTTCCAGGCTCATTTAAGATATCATTGCTGACGATATAATTTCCTTTATCTCCCACAGCGCTGAGAAAACATTCACTGAGAGAAGTTGACTTCACCCCATTCAGTTCATCTGGTATAAAGCAAGACACTCCATGCATGGCATGTCTCATTTGTGAGAGAACTGACTGCTGAGCAAAGCTCACATCCAAATATTCACCACTCAACAGAGCATTGAACTGCCCTTAGTCTATTTTTGCTTTGCTGCTCTTTATTTTGTTGTACCTTTACATCAACCACCTGTTTATTTTGGGGACATTGTAAATATTAAAAGAGGTGACCCAGTTCTTTTTGTGGACTGTGTATTCTCTCAGTGGACAACAATACAAATAAACAACACACACACCTAAAGAACCTTATGTTCTCCAGTATGGAGACAGCAAGACACAAGGCTATACAGTCATGGATGAATATTGACTTTTGGAAAATAAAAATATGAAAAATAAAATATTGAAATGTCTATTTTGTAGTCTCTTTATATGGGGATTTGTAACTAATCATATCATATGCAACAGTAATTTACCTTCAACCAACATCAACTGAAGTGAACCTGAATAGCCCCAAAATAAAATAATCTGTTTCTGAATATTTATTGATAACACAGTGCAGAGATTACCATAAAAAGCTATAACAAATCTATGGGACCTTATTCTTGAAAAGAACAAATACAAATATTAAAAAAATTTGAAGACATTATACTTGTTCTGGAACACTAAAGGACGTCATCAAGAAACAATGGTAACACAGCACCAATAGGATATTACAAAGATTCTGAGTTGTCAACTAGGGTGACAAAAGAGAGGCCATTACTCAATAAAAAAAAAAAGCAACGAGACAGTATAAATTTTGATGCATTTAATCTCTCAAACCTACATGAGACAATGTCTTATGTTCTGATAAAACTAATTTGAATTGCCAACATACTTCACCAATTTTAATAACCAGAATCTTCCTTTTCTACCTTTTGCTATAGCATCTTTTCTGAGATATCCTGACATGATAGTTCAAGTTCCATTTTAACTACTGCATGTGGAATTGGTGATCTGGAATCTTTGGATTAATATTTTATTGTTCAGTGGTTCTTATTTGTCAAGTAATTTTGCCCAGAGGGAAAGATTTTTTCATAATCTCTAAGAACTGAAGATAAACTGAGCAAAATGTGTATTACTTTGTGAAAATTTAGTGCACTACTCTTAATGTCAATATCAATTACTGTGAAATCACTTCATTTTATTGAGACTGTAGTTAAAAACTTTGTAGTTAATAACTGTGTATGTTATTCCTTTTTTTCTTGCCCAGAGAATCTATGTACCTGAGAGAACTGTAGAGCACCGTTTTTTCCCTTAAACAATGCACATCACTTTGATACATTCACTTTAAAATGTTACCCTACTCACGAATTAAGTTTAGTGTGTCATAATTATATTATCATGTTGAGGACTTAGTGCATTTCATCACCCTTTTTAGTTTTTTTACAAGACAGTAAGTAAGGGACGTATCTCTTTCTCCTTTCCGTAACCCCCTTCACCTACTCCACAGGAACAAATTATCTGGAACAAACCATAGCAGTAATTTACCACAAAAAATAATATACTTGGAAAGAGCTGCATTGATATTTCAAGCATGCTCTCTATATTCTATATAGATGGCTGAGTTCTACTCAGTTTGTTTTGCAATGTTTCATATATTGTTAATTTTGTTGATTTTACTGTTCCATTTATATTCACACACAGTGCTTACTATAATATATTAAATGGTGAGTAGATAATTTGTCAGCTTTATACACTTCTTCTGCAATAAATAGATACAGGCATTTGGTTCCAACTTTCAAAGACGCTGATGTGTTATATTTTATGCTTATTTATAAATCTGTGGACAGATTGTTAGGACATAAGTTATTTTCCCATTTTGCCAAAGGTTAATATCATACTGTACATCCTAAACCACTGGATCTAAATGCTGGTTTGGGGACCCCATATGCCAGTAGGTTTTTGTCTCAACCAGTTTCACAATCATCATGAACTGATCTCATTGTTTAATTATCTGGTCTTTTCTCTTCTGCTATTCTGAACAGCAGTCTGATTTTTACATTCAGAAATATTTTTATTTTTGCTATAGTTTTACATACTTAGTTCTTTTTCATGGTTTTTCTATTATTTGCTTTTTTCTGTGTAGTTTTCTGTCTTCATTTTATCCTAATTGTTACAGTGAGCAGAGCAGACACCTGGGCAAAAGACACTGAATGCCGAAATGATGCAACTTCTTCAGTATCAGACCCACTAACGCCTTCATTAGTAAAGAATGGATTAAATTACCAAAACACCTGGAAAAGCAGAAATAAATGTAACAATGATGAAAATTTAAAAAAAAGAAAAAATATTAAGTTATACCCATATAACTTCACTTAAATGCTTGGTCCATTCTAATAAAATTACCAGACTTAGATTTTTTTTTAGTTTCTCTTTTGATAGCTTACCAAATTAGGGTAGGGGTTCATTAAATAAAATTAGTTGGTTGGAGCAAAACTCTGCAAAAAATCTGCAATTTCATTGGGTACCCAAGACTGTTTTTGAGAACCAGATCTTGAGAAAATCGTGCCATATTAAAATAAAATAAATACACTGTACTTATTTATAAGACTGAATTGTTACTGTTTGGAATCCTGTGTTACTGATAACATTAAATAAAGTGTACATTTATTTAGTGAGATAAATAACAGATTATTTAGTTTCTTCCTGTAGGGGCTTTGTGAATTTAAATAGATAATGGATAGAAGTTATATATTCTGCATCCAGTTACTGTGTTTAGACACAGAGAGTTGAGTGCCCTCACACCAATCTCATTATGGACATATATGAGATGTCAAATGTCAGTGTCAGATATGGATGCAGGTCCATTTTGACTTCTGTCTCTCCAATGTTTTGTAGACATTAGCTTTGGTTGGTCTCTAATCCTAATAGCTTTGTTCATTTCATTCATTGGTTGAATGACTGCCATCTTGTTAATTCACATTTTCTGGTATGTTCCTGAACCTCAGGCCTTAGTCTTTTTCTATTGAAAAAGCGTCTTATTGTTTATGGATGTGCTACTGCAATGAGCAGCAATGATGTCCAGATTTCCTGTGGCATGTAAATATTGCTCTTCTCACAGTAATGAACCTCAAATACACATCAGATGCATTCACCTGCTGCTTTGAATATGGATTGTAGAATACCTGGGTGTATACACTTCAAGTTTGTAGTTTTAACATGTTTATTTTTTGTACTAATAAATATTATATGATTCCTTTGCTGAAGCTATTTTGCGCTTTAATTTTTACATGGTTGTCACCATATTGTATCTATCTTTGCTTGGATACAACCATATAGGTACAACCATGGTTGTTTGACCAGTGATGATCATGTGACAAAAATTATGTGATATACCAAGTTATCGGGGACTTCATGTATTAGACGGCAACCCAGCAACATGCATCTGAGTGTTGAATTCTCTTTAAAATAACTTCCTTCTCCAGGGCAACTTAGGGTTAATTAAAACAAGGTAGTAAAAGGAGGCTTGGCAACATTTTGTCTGACTACACATTTGGCTTAGCACCTATGGTTTTAGTAAATCATCTTCTGTTGTTATCTCTATATAAGACCCTAGACTGTTCCCTTCACAAGATAACTGACTAAACCTTTGTGGTGCTTTCATATACTGATCACACTTCTTCACTTAGCCCTTTAGTGATAATTGTGAGAAGCTGATACCTGCATTGTAGAACACTGGATGTCAATTTATAACTAGGTAAGAAAAATGAAACAAAATCCAAATATTTTTCATTTCTGATGGGCTGGATTAATGTTTAAGAGATAGATAAAATTACAATCACAAAATTTCAAAGAGCAAGAGGACAACTCCCAGTCAGGGAAAGGTCCATCAAAACCAATACTACACAATAAATTTAGGAAGTCTTAAAAAAATGGAAGAAGACAGAGTCCCAATGTGAGATGTGCAAGGCTAAGAACCAAGGATTCCTAATTATGCTGTAACTTCCCATTTTAGAATTTAGTAGAAAGGACAAGTCCAACAGATATATCATCTGCCACTTAATGCCCAGCAATCAGCTAGACAGAATCAGAGCTATTCTGCATTTATTTATTTATTTATTTATTATTCTGCCTCATGATGTTCTTGTTCCTCATAAGCTCACGTCGGTATGTCTGGTGCCCATGGCTGTGCTAAGCATCATATGCCTTAATCATTTTTCTGTCTGTCTTCGAGGCAGAATAAAAAGCATTTGTGAGCATCACTGAATTCTGCTTTTATTTATGACTACAGCTTTGCTTATTGCTTAGGTATTTGACCTCTGCCATTCAAAAGACAACAGATCTTTCACCAGTTAACACAAGTACATTGTGTCAAAATGAATGAAGAGAAAAGAAATAACAGAAATAATTTTCTTTTGCAATACTAGGCACCTAAACAGTAAAGTATAAACAAGGGTGGATCTACCATCAGGGCATCCTGGGTGTGCGCCCAGGGGCCTGTGTTAGCAAGGGGCCTTTTCGCCTAGACCCACCACCCGACTTGATGATACGATCCAGCATCCACAATTTAAAATGATCAAGGGGGCTATAAAGTGATCAAGTCTCACGCTGCATTGTTAAAAGTATGTTCGATTCCCTGTTAAGGATCTAAGTCACCCAGGGGCCTGTGGGGGTCTTAATCTGGGTTTGACTATGAATCTGTTTGACTTGTACGACTGAGTTACTACATTTATAGCATTAACAGGAGGACAACAGGGCAACAAACTGCAAAATAAAGTATCAGATGTATGAAGGCCTATCAGGTCCAGCCTGTAGCCCGAAAAATTGGAAAGTAAAGCAGCAGTAGTCCTGCCTAGATGTCTCAAAAGTTTGCTTCATCTCAATGATCTACACAGTCAGGATGGGCACCTGCCTATTTGACTGTCTTCTAATGGGTAAACACCACAGTGCTGAAAAAACAAGAAATAAAGCAAATAGCCAAAAATAAAAATATAAGTAATCAAGAGAACAAAGAAAAAGTGCTTAACAGTCATTAAATAAATTTTCAAGCATCAAGCACTTGCACAGGTGCAGAATATCCAAAATGTTCATCATAATTTCCATAAAATGAACAGGAAAATTCATATTATTTTGCCATTATATTTACTCTTGTTAAGCAGACTTCCACTTAACGAGAGTATCCTGATATGTTCTATATAAAAAACAAAAATATATACTGTATATAAGGATGTTTTGAGTCCATAGCTAAATTTTACAATGCAGTTGCATTTTAAAGGATTCATTCCACAGGGAAGTAATTTCATTTTTGTCTGAAAACATTTAAAAATGGTTCCATCACATTTAATGATGCATCCTTTTCAAGACAGACTA
The DNA here is from genome assembly GCA_026402145.1 of Polypterus bichir lapradei. NCBI lineage: Eukaryota > Metazoa > Chordata > Cladistia > Polypteriformes > Polypteridae > Polypterus > Polypterus bichir. The sequence goes on along the minus strand of JANRMT010062841.1, from coordinate 55,500,934 downwards.
ACTGACATCAGGGGAGAAGAAAATGGAAAGGACTTAGTAATGGCAAAACAAAAAATGCTACAATTAGCTAAAATACAATATAAGACAGCAATATATAAATATCAGAAAAAACAAGAGAACTATTTTTTAATTAGGTTTTATTAAGCTTAGAATTTCACCACAACGAGGAAAAACAATTCAGTAAAGAGTAGAAAGTTCAACACTCCAGAAAATGAACATACCTTAAAAGCAAAGCCAACATTTAACACCTACCTGTAGCCACTTCAGAGAGCTGTACAGTTTAGAACAAATCCCATTATGAAATAATTCAGTCATCATAAGATAACTAAGAAGAGGGAGAGACAAAGGCCCAGCAGACTATTTTACAACAGAATTAAAAAAATATTGTCAAATATCAAGGAAGCCTTTTACTGTTTCTCAAAAAGAAAATGTTATTTTTCCTAGCTTTACATAATGTAAGACATCACCTGAATTACAGAGGGTGGGTCAGGATTCTTCCAGTTAAATAAGACAAGCTAATGCCTAACCAAGGTAGTATATGAATTTACAGTAGATTTATTTATTCCTTCTAGTGTTATTGCAAATAATGTTTTCAGGGAAGCAGAAGCAATTGTGTGTCAAACACTAATAAACTGGCAAAGATTTTCCCCAAAAAAGGTCTGTGAAAAGTTTGGATAATACCTATAACACAACACCTAAAAAGACGAGTTCCTAATGATATAATTCTCAGGTACAATTCTATTCCTGATATATTTTAAATGATGGCAATCTTGAAAGATGTGTGTAATGCCATTACAACATGCCTTGCATGTGTGTGTTTGTTATGAATAATTGAATTCCATTCCTTGTCTGAGATATTACTTGACAGGTTCCTTCCTGTTGTTGCCCAACATCGTCTAAGGGTGCATATTACAAACATATTTTTTCTACTCTTGGTAGGTAGATTACTTTGGAGTTTGGTTGCCCTGAAGCTAAAGGCTGTCCTATACTAGTTCTGTTTATCCTCAGAATTGTATATAGGGATAGTCTCCAGCACCTCCTGGACACTTTTTTTGGATTAAGTGGGTTAGAAAATGACAAGACATTTTATGAAGAACTGCATTTTCAGATGTAAGAAAGTATAAGAGATCCAAAATATGAGATGGGCTTTTTGTGTTAGGATTTTCAAATTATAATTTTAAACAGAGGGTGAAAATGCCCCATGACAGGTCACACAGACCATGTGATCACAGCCTGTAATTTCTTGATTTGGCGGCCATCTGCGATTCCTGGAATAAACTAGTATTGCCAACAAAACAATACAAAAAAAAAATATCAGAAAACAGAAAGAGATTCAACTGGCTTGCACAATCAAGAATTATGTTTTTTGTGTGGCAGAGGTTAAGGAATTCAGTGCAACACAAAATCACTTTTCCAAGCAAAACATGGGCTGTAACTGAAAAATATTTTACACACAAAGGTTATTTATTATGGAGAGAAACATCGCTAATTGTAAAGGGCAGATAAGGTGTATGTAAACAGAGCTGAGGCCTCACGTAGAACGCCTTGCATAGAATTGACACTAAAACATGGCATATGGACAAAATGAAAAATGTATGCACAAAAAAAAAATCAGATGCATATAACTGTGTGTAAGCAATGTTCTACACACTTCCCCTTTATAAATCAATCAATTGAATTTTAATGCACATGCATGAGCCTATAGCCTCACCCCGACTCCTCCCAGAATTTCACCTTTTTGAATATGCAAATCAATATTAATAGCCCCTTCCTCTCAATGGTTTGTTAAAAGACAATGATAAAATCACATGTAAAAAACAGGTACTGCTCAGTGAAGCAGAGGCAAGGATAAACATGCTATTTGGGGGCTTAATAAAGAAGTGGTCAGATATCAAAGTCAACGATAAAAGGTGAGTCACAGCCCACCCACTAAGTGTCAACACCACTGAAGGAGGTGGTGAAATTCCACGGCTCACGATGTTTGAGCAGCGTTATTAGTGAGGCGCTTATATATCTTGCCACAACATTAATGTGATGCATTTTCACATCACAGAAAATTTTAACATTAATGGATTGGAAATGCTTTCTATTTACATGAGCAAATTCATTCTCTGAAGGAGCCTTTATATGTGTGAAGTCGATTTCTCTGATTACATTTGGAAAACCGGAAATTGCTGCGAATTGCACTTTGATGTTTGCCTGTTCATCCACGGTGTAAGAAAATCTTACATATCTGGATGAGAAGCAAATAATACTATCCCATACAGCTAGCACGGAGCAACTTAGTGATGACTGAGAAATACCCAATCTGTCAGCCAGTTCACATTGAAAAATTCCTCTGGTCACAAACCTGGAGAGAACTTGCAAAGAATTAGGTAAAGCACAATTCCTCAAAGTCTGTCTTTGTAAAGCAGGCCCCAGTTCAGCACACAGCTTCAAGAGGATATCTTTTGGAAATCGAAATCGACTTAGAAGACAAGAAATCAGTAAGATCACTAAACATGCAATCTCTTCTAATTCTTCTATTTGTGATGTCTTCTAACAACGCTAAAGCAGCCATGGTAGTTGGAATAGTTTCACCATTATATTATTACAGAATGATTACAATTAAGTACCTTAAATTTGTAAACGATGTGCAATTAACTTTGGTGTATTTGATAAACCCGGTTTCATGGATGCAAATCTGAAAAGAAAGGGAAACCACATAAAAACAATAGCTCTGCTTTGACGCTGTGTGCCACCCATTTACAAAACTGAACAGAAAAGTGTGTATGCATGGTCTGTGGCTGCCGTGAAAATATGTGTAGCGTTACACCAGGTTTAGTTTTTATGCATCTCAATGTGAGCGTGGAAACGGGCATATGCAACATTTTTGTGTGAACAACAACAACAACATTTATTTATATAGCACATTTTCATACAAAAAAAAGTAGCTCAAAGTGCTTTACAAAATGAAGAAACAGAAAAATAGAAGACACAATAAAAAATAAAAATAAGTCAACATTCATTAACATAGAATAAGTAAGGTCCGATGGCCAGGGTGGACAGAAAAACCAAAAAAAAAAAAAACTCCAGGCGGCTGGAGAAAAAAAATAAAATCTGCAGGGATTCCAGACCAAGAGACCGCCCAGTCTCCTCTGGGCAATCTACCTAACATAAATGAAACAGTCCTCTTTGTATTTAGGGTTCTGCATGGAAGGACTTGATGATGATGGTCACATAGACTTCTGGCTTTCAGTCCATCAATGTTGGAGCATCATGATGCTTTGAGTAGGTGGTGGTGGCGCAGGCCACCACCACAAAGAAACCGGAAAAAGAAACAGAAGAGAGAGTTGGGGTCAGTACGGATTTTAGAGCCACTATGAATAGTTATTATGATGAATTGAATATACAGAGTATCAGGATTAAATTAAAGTGTGGTTATGAGAAGGCCATGTTAAAGTAATGTGTTTTCAGCAGTGTTTTAAAGTGTTCCGCTGTATTAGCCTGGCGAATTCCTATTGGCAGGCTATTCCAGATTTTAGGTGCATAAGGCCATGAAGGCCACCATTTATACATGAGGCCCCAGGACTTTTAAATAATTCTGTATCCCCCAGAAACACCTGCAGCTTTGGTCTATAAGATGTTTTTAAAGACATCAAAAATGGGGTTAGTTCATCCAGTAGTGTAAAGGTAAGGATTTGAATTTCTGACCCATTAATTGGGCCCTATTTGAATATGCATCTTATTTGTACAGTACTCTGATTTTTGGAAGTATTTACTTAACAATATTTTTAATAAAAATCCATGTGTTTGGTGCATTGTGAGCATACACCAGATGATTTTATATTTAGATTATGCAACACAAGTAATATGGAATTGTTCCACTGATTTTTTATACTGCTACCTAGTGATACTGTCGATAGACACATATTCTAACACAAAATTTCTTATCTTCATTCACCATGAAAATGCAACATTACATTTTTTATTCAGCCATCTTTACAAACCACTTGCAGAAAGTAATATATAAAAAATATCATTTTTGAGTTGAGTATTTCTGTAAAGTTGCAATAGTTCCTGGAACCAACAGATTATAGCTCTTATGATCCTATCTTCTTTGAACACTTTTTTCTCACTGTAATACATTTTTTTTCTCATTTTGGTTTCCCTCTTATGTTGTGAACCTCAAGGATTCAAAATCTATCATGGTTACCCTGGAAAAAGTGTTTTCTCAAAGTTATTATTTTTAGTTTCTAGGATGCTTCACTTTAAAACTCTTAGTATTTTGCAATTCTCCCACAATGGTATTTTCTTTAATGATAGTTGCCATTTTGGAAGATGCCTATTAAGATGAAGGTTGGATTTCTAGGGGTTGAGACCCTAGAAGCTGTGCCAAACAATTCCAATTATTCTTTTTAAGTTTCGAATTTAGTGGCGGGGCGGCACGGTGGCGCAGTAGGTAGCGCTGCTGCCTTGCAGTTAGAAGACCTGGGTTCTCTTCCCGGGTCCTCCCTGCGTGGAGTTTGCATGTTCTTCCCGTGTCTGCGATGGTTTCCTCTGGGTGCTCTGGTTTCCTCCCACAGTCCAAAGACATGCAGGTTAGGTGCATTGGTGATCCTAAATTGTCCTTGGTGTGTGTGTGTGTGTGCCCTGCGGTGGGCTGGCGCCCTGCCCGGGGATTGTTTCCTGCCTTGCACCCTGTGTTGGCTGGGTTTGGCTCCAGCAGACCCCCGTGACCCTGTAGTTATGATATAGCAGGTTGGATAATGGATGGATTTTAGTGGTTTTCCTTTGATTTTGATTAAAGAAAGTTTTGAATTTCCAGTTTTGACCCTCGCTTGGCTTTTCAACTGACAGTTTATTTCCAAGTCCTTTTCTCTATTCTGCTTTTGCACCTTATTTTCAGCAGCAGTAGAACATTAACTAAAAGGGGGAGTGGAAGAATATGTAAAACAACATTCTGATAGCTGCTTTTGTTTATCACAGAAAAATGCCAGTACTTTTTTAGACCACTGGTATGAGGCTGATACTGTGCAGTAATAATTTAGTTTTTCCCCCACATTAGACAAATGTTCCACCTTTTGCCTGGCATAGACTAGGTAATTTTTAAAAATCTTACCAATGTTAAAATATAAAGGACCCCAAATCTGATGAGGTCATTATATCCCAAAAGAATATTGCATAGTAACAGATTTACTCTCCCAAATGTTGTGCCAGTCTTGAGTATCCAAAGAGGATCTGCAGGATAGACAAGGTCCAAGTTGATTCCTTTCTAAATTTCCTGCTGGTAGAAAGGAATGTGAGTAAACTGTTTTAGGAGATGTGAATGCATTCAAGGAACTGTAATAAGAGACAACATTCAAAACCTAGAAAGACTACATCTATTAAGTGTGCAATTGAAATGTAGCTAAGAAAAAGCAGTATTAAAAAAAATGCTTTTTAGCATTTTTTAAATGTTTCACAGTATTAATCTGGCATATCTCTATAGTTATGTATTCCAGATTACTGGTGCACAACAGCAAAAGGCCACCTCACCACTCTTTTAAGGTTGGCTCTTGGAATTATAAGCAGACCATCTTTAGAAGATCTAAGGTTACTACTTGGATTGTAGAGAGACAGGCACTCCAAAATATAGGAAGAAGGTAGATTATTTGAAGCTTTATATACAGTGCATCCGGAAAGTATTCACAGCGCATCACTTTCTCCACATTTTGTTATGTTATAGCCTTATTCCAAAATGGATTAAATTCATTTTTTTCCTCAGAATTCTACACACAATACTCCATAATGACAACGTGAAAAAAGTTTACTTGAGTTTTTGCAAATTTATTAAAAATAAAAATGAGAAATCACATGTACATAAGTATTCACAGCCTTTGCTCAATACTTCGTCGATGCACCTTTGGCAGCAATTACAGACTCAAGTCTTTTTGAATATGATGCCACAAGCTTGGCACACCTATCCTTGGCCAGTTTTGCCCATTCATCTTTGCAGCACTTCTCAAGCTCCATCAGGTTGGATGGGAAGCGTCGGTGCACAGCCATTTTAAGATCTCTCCAGAGATGTTCAATCGGATTCAAGTCTGGGCTCTGGCTGGGCCACTCAAGGACATTCACAGAGTTGTCCTGAAGCCACTCCTTTGATATCTTGGCTGTGTGATTAGGGTCATTGTCCTGCTGAAAGATGAACCGTCGCCCCAGTCTGACGTCAAGAGCGCTCTGGAGCAGGTTTTCATCCAGGATGTCTCTGTACATTGCTGCAGTCATCTTTCCCTTTATCCTGACTAGCCTCCCAGTTCCTGCCACTGAAAAACATCCCCACAGCATGATGCTGCCACCACCATGCTTCACTGTAGGGATGGTATTGGCCTGGTAACGAGCGATGCCTGGCATTCACACCAAAGAGTTCAATCTTTGTCTCATCAGACCAGAGAATTTTGTTTTTCATGGTCTGAGAGTCCTTCAGGTGCCTTTTGGCAAACTCCAGGTGGGCTGCCATGTGCCTTTTACTAAGGAGTGGCTTCCGTCTGGCCACTCTACCATACAGGCCTGATTGGGGGATTGCTGCAGAGATTGTTGTCCTTCTGGAAGGTTCTCCTCTCTCCACAGAGGACCTCTGGAGCTCTGACAGAGTGACCATCGGGTTCTTGTTCACCTCCCTGACTAAGGCCCTTCTCCCCCGATTGCTCAGTTTAGATGGCCGGCCAGCTCTAGGAAGAGTCCTGGTGGTTTCGAACTTCTTCCACTTACAGATGATGGAGGCCACTGTGCTCATTGGGACCTTCAAAGCAGCAGAAATTTTTCTGTAACCTTCCCCAGATTTGTGCCTCAAGACAATCCTGTCTCGGAGGTCTACAGACAATTCCTTTGACTTCATGCTTGGTTTGTGCTCTGACATGAACTGTCAACTGTGGGACCTTATATAGACAGGTGTGTGCCTTTCCAAATCATGTCCAATCAACTGAATTTACCACAGGTGGACTCCAATTAAGCTGCAGAAACATCTCAAGGATGATCAGGGGAAACAGAATGCACCTGAGCTCAATTTTGAGCTTCATGGCAAAGGCTGTGAATACTTATGTACATGTGATTTCTCCGTTTTTTTATTTTTAATAAATTTGCAAAAACCTCAAGTAAACTTTTTTCACGTTGTCATTATGGGGTGCTGTGTGTAGAATTCTGAGGAAAAAAATTAATTTGATCCATTTTGGAATAAGGCTGTAACAAAGCAAAATGTGGAAAAAGTGATGTGCTGTGAATACTTTCCGGATGCACTGTACCATTAGTAGTATTTTAAAGTCAATTCTAAATGACACGGGTAACCAGTGTAACGACACTAAAACTAATGAAATGTTCTCAGATTTTCTTCTTCTAGTTACGATTCTTGCTTCTGCATTTTACAGTAATTGCAGCCAATTGATGTGTTTCTTAGGTAGTTCTTTTAGGAGTGCATTACAGTAATCTAGTCAAATAAAACTAAAACCATGAATTGATTACTCTGCATCTTGCAGTGTTTTCAGAGGTTTAACTTTTGCAATGTTCCTTAAGTGGAAAAATGCAGTCCTAGCAATCTGGTTATGTGTGAATAGAAATAGTGTGAAATATACAACTGCTATGGAATACAGGACCAAAGCAGTAATACTTGTTTTTAGTTCCACTTTTCCTTTTGCTTATCCATCCTTGTTTTAATTTAAGTGAAACTAGCAGGCTTAATAAGAAAGTAAGCATGTTTGTTGTTTTTATGTTAAAGCTGCTATAAATGCTGCTATATATTTGATAGGTAATGGTTTTGAATGCCACAAGTAAAGTACATTTATTTTATTTGGCTGTAGACCTCACTTAGTGAAAGATGTTCTGATAAACCTTAGTCTGCTCATTTATACCTTAGTGTATGACAACAAATTAATAACCTCTTAAGGTTCCCAATGTGATTTAGACATGAAAGAGCTTGTGCAGTTATTTTCTTCAGCCTTGCCCAAAACTATTTGTATCTTGCCATACAGGCATGTGTAACTTTAAAAAAAAAAATGATATACAGAGAAATCTTGACTGCTTTGAAGGAACACTCTGAGTTTGTCTCAGGACAGTGAAAAATTAAGCATTTAGTACATTCCAAGTTGACATGAATCTTTCAAGTTAAAATCAGAAGAGAGAAAAAAATAGTTACTTCTTCAAAATGACAGGCTACTGTAGCACTCAGAGAATGTCACATCAATTGTTAAGCCATCAGTCTTGTCTTGCTGGTGATTGCTTCACATTCACTGTTAGTCCAGCCGTGGAGACAGTAGTTTTACAATCCCTGGCCACACTAGTGAGTCTGACATTTAAAGTGTTGATTTTTCAGCACTTATGTTAATTGTTGTAATTTTCCTGATGAACCACCATTCTGGTACCCTGATGCAGCCAAGATAGTTTTACATTTTCTATGCGGGCCTCTTTGCCATTTGGTCTCCGCAGTGTCAGTCTGGAGTGCTACTGAAAGCAGACAAAATTGCAAGCAAATTGCATCAGATTGCCAACATTGTGAAAAGGTAAATTGCTTGCAAATCTATTTAAACCACTGCCCTATTTTCATCAGCTTCAGTACTTGGTATTCATGATTGCTTAATTGGCGACCTTTCCTATTGTGTAGTGCTTTATGGTGTAATGGAAAGCGATCTTTACCAAACCAATTACCCTTTTTTTCTCAGTACTACATTATTGCTGTGATTGCAACTGCCAGTCCTTTGTAAATGAACTTTCTGATTTCAATGATGTTTTTAAAATGTAAGATAAAAAAAGTGGCATTTGTATTGTGTGGTGTTCTATTTTGAAGCCTCTTTGTAGTTTGAATTGTCAGGGAAAATGGACTGTGGCAGATACACAGTACCTGCCACACAACATATCCATGTATCTATTATTAATATTATCATAATGCATCTTTTTATGTTACGGGTCAATTAGAGAAACATAGCAGAAATATTTTGTCACTGGATCAAAACACTGCAAGAGGCAGTTTTTTTTCATTATATATTTATAAGTAAATAATATGACTGCGTTTTTGCAGAAGTAAGCAGTGTTACCATTGATACTAAATGAAATAATAAAATAAAAATGACAATAATTGAAAGCATGCAAGTCATGTGCACAAACAGTTTTACTTTCAGTGTTTTTTCTCAATCCACCCACTTCTTGAACCCAAGAGCCTAGGAGCCTATGCTAGCACCTTTTGGGTGCAGATCAAGAACAAACCCCGGATGGGACTCTACTCCTTTGTAGGACACACCCAAAGCAGACTAATTCAGAGCTGCCAGTTAACCTAACCTGGAGTAAAACCCATAGAGACACAGACAGAATATGTAAATTATGCAGTGACTCGGCCAGAATTCAAATCTAATCACCAAGAGTAATGAGGTAGCTGTAATAACCACTATGGCTCCTCTACTCTTCAATTTGTTCTTTTTGTTGTGTGCCACTGGTGCATTTATCTGATAATAAGCTCTGTAATGTTTAAAAATAGTATACCTTACCTCATTTTTGCTTTCAAATAAATATGATGCATACTATTCCAACAATACATTAAAATTAAATATCTATATAATGGTGTCTAAAACTTTGGTCCCACGCGTAGTTCACTACATGGTGCTTTGACAACATCTCTGCACTAGCACAATATCCCATTATAGTAATAGATATAGTTTTTATATCTTTATTATAAGTATATGTTCAGCCACTGCTGTATGCTCATACTCAGAATGGCGCTATTGTAACCTAATCAGTTTTCAAAAGACAGAATGCACTCTTGAGATGTGCTCAAACTCAAAATAATCATTAGGAAATTGAAAATGCAAAAAGTAAAAGGTTTACTGGAAAGATAAGAAGAAAGAGGGATGAACACAGGAAATAAAAACAATAGCAAAAAATGAAAGTAAAACAAATGCATGCTGCCACCCCTCTCTACCTATTGCAGTGATTACCTACTTTACCAACTTTGTCCTCCGACAAGCAGGCATCATATCTCTTCTGTTTCTTTCTTCTAAATGCTTGTCTCTTTCTTTCTCTCATCATTCAAGCCTTTGTCCTGTCTCACCCTCCATCTTCAAGCTGCCCTGGCCAGTGGTGAAGAAAAATCTTTAAGCTCATGTACAGGATTGGGGGTTGCTACAGACCCTCATCTAGCAGCACTGATTCCACTGAATACATGACTGCATCTACCTGAGTGCACATCATGGGTTCCTGCTCCCAAAAACAAAATGCCTAGTAAAAGGAAAACTGTGAGTTTTCAAAAGCAGGCACTCATCACAATCCACTATCCAGCACCCATCCCTACCCCACTTCAATTCTTATGATTATAAACCTATCTAATCAAACCTAAATAAAAGGCTTTTAAAAGAAAAGATAACGAGTGTGTAGGGTACAATCAGAGCAGATGTCTTATAGGTCACTTTTATGAGACGGTATATTTGATGTGTTATAGTGCCACAAAAGAAAAAAAGACAAAATGGTTGGCCATTCAAACCGATATCCCAGTGGTGCAGCATAAATTAAAGATGAGGAAAAAAAAATCAATAAGTATACCTGACATTTACAGGTTTAAAAAAAGAACCAAACAAAGTTCAGTGATGAATAAACTGTAAATACTGTAGTTGAGACTAATGAGACTGACCTTACAGATACGGCTAGTATTGGTGTTCCTAGCAGCTTTAGCAGCAACGTGCAGTTCAGTTTTGTGGCATCCCATAACACTAACAAAGATGTGAACAACAAAGACCACTGCAGTAGATGCCACCAAAAACGCCAAACCAGAGCAAAGCAATCCCTCTAAATTTTGGTTTATTTTTTTAGTCAAGTCAGTGGTTCTCAACCTGTGGGGCGGGCCTCCCTAGGGGGGCGCAAAGTAACAAAAAGGGGGGCGCGAAGATGTGAAAAAAGAAAACAAGAATCAAAAATATGAAAAAAAAATCTGTTGAAACCAAAAGAAATTAACTTAAACTACATTCTCATACTAGAACAATAAATATAGAGTTAGATAAATGTCGATAAAAGTTAAGTAGGTATAATAAAATATGCATCTACATTTCAAAAAAATGTTAGGGGGGGCGCGATTAAAACTGTTATGAAAACTCAGGTCGCAAATACTTAAAGGTTGAGAAATGCTGAGTCAAGTATATGAACCAAAACATTCAGTTACCTATCTGCGTTTTGCCAGAAAGTGGCATAAGCCTTTTAAAAATGTTTATTTGATGTTCGTTAACTGCAGTTTCAGAAGAAAGTGGATTTCCCATAAGTGAGATGTTGTACTCATCAGTTTTTTACTCGATGCACAAATGGATAAAAAGGATGGTGAAGTTAACCCAATATAGCATTTTGGAGGTGTTTTTCTACTTCAGTGTAAATACCTGATTTATTTTTGACATATGTGATGTTCGTAATGTCTGAGTTTATGTGTATGCCTGGTGGGGTTAGTAAGATTAAGTGGGGCTTTTGAATTTCAACACCCTGGAGACCATGCAGATCTTCATCAGACCTTGTCTCAACCCCTGAGGTTTCCATTGACACAAAATGTCCATGCTATGCTGTTTGAAACTATTTGTAGAGCAGCATAGTCTCATGTGTTCTCTTCTGGAATCCAATGCCCACTACAGAGCAGGAGGTATTGCCACTTCTGTTGTTTCCTCTTTTTTATACCCCTGCCCCTAATTTTCACACTTCCGTGGCACTCTGTCAGGTGTTGGTGACAGACTTTGCAATGGTTACCATTGTCAAAGTTTCCTTTATCTTACAAAACCACATTGTGCCCTGCCATTGTCAAAATACACATATTCCTAGTAAATGCAGATCCCGATTGAAACCTCCACTACAAGTTAAATGGGCTTTTCACACCACATTCTACTTCAGCACTGGGCATTTCATGTGTTTCTACTGATGGAGTCTGCTTCATATCTCTACTTCCCTTGTTTGAACTAGAATCCCAGCTTATATAACTCTTTTCTCTTCCCCCACTTCTTTCCCTGGAATATTCCAAACATTTGCCCAGAGTCCAATTGTCACATAGACCAGTGTTTCCCAACCTTTCTGCTGTGGTGGTACACTTTTTGTAACCAAAAATATTCCAAGGCACACCACTATTCTACTAACCACAAAAACATTAAATGTCATACATGTGCTCAACTGAAGGAATGGGAAAAGCTGGTAAAAAAGCAGCTCTGAGATCAGTGTTTACAGACAAGAAACTTTGTGAATACTTTGGTGGCATCTCCCAGTTGCTTGGTTCATTCACCCATCCCTCTCTTCCTCAGGGGCAATCTTATATTCCCTCTATCCGCAAGCCCTGTGGGACCTGCTGGAAACCACACACCCAGGCAGTCAGGAGATGCGTCCAAAGTGCTCTAAGTGCTTCAATGAGATCTACTCATGGTAGTCCTGTCCTCCTCAGACAGGTCTACAGGTCACCTACAGATCTTGTCCCTCTCAGGTTCAGACCCAGGTGCACTGTACCATTATTTGCACGGCACACATAGGTAGCTTTCATGGCGCACCACCGTGCTATGGCAAACTAGTTGAAAAACACTGACCTAGACATTTGAAGACAAGCTTACCTTTTAACTTTTTTCTTTATGACTATTATTATCATCTAATATCTCTTTTAAATAAGCTGTTGTCATTTAAGCTTGGGTTAATTCAAGTTAAATTGTAAAAATAATAAGCAAAACATGCATAGTCCAAAGCTATTTTGATCCATCATTTCAGAATCCTAAAACTAAGAAATATTTCAGCCATTTTCTGCTTTTAAACAATAAAACAGACATACTAGCAATGTAAGTGTGTTTTTGTTGATCTCCTCACAGTTGCAAGCCAACTGAGAAACTAATTAGCTGAGTAATTCACTTGTGATGTATATGACCTTCATTACATCCTCCAACACAGCCTCCATCAACAACTGTAATTAAACAGATCATATCTAAACATTTGGCTTGCCTGAAAATAGATGGTGATCTTCTTCTCTTTTTTATTTTCATGTACTACAAATACTAAATGTGTTCTGCATCTATAAACTAATATCATTCTATCTGTCTAGTACATATAACTTAGTGGCCTGATAGATTTATTAATACTTGTCTAAACCGGCTTTAAAATTGAATTTAACAGCATTATTTGATTGTCCATTAACTTCTGTTAAAATTATGACAGCTACAAGGATCAAGCTTAAATAAGCAGTCTGCAACTAAACACACCAGAGAAGATTGCTGGATTTGTAGCCCAGAATCATTGCCTTAATTTTTTGTCTGTCTTTTTATAATGGAACATAATATTTTGTATCGTGTAATCATGTAATTAAGCAGCACCAAAACATTTTTGTTACTACTGACCTGACTGGGCTGACATTCATATCAAATAAAACAAATGTGGAGAAAATGTGAGGCGCAGAAAATGGACAGTAATTGGCATGAGGAGATGCTAGTGACATCTGTACAAACCAAATTGCTAAAGTTTCTTTTTAAATCATCATTTGAGCCTCAGAACTGTAGTTAATGTAGGAACCTGATGCAGCATTTGTGAATTTCTAAAAGCCCTTTAGTATGGTATTTAATATCTCTACTATCACTGACATTTTTAGCTGATATAGTATTTTGTACATTGTGATTGTTAAAGTATAATCCTTATTACATAAAGCAGAGTACTGCAAAATTAAGTAATGCTGCAGGTTAAGTTCCTTATTGATTTGTGTTCTCACATAATCAGACATTTTTAATAGATATTTTAATTCTTCATAGTGCTATGTAAAAGAAAATCAGAACAGGGCAAAGTGTAATTCCTATTTTCATCATGAATGTTTGTTATTCACTCAGAAATAATGATGATTGAGGTACAAGAGACAATCAGGAACAAAGTGTGATGAGGAGGTGGTGTGACTAAAGGGTATAAAGTATGGATGCAAGAAAGTCACGGATGAGAACTTTGACTAAGAATTTCCCTGAAGAGATGATGAAAGCAGAAAGCAATGTAGGTAAGAAGTATGACTAGGGTGACCAGATTCTCCCAGAAGACATATGAAGTGTGGTGGTTTGAGGGGTGCTTGTTTTGACAGCTCCATTAGTTGGCTTAAAATCATTTTTGTAATTTCACCCTTTTTAGGTGCATTTGCTCCTATTGTGATAGAAGTGTCTGTCTGTATGTCCATCAGTCCACATGAAACAACTCTGCCTCCAGTGGACTAGTTTTACCAAAATGTGGCTTGCTTATTCTTCAAATAAATTTTTCATTGAGATACCTCAAACAGATTGTGCTGTACAAATTTTTGAAATTTCAAAATCTCCCATTGAAAAGCATTGGCGGATTTGCAAACTGGTCTTTCTTAAAATGGATAAACATTTTGCACGAGTTCAACTACAAATTATTTTATTGTTTCAATTTTCCTTCGAGAACGGTTGCTTGAACTTGTATATTTGGTATATTCTGCTCCTTTACTTCTCCACCAACCACTCATGCCCAATGGAAAAGGGTCAGACGCCACAAAGAGCAGAGTGTGGTCACAAACTGCACAAACATTAGCAGCCATTAGCAGCCCTTGACCTGGGAAAGCAATTAGATAAACTTTATTACAGATTATTATTGTAAAGAACTAACATTATCAACTTATCAGCTATTCAGTGTTTGAACTAATTAATTACATGTGAAAGGTGCAGCTGCCCTAACTGATATAAACATAGAAATGGGCATTGGCATTGGGACGTGGGGTGACCTCACTATTTTAGTACGACATATACACGAACAGTCACAGTAAACCCTTGATCTTCTTGCACATCATATAGAAAATAGCCCCTGATCAGTGGTAGATGCTTTATTTAAGATACATGTATGACCAGTGCGAAACCCAAAAAAGGACAGACTCCTGCTCTACCATTTTACATACATGTACAAGTTACACAACAGTCTATTCTCAGATTTTTATTTGTGTGTAACAATACACGACAATCATAGCAGGGGCTAAAACCCTAATTCCTGCAAATCCAACATCGTTTTGCTGATTACTTAGTGGTATAATGTACAAGAGACTGAGTGCGAATTACAGTTCATCTGTGCCCAAAGAGCTGCTTTTGCTTCCATGTATATGGGAGGTATTCTCTGCAATTATACAAATTTTTCTGCAGTTATAAAATGAAAATGCAATATCTCTTTTGAAATTTCATTTTCAAAGTCTGTGCACAAGAATGCTGCAGAAAATAAAATTTAAATGAAATAACCCCATTTGCAATTTCATTTTCAAAGTGGATGCACAAGAATGCTGCAGAAATTTAAATTTAAATGAAATAACTTTATTTGCAATTTCATTTTCAAAGTCTACATGCAAAAATGCTGCAAAAATTAAAAATAAAATGGAACTAACCCCATTTGCCTTTTCATTTTCAGTCTAAACAGCAATGAAGCTGAAAAATTGAAAAGTAAAATGCGTTTCCACTTTGCAGTTTCAAGTTCTCAACATGCAAATCGCGTGGGTCAATTGGTGAGGTTTTGAACTTCGATTTCCCTCAATTCTTTGTCCTTCGTAGTTGTAGAACCTCTTTGATTGACAGAATATTTCTCGCTTGTGACAGAATACTTCTCACTTCTTACATGTAGCTTTAGACTGGAATTCAAATCTTTAAGATTATTGTTACCATTCATATTCCTGTTATACAATCGATTAGTTCCTTTCCAAGTTTTTACTTATTAGTATTTATTTTAACAAATTACTAGTTTAAACAAATATTGATAGCTAGATCTGCGGTGGGCTGGCACCCTGCCCAGGGTCAGACGTTTGGTTTCCTGCCTTGCGCCCTGTGTTGGCTGGGATTGGCTCCAGCAGACCCCGTGACCCTATAGTTAGGATATAGCAAGTTGGTTAATGGATGGATGGATGGATAATAGCTAGATAGCAAACTTATCTCAGTTGCTTGTGTCCTATCATATTGTTAGTTATTTTATACTGATATTGGTCATTTTGTATTAATGGTTAGTTTTTATTTGCTAATTATTGGATACTACTCTATTGGGTATACTTTCAAAAATATTTTTAAGACAATTGAACAAGAGTCACAAACCCATTAATACACATCAATTGATGCTATTTTTACATGACTTAAATTGCAGTCATCTGTGTTTTAAAGCAATTGAGCCACCATAAACCGATTTGTGCCCCAGTTTCAACTCCATTGTAAAGTGCACTTAAAAAGCATGTATTTAATGTAGTTTACTAACGCGTCCTTGCATTCTATAATTGCTATTATATATATTTGGGTGAAGTAAATAAAAAATGTGAAATGCTCCAACTTTCATATCAGTTAACTTAGTCAATGAATACACCTGAATGTTACACCCTGCATACATTTTCTAATGTGTTTTTTTACAATGTACTCCCATAACTTTTAACCAGGTGAACAGTGCTTACAAATGCAAAAATCCACAGAACTAAAGAAAAGATACAAATCCTATATATTTAGATGTCAATGCATGCAGGCAAGTCATTAGAGAAGTCAAGCCAAATACTTACTAAAAAGTAAGAAGAATATCACATAGGAAGCAATCCACTATCAACATATACAAACATTTTAAATCACAACCATAGAGCAATATTACTCTTAGTCTCACTGACAGCTGCACTGTTGTTTACAAAATCTACACCTCTTCACTCTCATTCCACTTATTCTAATAAGGCTGGTAACATGCAGAGGTGGAAAGTCCTGGCCAACCTATCCTCAGCAACTCAGAGCTGCTACCAAGCCAGTTAAGAGATGTAATCCCTCCAGAGTGTGCTGGGTCTTTCCCAGGGACTTCTACCAGTGGGGCCTGTCTTGTAGCCCATCTGAGGGACTTAATCAAGAGACATTCTAATTGCATACCCAAAGAAACTCAGATGGCTCCTCTTGATCTCTACCCATACTTCTGAGGTCCTTACTCTTTCATGGAGAGTGATCACAGCAACACTGCACAGGGGCCTTATTAAATCTTCTTGTACGCATAATCATACTCTTCTAGTAAATACCCAGAGTTTGTGATAATTGGTTTCAGACTGTATACTGTTGGTAAATTAAAAGCTTTCTTTGTGGAATATACTGTACACAAAACCTTTGCAACTGCACAAATGTGTTAGCCAATTCGATGATCACTTCAATCCTCACTCGTAAACAAGTCTACAATGTACTTGAACCTCTCCACTTGGGACAGATGTTTTAGTCTAATAAAGCCAGGAGAACAACATTGTCTGAAAACAAAGTGTTGCAAACTTAGACTGTATATTTTTACGATTTAGTTCAGATTGTTAGGTTTTCTTTCTAGTGGGATCTTCAAGGCTTTGTATGTGTTGGGGTGTGACATGGAGCGGTGTTTGGAATTCCAGACCCAGTATTGAAACAACTTCATAGTGATCCCTCAGGCATGAAGATCTTTGTAATTCATAGAAATTCTTGATTCAGTTTCTGGAACAATCTTTTCTTTATGTTTTGTTGACTTTAAGCCTACTGATTCTTGTGCAATTTTGAGACTAAATGTTTATGGAGGTACGACTTCTGCTTGTCAGCTTCTGTATTAATCAGTTTTACACTTCAATTACACACTTCAGTTTCTGCTACAGCTTCTATGGTTTCAGTATTAAGCGCTCAAATAGCTTCAGTGTGTCTACTCATAGTACCTAGGTCATTTGGTATTAGACTTATTATTCAGTTCAATTCAATTCAGTTTATTTTTGTATAGCACACTTCACTGACTGTAGGCCCAGCACTGTGATAAGCTCTCAGGTAAAATGCAACTATAAATTTTAGAAATTACTTCATACAGAATTAGTACACATAAAGACACAGATTTGTTTAAACACACAGGAAAACAAAGACGTTTAAAACTAATTAAAGTAAATGAAAACCAACAATATCTGTCTATTAGTTAATTGTTAAACTATGGTCAGTTAACAGCTGAATAGAGACAAACAAAATCTCAGTGGCATCCTTGGAGAACATAATCCTGTGGTAACCTATGGTCAGTTGTAAAAGAGAAAGTCAATAACAAAATCAGACAGAGGCTCATAGTAATTCTGCTGTTGATTCCGTTACAAGTTATGTATCTAGTTTTGGTGGTAGCAAACTTTTGATTTTTTTGACTCTTGGCAGTTAGTATTCAGGTTTTATTACAGTAAGTCTTTCAAACTGACATAGTCAGTAGTCCTACTCCCTCTCCCAGCAAGGAGCAGGAGGCCAAATTTTAGAATGTATGACGTCATTTTACAGCATTTCAAACTGGCACTCATAATGAGGTTTTGTAATTTTCTAATACTGAGACTATGGCTTTACCACAAAGATAATAGTAATAATAATAATGATATTCAAAGTAATAGGAGAAGAAGAAGGAAAGTATAATAATGTAGGATAACAACATGAAGAGTAATACTGTAATGGAATGACAGAGACATACACTAAATGAGAGTTAAGCCCAACGATGGGCATGTGTATTTAACAATGAATGATCCACAACTGTACTTTCAAAGGAATCCCCTCCCAGCTGTTATGGTCATAAGAAACACCTTGTAAAGTAACAGTTACTGAAATTAGCCATGGGTATTCTTGCACTGTTTCTTAAGTTGTGTTCACTCTCCCAGCACTCGCAATTGTCTCCCATTGTGGCAAACAATACTCCATGATCCCCCTTATTTTCTGTAATGGCCTGTTTATTCAATGTCCCAGGAGTCTCTGCCTGTCTTTTTTAACCTTCTTGGGCTTGTAAAGTGTAAAGTGAATATTCCTGGGGTGTGTGGAGTACAGAGCTTAGCGATCCTGTGTGAAATTTAGATGTCAATCTCCCATCCAGCCCTGCTTATATTCAGGGTAAAATGCTAGCTACTACAATGCAGTTTGCATCCATGGCCACCTACGTGTTGATACAGTGATATTACTTGTGATTCCCATATGTGTGCTCAGCCACACTTGGTACTTTTGACTCTTTTTTCTGTTCTTAATTTTGACTTCCAGTTCAGAGATTGGTTTGACGAAACAGTTCTTTGTTGGTGTTTTTGACATTTCTTCTCCCGGTGGTTGCTAACATGCTTCATGGCATCTTGTGTACTTCCCTAATAAACTGGTTGGATGTGTCCAGAGTCCCCACCCTTGAAAGGGTGTAGATTTTTGGAGAGGAAGAACCCATTTTTGATATCAGCTTTTTGATTAGAAATCATTTTCTAATGATTAGGTATTTTTTGAATCTTTTTCCAATGCCACCTTGGCTTTCAAGGGTACCGACATTTTGTGAACCCAGTTACCAAGATGTGACAATGTTAAAGCAAGGGGTTTAAAGGTTGGAACTGGTGGTCATGTTTCATTCAAGTTGGCAAATAACTCTAATAAATCTCTGTGTATTAATTTCTGGTTTAGCAATTTGTCTTGACAAAAGATAAGGCTGTCTCTGGTGTCAGCTCTTTTTCTGATGAATGTTTTTTTACTTTTTTTCTGGTTTCCTTTTACTGACTTGGAATGAGACATTGACAATTTTTATTAAAGAGAAACAGGAGATGAAACGTAGTTTAAAAATATATCCAAAGTCATTGGAAAAAGTCATATTGATCTGTTAACAAGAGTAGAAACATAAACCAAAAATCAAAGATCTAAACACCATAAACAAGTTTATTATCACAAAAAAGTTTTATTGCAAGAATCACACATCAGCATTATTTTTATCCAATCTCAGATATCTGGAACTGTATGCAGCTGATATTAATACCATTGGCCACTAATGTCATGCAAAGCATGACCCTGGGGAATACTCATAGCAATTACATAGCTACTACAACAAAAGTGCACAAAATGGCATCATCTAAAGTCAAACAAAATTATATTAAAGCCAAATGATGAATATTTATTAATTGTTGAAATTGCCGTTAAATGAAAATGAATGTTATTTTTTTGATTTCTTACTGCTCAATACTGTTAAATAGGTGCATATATTGTGAAAAATTGGTCACAAGACAGCACAAAAAATTGAATAAAATAGCAAATCATAATATTTCCCATTATTCAGGAAGTTTAGCCTATGTGCATGAATATGCACAGCAATTGATTGGCATCCTTTCTAGAGCTACTTCCTGTCATTCATCCAATACTTCCTGATACTCTGCAGGTGTACTTAATACATATGATTGGTACATCTATCCATCATCAAACCCACTTAATCCATTTAAGGAGTATAAGACCAGAAACTGTTGCAAATACCTGGGATGGGGTGCCAGTTCACAGCAGGGCACACACAGTCACACAATGCCAGTTTAAAGTCATCAAGTAACTCAACACATACATCACTGGGATATGTGAGGGAAAAACTCACAAACATTGGAATGTTCATATTCTAAACAAGGTATCAGGATTTGTGCAAGTGATTGTTTCACATCTTGGCTAAGAGGTATATTCATAATAAATTCATCACTCACTCTTTATCCTATAAATTGAGCTTGATGGTTAATGCATTCTCATAACGCTTTTTAACATTGATATGAACACTTTTACTAAATGCTTTCAGCATGTATACAGATGTGAAGCAGGTCAGTCACGTGATTTGTCACAAATTGAACTAGGGTAGGATGTGAAAATGGAAGTTTAGTGTTGTCCATTTTAAATAACAATGCACAGTACATATATTATAACATAATATAATAATATTTGTATGTCTTATGGATGCGTTATGTGAAATAATTAAAAACACAGAATTTGTACTGTGTTGATTTAGTTACATTATAAAGTATTTAAATACACAATGTATATCTAAAGTTATTTTAAAATATTGCAAATCTAAAATGTGTTAACACAATATATGTTTTCATTTTAAAATGGTGAATAATAAAAGTCCAGCAAGAAATTTCCTTTCAAAAGCAAACTGTGCTAGGATAATTATTTTTACTCTCTATAATTAATTACATTTAGTTGTATAAAGTATAGTCAGACTATGAAAGATAGTAATTGTTTTAAATCAAAGGTATTGAATATTTTAAAGGTCATTACCCTTGCTATACTATAATTATGCTTCCATGGATCAACCGGTGTCACAGAAAGTCTGATGATCTCTACTGTGTACAATTTTGTTTTAAATCAAATTGACTTTTTAATTATAGCATGTCAGATCTAATTTAAATTAATTTACTCACCAAATTCAATCTAGCTCATATATTTAATATAATATTAACATGGTAAGTCGATTTAAAAACTGTTACACCTCCTCATTTGTTTTAAACATGTTACCCTTGCTCATGTGCCAACTACTATTACACAAAGTCTTTGGTGAATGTGTGCAAACAAGTTAATCCTTCAAGCCAGCAGCAATAATCTTATTTTCTAAACAAAAATGTTTTTATAAGAACTTCAAACAAATAAATAGTTAGTATGTGCTTTACTTTCATGAACACTTACTTTTTAACTTTACAGTTATCTGACTCAGTATTTGATGGAGTTATATTTAGAGACAGTGAGTCTGAAAATGAAGTCTTTAGATAAATAATCTATTGCATCAATTTAGGAGAAGAAACACCTAACAAAGACTAACAAAGCAATTTGCTTAAAATCAGAAGGCAATTCTATTATTTCGTGCATTTTCAGCCAGTCACATGTCCTTTTGCAGGCAATGAGGTTCTAATGCATCATTACCAAATAATGGGTGCTCTTTGCTAAACATAAAAATTGGCATCAGAACAGTATTAAACTCAGAGTCTCCAAATAGAAACCATTACTCCTTTTCTCTTATATCCAAATCCTTGCACCACTCTCCAAAAATAATATCATTATTTAAACCTGTCAAGCACAAGGTCTATGGGCCAGAGATGGCCTTTGAACCTTCTTAAGGCATCAATATTCAATGTGCTTTCGATTGTATCCGTGTTAGATTTGGCTGGATTACATATTCACGTGACATTAAAATGCACCTCCACTGTCCACTCAAATTTGTCTGTGCAGCACAGCACAGCACATAACAGCTACTAACCTGTAGTTAGACTTGGAACTGGCTCCTCATAATTACAAGAAAAGTGAAAAGAAGGTGACATGTCTCACTGACTTAAAGAAGACTTCTGATCTCACTTGATTTCATGCACTCATGTCTTTTACTCACTAATTAGTGATTTTGGCCTCGTATCTGCTGGTAGCTTTCCTAAACCACTGCAAAGCCCAAGGAAACAAAAAGCTGAAGCTGATAAAGAGGGGTGAATATATATGACTGTGATGAATAGAGAGGTACCTGCATTTCTTGTTTGTAATGAAAATGTGACAGTAGTTGCTTGCTGATATATTACAGCCTTTGCTGAATATATAAAATGTTATTTTTGGCCCTTAATAAAACAAAAATTGACATCCCTGATTTAAACAAAGAAAAGGGAATTGGTAGAAAGCCCATGTTGTCAGAATCCATGGAAAAATTCAGCTTGAACTATATATAACAATTTCAAGCAGCAGTATTTTTGTAATTTCATCCACTCTTGATCACTATCTAAATGGAATTTTCACGCTGTCCCTGTATTCACTTGTTTTCTCCTCACATGCCACAAATACACCTACCTTGGGTTGATTGACACCAGTAAAGCCAGTTGTCAGAGTAAATATAGGTGACTACATCAGAAGCCTTTTACACCATCCAGGGTTGCTTGTTGCTTTGTGTCTGATGCTCCTAAAATAGACTTCCACTCTATTTGACGCTTTATTTATTAATTATGTTTAGCAAACAAATTTGTTTAAAAAAAGCTGCTTCTTTTCTAAACCTTTCCTTTGACAGGTAGAAATTTTAAAGTCAACTGCTCAATAATTAATGGCATACTGGCTTTGACATATTGAGCACCTTCTGGACAAATCTAAAATAATTTTATATCAATAAGTTTATATTAGTGAAGTTAAAGTCAGAAACAATAATTTTCAACAGTGAAATACAGTGTTTTTAGAACAGTGAAACACCCAACCCATGAGGGGACTGGATGCACTGTTAATCTTTGCTGCCCATAATTCTAATAATATAAACTGAAAAAGAATATTTCTAGAAATTAAACTATAGCATAGTGGGAGATTTCCTATAGTGAGCTAAGGTCATTTTAGCAGCAAGTGTACCTAAACAGAATAGATTCTGCTGAAAAGAGGAGAAACAAAACGTGGAAAAGTTAAAAAAAAAATCTCAGAGGAGGAAAGACATTTAAAGGAAAGAATAAATGTAAGAAACTTTGAGACAGTGTGTCAGAACTCTATAAGACCATGGACTTTCATAAAACATATGCCGGAAAGTAACTAGAAACTAGAGACTGACAAAATACAAGTGAAGGGTTAAATACAAATAATACATACATTTAAATTGGGTATGTTGGAAACTGGGATTCTTAGATGCTGCAGTGATATTCTTAAAAAAGAATTCTAATCAAAAACAGTGAAAGAGGGAAGATCATGAACCCAAACTGACTGAACTTAACTTAGGAAGGGATGATCATAAGTTAGACTTTATTCATACAATAAGGAAATATATTTTGTTTTAGAAGACTGAATAAAAACAACAAAGGATGAGAGGAGTGGAGAGATCAGATCTAAGTTGAAGATAAAAGAAAAAAAAGATGAGGAAGTTATAAGAAAGCCAGACCTCAGTGACTAGAATGATCCAAGTCCCAGGTCATCAAAAATATTGCTAAGCAGGATGATATTACACTGCACTGAGGCCAGAACAGCAATAGGATTGCAACTGCTAAGTAAGGATATTGTGACAGACCAAAGTAAATGAATGGAGTTTTAAGCAGGGGTCTAAATGTTTCTTCAGCTTACGCTATATGATGCCTGCATATGAAATCAATGGACCAATTTAAGCAATTGCAGTTTCAGTCTCAAAGAGGTAAAAGGAAGGAGAGAGAGTGAGAGGTCTGGGAATATTCAGGTTGCTTTCTATCAGGAGCCAAGATTGGAAAATATCAGAGGGTTCTAATGAGTGCCAGATAGATGCCCTCACAGTATAACCTGTCATGAAACAGGGTGGAATTTTTGACTGATTGTTTTTTATCGTTCCTAAGAAATCTGGACAAAAGAGATCTAACTTCAGTCGAGAATTTAGTTGGAGGGGAAAGATGAAGCATGGCTCTAACAAAATTAAACTGCCGTCATAATCATACGGTGTAAAGGTGAGCACCTTGCAGTTTCCGGTTGCTCAAATATGCCTAAACTTAAAACTCACTACTTGTGTTTTCCATATTTGGCACTCTAGGTATTAAAATACTTTGCACATCTATTTTGAGTACAAATTTTGTCTAGGGTTTCAGTTTTTATGCTTGGTATTTATGATCTTCCGATTTAGTCTTTTGGGTTCATTCGTGATACCTGCTTTTATTACCATGGCTGCTATATTTTTTCCTACCTGGCAATACATTTGCCTTCCTATAAAAGTTCAGAAACTTTAGCTGGAAGAAATCTGATGGTTATTGTAATTTTGGAAATGTTATATCAAACATCTCTAGAAAGATGAATCTTGGTGTGGGGAGTAAGCATTGTGGAACCACTCAACAATTAGAGTGCAATCTTCAAAAATAATTCCCAGTCCCTGTTTTATCTAAAACCCAATCACTAGATGCACCCAGTGCCCTTTCCAGTCTTCATGTTCAGTGAATTTAGCATTCAAAAACACAACCTGGTGATCATCAATTTGCCAATGTCTTGTGAAAGTTATGTACAGCCTGACATCAAATCTCAATGGAAAGAGCTAGCTCCATTCTGAGAGTCCACAAAACATTGTCACGTTTTGCTGTGAATTAATTATTTGTGCACAAAGGATTTCATCTTTTAAAGTAATTCTACCAACTCTGCAGCACTAATATCTGCAGACAATGCTGACTCTGCACAAAGTATGTTATTTGTTGAGTTAGAAAGTTCACGCTGTGATGCAGATGACATCTATAGAATCTGGGGTAATTAGAAAGAATATTGTACTTTGAATTGTATAGGCTGAGAGATTCTAGTTGTAAATAAGAATGACAAAACAGACAACACCAAAGCATGTGTCCCTCTGCAATCCAGGGTCATATGGTCCCCCACTAGCAGATTCCTCTTTGGGAATAAGTTTAACTCACATGTCTAGAGACACTTCTCTTGCAATCATGGATATGTCTGGGTTGTAGAATCCAAAAGGACAGCAAGGAACTGTGGCCAAAAGGATTTTAATGTCTGTCAAGGTGGCAACACTAGCAGTAATGGAAGTTGTCAATTTTGTCAAACAAAATAGGCCTTCTGTGCAATGTTAGCAGAATGGTCTGCAGGTCTGACTGAAGTGAAGGCCCATGTAAGGGTGAAGTTTGGTGAGAATGATTTTTGGCTGGCTTCAAGGAAGTTCTGGAAAACCTTTCGAATGCTCAGGAAGTACAGAGATTTCATTATGTGTTCATTTTTTGTCAACTCTATATATTTTTTCTGTATTTAGGGTGAATTTATGTTTTAAACATCAGGGAATTTAGGAGTAACATTATTTTCTTGATTCTGGGTCAATTTTCTCACAGTAGAGATTTTGCACTTTTTTCTTTGGTGAATTTTACTGCAACACCACTTTGTTTTCATCTATGACTCAATGTTGAAGTCCCATTACTAAGACACACCCTGGTATCCCCAGAAATTACCTTAAATAATGTAATTGATACCACTGTCCAAGTTTGTGAGTAAATAGTAATACTTTCTGTGTCTTTTCTAAATTATTTTTTTAGCAAATGACCTATTGTCCTGTTCTTTAGACTGAAGTTTTGATCTCTCTTTCTTTCTTTGGGGCAGTTATGCTTGCATTCCTAGTTTTGCAACTTGCATGTTAATGACTTTGTTGTTAATTCCTCTTTCCTCTTTGTTTCTTCGCCTGCCCTCCCATTCTGGTGGCAGTTAGGGTGGATATGGCATCAGCTATCTCAGGAAAACACTAATGTCAACTCTGGATACAGTCGAGAAGTGGAAGCAGAAATATGAGGAACTTTGGAAGAGATCTTCCCAAAATCATTAATTTTATTTAATTTTTTTTATTACTTTTATTGCAATCCATACAAATCAATCAATTTTTTACAAAAAGAAAAATTGAGTTAAGGACAAATCGATCCCCACCCCTGAAAGAGAGAGCAAGGCAAACGGCGTGAAATTTAAGGCTTGTAAACATACCTAAATTAATAAATTTGATAAGCCAATAGAGATGAATGCAGAAGAGAAAGAAATACGGAAATAATTGCTTCCTCTGTGCTTTAAGAGCTTATTTTAAAATATTACTGATTAGATCCTGCCATGTTTTGAAAAAAGGATCCTCTTACTGAGTATTTGATTTTTTCCAGTTTCAAATAGTATAACACATTGGTTTCCTACTGACTTAAAAGAGGAGAGTTTGGGTTCTTCCAGTTTAGCAGAATAAGTCTACGTGCCAAAAGTTTAGTGGATGCAATCACAGTTTGTTTGTCTTTCTCCACGTTATACCCATCTGGAAGAACCCCAAACACAGCTGTTAATGGGTTAGGAGGGATTGTGAGATCAAGGCTGTCTAAAAGGTAATTAAAAATTTTGGTATTGTTAATTTGGTGCAGGCCCAGAACATGGGACTTGGTTGCAGCGTTTGCAGGTTGGATCATGCCCTGGAAACATTTTGGAGAGATTTAGATGAGTCAGATGTGCTCGATATATAATTTTGAGTTGTATAATTGCATGCTTTGCGCATATGGAGCTCGAGTGAATTCTCTGCATTGCTACTTTCCATTCCTTTTCTGATATATTAATTGAGAGATCTTTTTCCCAGTGTCCTCTTGGATCTTTGAAAGGGAGGGACTGTAATATGATTTTATATATTGCAGAGATGGTGTCCGAGTCCTTGAGATTCAGCAATATTTTTTCCAGCATGGATGAGGGTGCAAGATGAGAAAAATCGGGAAGGTTCTGTTTAACAAAGTTCCTGATTTGAAGATAGTGAAAGGAATGTGTAGCTGGAATGTTAAATTTGGAATGTAATTGTTCATAGGATGCAAAGACGTTGTCTATATAAAGATCTCTAAACAAGTTAATTCCAAATTTTTTCCAGATATTAAAAATTGCATATGTTCGCGAAGGTTGAAAGAGGTGGTTCTCTTGCAGAGGTGCCACAGATAGCAGCTTCTCCATCTTAAAATGCTTTCTACATTGGTTCCATATTCTAAGTAAGTGAAGCACAATTGGGTTATTAGTATATTGCCGATAGCGTGTGTTTATTGGAGCACAGAGCAGGGAATACAAAGAAGTACTGCAGGATTTCACTTCTATTGCGGACCAAGCCTGTGTATGTTCTTCTATTTGTGTCCAGGTTCTTATCGCCTGTATATTTGTTGCCCAGTAATAAAACTGGAAGTTAGGTAGAGCCATGCCGCCTTCTGCCTTTTGTCTTTGTAGGGTCGCTCTTTGGATGTGTGGATGTTTTGAATTCCAAATAAATGAGGTTATTGTTGAATCTAATTGCTTAAAGAATGATTTATTAATGTATATTGGAATGTTTTGAAATAAAAAAAAGGAGCTGAGGAAGATTATTCATCTTAACAGTGTTAATTCTTTCAGCTAATGTGAGATGAAGGGTTGACCATATATGCAAGTCTTGCTTAATTTTTTCCATGCAGACAGCGAAATTTTGTTGATAAAGAGCTTTATGTTTACTTGTGATGTTTACCCCTAGGTATTTAAACTGTTCTGCAATGATAAAAGGTAGGGTGTCTAATCTAATATTATATGCTTGAGAATTCACTGGAAAGAGTACACTTTTATTTAGATTAATTCTGAGACGAGAGATCTTTTGAAATTCTGTGAGTGCTGCTAAGACTGCAGGCACAGAATTTTCTGGGTCTGATATATACAGTACCATATCATCTGCATATAATGAAATTTTCTGTTCCAGTCCTTCTCTGATAATCCCCTTTATCTGATCAGTATTTCGACAATGTATTGCCAGTGGTTCAATGGCAATTGCAAACAGTAGTGGTGACAAGGGGCATCCTTGTCTAGTACCACGTTCTAGTTTAAAGTAGTCTGAACAAATGTTGTTGATACAAAGTGAAGCTTCTGGGTTAGTCAACTCTGGATACAGTCGAGAAGTGGAAGCAGAAATATGAGGAACTTTGGAAGAGATCTTCCCAAAAGCATTCATTTTAGGTTGGGTCTATCTATGTAGCTGAGGTAGCTATGGTAATTAGAAAGTTTTTCAGCCTAGGTATAGGACCTTTCATAAGTACTTCTCATGTTTTGCTTTGGGTTAGGACAAATTCTAATCCTAGTCAAGCTTTCAGTGCAATTCCTAGTCGTAATTCTGAAATGCTTGATGAATACAGGTACAGTACTGGTGAGCTTGCTCATTACGCGCCTTCTACAGGTCAGTGTCCCCAGAGCACACCTAAGATACAGAGGACGTATCATATCATACTTGAACTTGTAATGCCAGGAACACTTCATACAGTGAAAAAAATGAATCTGCCTCTGGTGCTTGTAAATTTAACTGATCTTATTCAGTTTTATTGCCTTTTCAATCTAAACTAGAAGAAGTAGAAAACAAGTGGAAAAAGGGAAATATCAATGTAGTGATGTGTAAGAAAAACCAAAAGCAGAGACTAAATGCATCAATTTTTGTATATTTCCATCAGTGTTTTTGCTGGATTCTCAATTGATTAAAATATAAAAATGATATTTTACTCTACATTATCAGCTCAGAAATATCACATAATAAAATATCTCATTTAAAAAAAATCAAAGATTCATGACCAGAGCTTAGCACCACTAAAACACATTTCTTTAGTAGAGTTATATTCACTTGTTACTTCTTCTATATTATTTGGCTAATTAAAAGGTCACTGCACAGTATTTGCAGTCTGCATTTCCTTATGTCTTGTGGCTCCAAATATACCAACAACATAGCTTTTTTTTTGGTACTCCAAACAAGGAAATTATTTCTTTGTTTGCTGATTTGATAACATTCATCATGGGTTGCCACTTAGTAGGACAGGCTAGGTGCAGGCTGTAATCTTTTCTCTCATTATCCATGTGCGGAAAAAACAAAGATGTAGTAAGGATACATTGTAGTGATTTTCTGTCTGGATGATCTGCCCTGTGTAGGTTTGCACACAAACTGATTAACATCAGTGAAGTAATGTTTTATTTTTCATTATTCTTTTTTTTTGCTGAAAGTTGTAATTTAAGTAATTTCTGAACAAAGCACAGTCAATCTGTCTTTATATGAGCAATCTATCCAAGTTACATTTCTGTTCGTATTAGACAGAGAAAAATATATTGCGGAACAATGTGATGCTTTAGAAGTGACTGAGCCAAAGCAATCTAAGCTGACACTAATGTTAAGCAGTATTAGCAACCATAACGGGTATCTGAATAAGTGCTTTTCATTGGTTGCCTAAACACTTCAGCGTTACCAGGATTTTATTTATACTTATACAAGTATTGCTTCCCTATTACATTAGGTGCACATTAAATGTAATGGTATAACTGGGCCATTCAGCATAAATAAACCTTTGAAAAGAACAATACCCGTGCTACCAAGTAGGGTGCAAGAATAAAAAAAAAAAAACACATTTCACTTTTTATTTATTTGTCAAAATCACGCATAACTGAGGGACTGATGTTTTGTCCAAAGCTAATTCTTTGCTGGTGCCATTTACTGCTGTGTTAGACTCCAGCAACATTTGATTCCATATAGAACAAAATGCTACACAAAATGAAAGGATGAATAAATTCTGGTTTTTTTTATTATTAGGTATTTGTATTCAGTGCTTCATGAAAAAAAATGCAAAATTGTGTACTAGTGGTGAAAGTTACACCTATTTAATACTAATAGTTTAAATTTAAAAGTTTTTTTTTAAATAATTTTATTGAATAAAATCTATTGATTCAGTTACTAATTGTTCTTTTGAACACTATTTAATAAAACAAAAATTTGACACTGTGCGAAAATTTTAATTTAACTTGAAATTAGAGTGTCTTAAAATACTGGAGGTCTTTCAGATGTGCAACATATTTTTGAACAGAGGAATTCTTAAGTACAAATGCATTGTGCTCTCGTCTGCAAATTGACAGAATAAAATGTAGTCTTGTAGATAGTTTCAGTCTCAAATTAATCTTCTGATTTATCGATCATAAATTGTGCTTGCAGTCATTTTTTTTTCTCTGAACGAAATGAATAAGAAGGCTTTATTTTTGTATTAATTAAAGTGTGTAAGTTTTCATTATTGCTGCGGTGTGTTTCGGTGATGGGCGGGCATGAGAAATACTTGATCAATGAAGCTGAGCACAGGAAATATGAGACAAGTGAGGTTGTGTAAATGAAACATGAAATAATATTAATTAAAGCAATAATAATAAATTAAATAATTTCACTCCTAAAAATACACCATGGGTCTATACAATCACTTATGCTTTAATGCTGTATAATTTATTCTATCTTTGAGTCATATGCAAATTTTTATATAATTAATTTGCTTTTAATTGTATAAAAAATAAAATGTAATGCTTCAAATTATCATATATTGTGAAATACATGTAGCTGGTTTTATTGAAGCTGCAGTATGAATGACAATATTCTTGACAAGCATTACTTTTGACACTGTTGTGGAAAACAGAACTCAAGAAGAGTCTTGAGCCATCATTGCAAATGAACTCCATCATGGACATCCTTTATTACAGTTGGACAGTGGGGCCCCATATTGTTTTGATAAATGTAACATGGTAGACTAAAGACATCTAACAAAAACAGCTTCCTTAAATCAGCTAGGTTCATTTACATATAATGACTACAAAATATTCCAGGTACATCAATCACCATACAGGTAAATGGTACATTCTTTAAACATCCCTTATGCTACTAAGCATTATGTAATGTCCCAGAATGGCTAATCATTAAAAGTCATGGGTGAATATCTGATTCATACAAAGAAGATTTCATTTTATCAGAGAACAAAATATAAGGTTAAATGTAAAATACATCCTAATTTAAATGTTTTGATACAAATGTCAGGATGTTCTACAGGAGTTTAAAAGGCAGGCACTTTTTTTTCTCTTACAATGCTCTTCCTTAAGTGAATGACTTTAATGTACTAGGAATACAATGGTAAAAATTGTACTATTCAAGTTAAAGAAGCCTTTTGCTTAATTTACTAAAATAAGCAATATAAAAACAGAATATGTTTGTTTGAATCTTTTTTTTTATTCATTATTAGTTATTTGAATAAGATGTATTTCAGTTTTATTCACACCAATTTATGTTGGTTATACTTTGAAATTAAATTAATTGATAGAAAGCTCTATTTTTGTCATTACATTTTGACATTATTTGCCCACTTTCTCTTCTTTAATATAAATTGAGCTTTTTATTTTTATTTATTTTTTTATTGCTGATGATGGACAAGCAAGTTATGCAAGGATAGTTCTTGACTTTCACCAAATGCTGTTTGTGATAGCCACTGGCTCTGCACTGGAAATAAGACATTTTGTGATAGGAATGGATGGTTGAAATCTTGACTTTCATGACTCCAGCTGTTTCACAGACATAGTTTTAGTTTGAGTGGTGACGTTAAAATCATTGTCCATAAACAGACAGAGTATGGATGCAATTAGAAGCACTAGCAGGAAGTTGGATTATATATTGAGTTGCGTAGAATAGAATTCAAGAGGGGCTGAGCTCATGCTACATAACACATTTAATGACACCACATCCACAATACCATGAATAGCTTAAATCTCCTGTTAAAAGAAGAAATATCAGAGCTAGATAAAGTCCGGAGATTAACTACTATATAGACTTAGGATCTGGAGAGTTTTAGTATTCAAAAAAATGCCATCTTAGAATGTCAACATCTGAGTTTTAAATGTCTGAAGATAAAAATGGTTATTTTAAAGGGAATTAAAATAAATTAGAAAGACAGTCTTAAATCCTAATCTAAAAACAAGATGAAAACCTATTGCCTTATCACAATTCTTACTGTACTGATGATTTTATAGTCTTTAGTGTGAGAATTATTTATGTGTGCCTGTGTAGAGTGAAAGTTCTATGAAGACCTTCAGTCAGACCAGAAATTATGCAAAATATCTCATAATAGCTGAAGTTTTAATTATTATTGATTGTTAATGTTAGCAACAAAAATAGGACGTATCAGTTATCCCATTTAGTGTTGGTAACTATCTTATGGGCAAAGCTCCTGGGTAGCCTTTGACCACCCAAGATTCTGTAATGGAAATATCCTTTTCAGAAAAGAGTTAAATTTTATTGGATTATATATAACAAACGATTACACAACAAGGGTGAGTTATGTAAATGTACATGTAATAGCCACTGTTTGTCTTTCAGATCGAAAGTGTAGTGCATGATGGCACTGCATAAGCATGCAGGAACAAAAAATGCCATCTCTGGCTTTCAGTTAGTACCTCTTAAGGCAATCTCTTTCATGTGGTTCATCTAAGAGCAGGTTAGTAATTGAAAATTACTCATTTGCCTCTTTCTATGGTCGATCAACTTTTATAATGTCGAGACCGAAAGGGGTGGACTTTCCCTTGCATTCCCTTACATACATCATATGCCCTCACCTGGTGTCTTCTCAGAACTATGGGAGGAAGAGACAGAACACCACACTGCATGAAAAGAGGAGTATCTGTACTAGGAAACTCCTGTATACACCACTGATTTTCGGAAGTATCTACAAGTACCACTGAGCGTATACATCAAATTCCACCAACCTAGAATACTTCTGATTGATACCAATTCGGTTGTATCTTGCTGAGGGATTCTTCCATGGTACAGCCATTTGTTGCCATGGCAAATAATCCACTCAAGGCTCTTTCAAGGAGACATTCACACCTCAAGAACCATTTGCATTTTACACCTCTGCACAACTCTGCTGTTCTACATTGGTCTTTTATCTCAACATTGATTGGTTGATTTAAAAAAAAAAAAAAACACAACCCTGACATCTATTGGGACATTACTCAGTGACTTTCCTGTTATTATTTGATTGGTCACACTTTTTATTTAGCCCAACCCACGCCCTCATAGCTTAGTGAATTGATTGGTTATTGGGCAGGTATGTAGACGGACCATATACACTCCCCACCCCCACCCCCCACTGTACTATACATCCCTCACACCATTTAAAAAATGAGAATAAAATTGATTCAGAAATGTTTTTATTAAAATAAAACCAAACACCAATAAATATACAATGTAGGAATAAGAAAATACTGAAAATATGGAGAAAAAAATGTGCAAATATGATGGTGCAAGTAAATTACAAGCAATGAAACAAACTGAAACAAACACATGCACCAGTGCTTATTAAAGTTTCAAAAATGAATCTTCTTCTGGCCCGATTCCATCAGCTCTTACACGCTGACGGTGTGTAAGAGCATAGCGCATATCCGCCTCCAATCTGGACTGAAGCTGCTGGCAAAGCTCAGACAATTGTGGGTTTCTGTGAGGTGGATCCTCTTCATCAGACATCAGGTCCAGAATTGCAGTCTGCCACAGTTCTCTCTCTGCATCTGTTTGGATGACTCTAGACCTGGACTCACCATATGTTAACCCCTAAAAACACCCAGAGATGTACCAAACTTAATATATATATATATATATATATATATATATATATATATATATATATAAAAAAATTTGTACACTTACTCGTCTTTTCCTTTGTCGGTTTTTATCCCCTATCTCAATGGAGTCTCTTAGCTGGGACTTTCCTGGCTGAGACAAACAGTATTTCCTCCACAATGTCTCATAGTAAGTCCTACAGCATGCTGAATAAAAAACATAATTCATATAAGTGACAAAACCAATTCAAATTATTAGAGGGACAACAATAAAGGGGACATGAACATAATTATAATAACAATTCCCCTTTATATACAAATATTAAGTGTATAAATTACCCTTTATACACTCAGGGTCTGCATCTGCAAAAGTCGTCTTCAATTCCTCCAGCAGATATGTTATTACTGCCTGGTTATGAGGTGAACTTATTCTGTGTGGAAAGAGAGTAGTGTCATTAATTACATTTAAAATGATTACATAAAACCCCATACATAGCATATATAAAAAAAAAAAAACACACTGCTTACCCAGTTTGTGGATCATATTTTTGCGGGGTATTTTTCCGAATTATGGAGACGCCTTACAGCTTCCTGTAACAATGAATTAAAAACGCTTTAGTAGATACACACATACATGCATAGGAAACAAAGACTTTTCAAACAACATCGTATAATTCGGACAAACAGTTAAATAAGCTAGACGCAAGGAACAAAAGTAGATGTGTAGCCAAGCGCTAACTTAGGCTAACTTGGCGAGGTATAATTTTCTACTATATTGTCGGCTAACATAAAGCTCAACTTACCGCAATGCCCACGTTATGTGCCCTCTTGACTCTTTTAAGCGCATGGCTTGACTCTTCCTGCGGTCTTTGCTCGCCGAACTTGCGCTCATGCGCATCAAGACGCTGGATACCCTCTTCGAGAAGAGCAGTATGTGCAGCCTGCTTCTCTTGCAAAGCCTCAAGCTGACGAGACAAAGCGTTCTGACCGGAGATCAGCTGCTTCATTAAGTCATTCATGCTCAGTGGACTTGATGCTGGTTGCTGACCCTTAGTCACAGGAGTAGAAAAGCTTAGGTTTCTTTTGCACGCCATCACAAGTAGTATTTTGTACTTCCACCAAGTCACAATTCAGAAGAATAACTTCCGTACACGATGCTGATAATTTAAGTTGTTTTTTCGCGCAATTGAAAGGACACAGTAATGTCATTGGTTGCACCCGCCTTACGTCACCGACGTAATGCACAGAACTGTTTTTGAGTGGACGCTTTACAAATACAACCCTCCCCATTCGATGCTTTCCATGACACCCTGCCCACCCCAGTCAATGAATTGTTTGTATTTATTCTGGGGGAAAATATCATACTGGACATGTTGCCTGTCATCATGGAAGGGCGCTTGAGGTCATCTGTGGATCTGTTGAGAAGAAAGAGAGCCCGGCGATTTTGTGAACACTGCAATGAAATTGTTTCACATGCCAATTGAAAAAAATTGGACTACTATCTATTCTCTTTTTTGTTTGAAGGGATTAATTGATGACAAACATTATGATATGTGGTATGACTTTGTACAAGCATTCGTTATCATATGCTCAAGAGTTATTTCCACAGATAGACTCGAAGTAGCTGACGGGTATCTGCAGACATTTTTATCTAAGTTTGTCAGTCTGTATGGGCCACTAAATTGCACACCCAACATGCATCTGCATTTACATTTAAAAGACTGCATTTTAGATTATGGACCTGTTTATTCGTTCTGGTGCTTCTCTTTTGAAAGATTTAATGGAATGTTAGGGCAGTATCATAATAACAGAAACATTGAGGTTCAAATCATGCAGCATTTTCAACAGAACCAACAGCTTTATATGCCATTACCTTGTGAATATGGCACTAAATTTATCAAAATCCTAGCAAGCAAAAAATGTGGTACTTTGCCTCCTTATGGAGCAACTGACATGATGTTGTTGAAACGAAATTCCCAGGTCTCATCTGAAACACTTATTCTAGAGGATGGAGACAGTATTGAGCCACTCTCCCAATTTCAGGAAGTTGTTTGACAGAGAAAATCTGTTATTAATGTGCAATAAAATATATCCTTACAACTGTGTCTTACAGGTGTCTTGTTTGGCAAAGACTTGCTCTAAAGTTAAGAATCTTGGAGTAACTCTGTCAGTTAACAGTTGCAGAACTGAAAGGTCTGCTTGTGTTTTGGCTAAATGGTGTGCTGGTAACTCCAGCTTTGTGGAACCAGTCCTAGATCCAAATGCAGATTTCTGCCCTGGAATTATTGAAAGGTTTCTGATAGTTACTTTAAAATCTAAAGCATGTACCTTTCAGCATATTGTTGCAAAGGTAACATGGTTGCACCCTCACCCAGACAGACATTTCTTTGGGAGTCCTGTGGAAGTTTGGAGTTTGCAGGGCACACC
Organism: Polypterus bichir lapradei; assembly: GCA_026402145.1. NCBI lineage: Eukaryota > Metazoa > Chordata > Cladistia > Polypteriformes > Polypteridae > Polypterus > Polypterus bichir. The sequence goes on along the minus strand of JANRMT010062841.1, from coordinate 55,464,980 downwards.
CACTGATGCTGCTGTAGCATTTCTCCCTGTGGAGCGTATTGCATGCAGATGTGTACTTAGTACTTCAACTGTGCAGTTAAGTCACACTACAGAGAAGGTCTCGGTCGTAATTCCACTATGCACAATGGTTGAGATTTAGGCCAATGTAATTACAAATGCTTGTTTGTTTATACTGTTATTGTGCATTTTCATAATTTTTTGTCATTATCTGTAAATGTAAACCTTCACAATAAAACTTTTTCATGATATTCTGAAACGTTTGTTGCATTGCTCTTGACTACTATAATCCACGAAGTGTCAGACACATGTACAAAAGTCATTTTCACACATTAAAAAAGGTAATCATGTCTATTGAATTTAAATTATTTTGAATGATGTACACATTTTCTCAAAAACACAAACGAAGCTATCCTAATATTAAACGTATGTAGTAAACACATTTGTACAGACAGGGTGTTTTATCCAGTTTTTATGTACAATAATGAAGTATCTGCTGTCCCATGGCTAATCCCCCCACCCGGCTATGATAACAAAGACAACACCTCTACTTGATAGTCATTAACATATGAAAGGCTCTTACACCTCACAGCCATCACATCTCATTGCTAGCTGTGAGGATTCATTGAAACTTCCACCGATTCCTGTATACATCCACATACGTAAGGTATCTGGTTGTTTCACAAAATTTCCTTTTGCATGCTACCTTTCCAAGCACTCTACCCCTATACATCTGGCAAACATAGAGTTTAGCGGAGATTTCCCATACCATGTTTGTCCGGATACAGCTCTTTTCATGCAGTGCCAGCTACAGCACCCTGTGATACCCCAAAGTGGCATTACCTGCTTGGTCTGAGCCCTGAAGATGATCCTCAAGCACCCATGCATGATATATACATATATATATATATATATATATATTGTGAACGCTGGCCCCGGCACAGACAGACGGACAACATTTTTGCACCACACACTGTTTATTTACACTATATACAAGTCTTTTGTGCACTCACAACCCCAGTGCCTCCAGCACCGATTTCCCCACAGTCCAGGGCCCACAGTCTCTGTGCCTTCCTGGCCGCCTCTCGTCCTCTCTCTCCAGCTCCGTCTGCTTCCTCCCGACTTCCACTTCCTGACTGGAGAGAGGCGGCCCCTTTTATGGGGACCCGGACGAGCTCCAGCTGCTTCCCGGCACCTGACGTTGGCCACACCCCTGTGTGGCGGAAGTGCCGGCTGCGCACCCGGAAGCCGTCCGTGCATCCCCAGTCGTCTTCCCCCCCGGCACTTCCTGGTGTGGCGGAAGTGCCGGGCTCCCGGGATAATTAGGCACTGGGGCGCCGCCTGGCGGTGGCCACGGGTCCCTACAGGGCTGGGCTTCCAAGCCCTGTACCCGAGGCCCCCTGCATAACCAGGACGGACGCCCCCACTCGGTCTGGAGGAGGCACACGCCCTCCTCCGGTCCTCCAAGGCGTCCCGGCCGGGCTCCAGCTCCGGCCGAGGACCAGATGTGATCAACCGGCATCGGGGCGCCGCCTGGCGGTGACCACGGGCCCCTACAGGGTAGGGCTTCCATGCCCTCGACCCATGGTCCCCAACAGAACCAGGACGGACGCCCCCTCACGGTCTGGAGGAGGCACAAGCCCTCCTCACGTCCTCCTGGGCGTCCCGGCCGGGCTCCAGCCCCGGCCGGGGACCACAATATATATATATACACAAGGGGGAGTCAAGCTAAAGCTTTAACAAAACTGATCATGTCATTTCTCAATGTAGTCTACACTAATTGTGCATCTGATTAATTGTTGAACACTACATGCCGAAGGGTACTACAGTCACTAGTGTAAGTTACTGTGACTTGCTGGAAACCACTGTGAAGCCTTCTATTCGATTCAAGCAGTGGGGACTGCTGTCTCAGTGAGTCCTTTTGCTGCAAGACAATGCCTGCCCACATACTGATAAGAACACCAAGGCTTGTCTTAAGAAACTGAAGTTTGAGGTATTACCACATCCTCCTTATTCGCCAGATTTGGCACTGCTAAAAAAACATCTGGGTGGTCATTGAGTCAAGACAGATGATGACGTGATGAAAGCGGTGAACGAGTGGTTGTGAGGACAAGATAAAAACATTTTTTCTGCTGGAATCCAGGCTCTTCCAGGCAGGTGGCGCAAATTCACTGAGAAGTGTGGAGACTACATTGAGAAATGACATTAGAAATGACATTATCAGTTTTGTTAAGGTTTATTCCATTTTCTAATAAATCCCATTTTCGAACTTTAGCTTGACCCACCCCCTTGTGTATATATATATATATATATATATATATAGTGTCACACTTACGCGATTAGGGGACAGTCAGCAGGCTCGATCATGCATGAAAGTACCAGAGATGGGGGTCTTAGACATGGTATTAACACTGTTCTCTCCTTTTCTACAGAAAGATGCCCGAATTAAAAGCTTGTATCTCGACAGATGCACCGATCTCTTCATCCGTCATCACAATGAAGAAACACGCTTTTCTGGCTTCTTGGAATCACCTCATTCCCGGTCCCGTCATGATGAGTTCAGTTTCGTCCCTTACCCTCTGACATCATCCCCGGCTCCTTTGATCTTCGTCACATCTGTTAATTTTATTTGTCCCTCTATAAAAGCTTCATGACTGCATTGAAATCTTGTCAAATGTATTTGATTTTTGTTCTGATTTTTGACCCCATTTTCTAGGGAAACTGACGGGACCATAAAAATACTTTGTGGTAATGAAAATTTTGTTGTAAAGATATTCCTTGTGATGGAATTTTACTTATATATGAAAACATTCAAAATATTTCAGGAAAGTAATTGACAAATGGCAACAGAAAAATGGTGTTTTTATATAGAACAAAATGGCTGAAGGAAATGATGTTATAGGAGATGATGTCATAATGGATGGACAGAAGTGACGTCATCATCTGGAGACTGGAAGTGCCATTGTTATGGTGGTGAAGGAAATGACGTCATCTCAGGGAGTCGGAAGATACGTCATCATCAGGAGACCGGAAGTGATGTTGGGCGGCCACTTGGGAATCCGGAAGTGGAGTTGGTAAGTAAAATGGATTTTTTTTCTTCTTTTGGTCTGCTAAAAAAGAGAGAGAGGCGTTAGTACCATAAATCAACCCTTCATCTCACAATGTTTCACTTAACTCAGGGCTTGTTGACTGCCTCCTAAGCGCACATGTGTGACATGACCCCCCCAGACCCATCGGGATCGGGCAGTATGAACCAAGAGGTTGTAGATATGAGAGAGAGGATCTGCGTTGGCCTGTAAAGAACCTCTACGATAAATGACTTTGAATCAATAAGGTTGGAGATCTAAAAACCAACTGCGTGACATGAGGGTTAGACTCACGATGAATGGCCATCTACTACAGAGCAGCATGCTCTGTCACCAAGGTAATTTCATATCCCAATAGGCAGTACCTCAATTGTGTCAACAGCCCATTTAATCGCCAAGGTTTCTGTTCCATTGCGGCACACCTGGTCTCCCGATCTAACAGTTTCTGGCCTAGGTTCATAACAGGGTGTTTAGCACCATCGACACATTGGCTCAGCATGGCTCCAAGTCCTGTGTCTGATGCATCGGTCTCATTATTGGAGAATAAAAGGAAAAGAGAAGTTAGATGATTTTAATACATGTTCTGAAGTCAGGGCCAATTTCAAGTTATGAAATGCAGACTCGGTTTTGTCATCTCAAAACACTTTCAAGATGCTCTTTTCTTTGTTTAATCAGTTAAGGGTGAAGCAATCTCTGAGAAATGAGGTACAAAATGGCGGTAGTAGCTTGCTAACCCGAGGAAAGCTTGTACCTGCCTCTTAGTTATTGGATGAGGCCATTTAAGAATGGCTTCAACTTTGGAAAATTGTTTTACTGTTCCTCCACACACCAGATAGCGCAAATATTTAGGTTCTTTCAATCCAAAAAAGCATTTCTTTGGATTAATACAAAATCCAGTCTGTGCTAAAGTTGAGAGGACAGTTTTGACCTGCAATACATGATCCTTCCACGTACCAAAACAGATAACTACGTCATCCAGGTAGGCAGCACTATTGGCATTGTGGGGCCATAACATTGAGTCTAGCAGATGTTGGAAAATCGCTGGTGCCCCGTGCAAACAGAATGGAAGAACCGTATATTGCCAGTGTCCGCTAGGAGTACTAAAAACATTTTTTTCTTTGCCGGAGTCCATTGGGGGAATTTGCCAGTACCCTTTAGTCATGCCAAGAGTAGTTAGAAAATGTGTGTTACCTAGCCATTTGAGGAGATCATCTACCCAAAGCATTGGATATGCATCAAATTTAGACACCTGACTGAGACGTTGGAAGTCATTACAGAAACTTCACGACCCATCGTGCTTTGGAACTAACACGATTGGGCTGGACCAGTCACTGTGCCTTTCTTCAATCACACCCAGATCCAACATGTGTCTTATTTCCAATTCTACTTCCATTTTATTTGCCTCCGGGAGCCAATATGGACGTTGTCTGACAATCACTCCTGGGTCAGTAATAATGTCATGTTCAATCAGCGCAGTCCGCCCTGGTTGCTTACTTACCATGTCCGGAATAGACAGGATGGCTGTTAGCAATTCCTGTCTTTGTTTCCAAGTCAAATCGGTCAAACCGAAATTAAGAAGTTGGTATTTAATCAAAAGGGAGCGTGGCAGATCAATTTTCCTGTCCTTCCACGGTTTCAGCACGTTTATGTGATATACTCGCTCACTCGGCTGACGATTGGGTTGTTTCACCAAATAATCGAGGAGTCCTTTTCTTTCCTTAATTTCATATGGGCCTTGCCAATGAGCCAATAACTTAGACCGAGAAGAGGAAATGAGCACCATTACACGATCTCCTGGGAGAAACTCCCAGACGGTGGTATTTCTGTTATAATAATGTGACTGCGCTGATCGAGCCTTTTCTAAATGTTCCTTTAAATCAGGCCAGATTTTAGCTAATTTATTGTGTAATTGTCTGATATATTCAAGAATATTGGAGGAAGGAAGGACATATCCAATAGACTACGGGGCTGCCATCCATATAAGAATTCAGAAGGAGAAAACCCAGTAGAGGTCTGTGGGACTTACCGGTAGGCAAACAACATGAGGGGCAGTAACTGATCCCAGTTCCTTCCATCCTCGCTAACTACCTTGCGTAACAACTGTTTGAGAGTTTGGTTAAACTGTTCTACCAGCCGGTCAGTTTGCGGTGATAGATCGATTTTTTCAGATGTTTAATTTGAAGTAACTTAGCCACCTCCCTAAACATCTCAGAAGTGAAAGGAGTCCCTTGATCTGTTAAGACTTCTTTAGGAATCCCAACATGGGCGAATATCCATACTAATTCCTGTGCGATGATTTTGGATGTAGCTGAGCGCAAAGGAACAGCCGCTAGAAATCGTTTGACATAATCCACTAAGACAAATGTATATGGCCTCTTGATGGGGTTCTAATGGTCCTACGAGATTAATACAGACTCATTCAAAAGGGATAATAATAAGAGGAAGAGGGATAAGAGGAGCACGGTTCCTCCTAGGAATCTGACGAAGCTGGCATTCAGGGCTTGAAGCACAGAATTATCTGACCTCCTCATTTATCCTGGGCCAATAAAATCAAAACTTAATTCTTTTTAACGTTTTTTCGGTGTCCACTGGGCATGTGCTAGCTCGCACACTTGCTGCTGATAAGTACACAGAACTAAGAGCAATGACCTGATGCTCTGCCACACGATACAAGAGCTCATTTTCTATAACAAAGTAGGGCATTGGTGGATTAGGATTGTTAGACATGCGTCCATTAACTGAAACTACTGCATTTCTTGCAAATTTTAAAGAATCGTCAATCCATTGCTCCCTTTTAAAGGAGGATGGCGTGAGTTTAAATTGAGAGGATAATTCACTAATAGGATCCCTTCTGACCTCATGGAGCAGAGTTTCAGTCTGTCACACTGAGTAGCCATATGGGTCCTAGTTGCTGTTGTGCATGGTGTGGAGGCAGTCGGATTACCCTGACTCCCATCCATTACCAAGACCAATTGTTTAGCAGGAGTAGTAATGTTTATACCGCTTTTATTATTAGACCAGTCTCGCCCTAGTATAACAGGATAGGGGGATCTGGTAAAGCTGCCATTATTAAATTCTTCATTGAGTTTTCAATAGAAAAACACAGGAGGCAGACTTATAATTGTGGATCTCCCCATGTATACATCTCAAGGTGGTCTTAACTTTAAGCCAGTGTTGTGGCAAAACATAATGATGAGCAACAATAGAGATGTTACTGCCGGAATCAAACATAGCCATCACCTTATATCCATTAATTATTACTACCACGTGTACCTCTCTCCCTTGCCAATCGAACAATCCATTGGCTTGCCGGAAAGGGGGCATGTGGAGAATAGATGCCCAACCTCCCCAAACTTGAAACAGCGGGGGAGGCTGTATTGTTTTTCTTTGGGTCTGACTGGAGACTCTGGGAGTCATCGGGTAGGCTCAGGGTCTGTGCTACGAACCTGTCGGACTTGGTGTGAAGACCGTTCCGACTGCTCTGACTTGCAGACTGCCCAATGCCTTTCTACCAACGTCCATGCTTTCATACCACTACCTCCAGATTTGCTAGGCCAGATTGTCGGGGAGGGCATTCATGAAGGTCTCACATGCCAGTATATCAGCCATTTTTTGGGCAGAATTAATATCTGGCTGTAACCAGCGCCTGAACTTACTCCAAACCTCAAAGGCTTGGATCCGTATTGGCCTCTCAGGATGGAAATGCCACTCCTGCCATTCCCTTGCCTGCTGTGCCAGAGATATGCTGTAGTGTTTAAACACTTCTGCTTTCAAGATGTCATAATTGGTGGCCTGCTCCTTAGTTAAATCATAATAGGCCTTCTGTGCCTCATTCTTCAGATAAGGAGCCAGTAGGTATGCCCATTCCGACCTCGGCCACACATTCCGCTTGGCTGTGCTCTTAAAAATCAAAAAATAGGTTTCTGCATCATTCCCCTCAGTCAGGAAAGTTAACTGAGGAGGAGGGGACTGAGCTCTCTCCATTCTGATGGCCACTGCAGCCCGGGCTTCCGACTCAGCTAACTGCATTCGGGTCTCTCCCATCTGGACATTTAGGGAACAAAGTTTGGCCATCATGGTGATTAGTACTGTGTTCAGGTCCTGCTCCTTGTCATTCTTGAGTTATCCTGCTGACTACGCCAATTGTCGTGAATTAATTGACTCCTCACCACAAAAAAGAGTTTTTATACAGAATACAATGGCTGGTGGTGACGGAAGTGTAGTTATCTAGAGGGGACCAGAAGTGACATCATCTCTGGGAGTTGGAAGTGACATCATCATCAAGGAAACAGAAATTACGTTTTGTGGAAGCGACGTTGAATGGCCACCTAAGCACACATGTGTGATATGACCCCCCCCCCTCAGTACAGACCCATCAGGTCAGGCGGCCTGAACCGAGATATTGTAGATACAAGAGAGAGCATCCGGGACCAGAAGTGATGTTTTGTGGAAGTGACGTTGGGTGGCCCTCTTGGGAATCCGGAAGTGGAGATGGTAAGTAAAATGGATTATTTATCTTCTTTTGGTCTTCTGAAAAAGACAGAGAGACGTTAGTACCATAAATCAACCCTTCATCTCATGTTTCATGTTTCACTCACCTCAGGGCTTGATAACTGCCTCCTAAGCACACGTGTGACTATATATATATATGTAGACTATCTATATATATATATATATATATCTATATATATATATATATATATATATATATATATATTGTAAAAGATGAAGCAGTAAACAGCATAAAGGTTTGGGGTTTTCCGGCCCCGTATATTGTAGACAATCCACAATAAAATGCAGGTCAAAAGAATATAAACAAAAACAGTTCATATGCGCGACGCCCTTCAGAGGCGTCGGCGGACATTTTATAGGGGAGGAGCCGGAAGTGGAGGAATGCTGGGAAGGAAGCGTGAGGGAGGATGGGACTGCTGATGTCAGAAAACATGGCGGAGGAAGGGCGGAAGTGGACGTACTGCGGGAAGGCTATGATGGCGGAGCGTCTCTTTTCCTGAAAAACAAAGGAGAAAGGTTAGTACCCCGCCACTCCCTGCCGGCGAACGTCTTTCGAAGCGGTTTAAGGTCCGTCCGCGGCCTCCTACTCGCGCATGCGTGACAATATATATATATATATATATATATCTATATATCTATACTAATAAAAGGCAAAGCCCTCACTGACTCACGCACTCACTCACTCACTCACTCTTCACTAATTCTCCAACTTCCCGTGTAGGTAGAAGGGTGAAATTTGGCAGGCTCATTCTTTACAGCTTACTTACAAAAGTTGGGCAGGTTTCATTTCGAAATTCTACGCGTAATGGTCATAACTGGAACCTATTTTGTCGGCCATATACTGTAATAGACTGCAGCTCGATGGCCGTGGGAGGCGGAGTTGCGTCTCACATCATCACGCCTCCCACGTAATCACGTGAACTGACTGTGACCGCAGTACGTAGAGAACAAGGCAGAGCTCCAAAGAGCGCTGAAGAAAAGACGCTTTACACAATTGAGAATTGAAAAAGAATATCAAGCGAGTGATGCATACAAGCATATTCATAAGTGCAGCTACTGCAGAAACAAAGCACGGTGTAAACCGTAAGTTTAAATTAAGTTTATAGACACGCTCCTTAAATTAAGTTCATAGACAGGCTGCCACTGGCGTTTGTCATGCTACGACTAGCACGATATTCGCGGGATGCAAGTTTAATGAGAGGACGCAGGGTATAAACGAGAGTTTTGATCACTTTCTAACTAAGTTAAAATTGCTAGTGAAGGACTGTGCTTATGCAAATTTCAAGAGACTGTGTTTGTGGGGGGATTGACAGTTAATATATATATATATATATATATATATATATATATATATATATACTTATACTAGGGGTTTCCCCCTGCTTCGCTCGCCAACCCCCCTGGCCTACGCTATGCACTAGCCACTTCGCATCTCTGCCGCTCTTGTTGTGAAGAGGGTGGCTGAACACACACCAAGGAGACGCGTTTGCTCCTCCGAAACCCCCTCTTAAATGGTGATACAATGGGAAACAAATACAGTTTTTTTTTACTTCCTCTTTGTTCAATCAGCTGCTGTCTTGCTGCTGCTACCATGCCACATGATCTGCATCTCGTGCGGCACTTCGAACATTTAATAGCCTGTAAAGCAGCTGTCCTACTCTTTGTCTTTTATTTCCAGCCCCGGGCGTGGTTAAATCTTTTGGCACAAAGTCTCATCTCACGGGACGTGAGCTCTTGATAGTTTTTTAGTTTATAATTTAAAAACAGAATAAGAATGTGAAAATATAACAACATCACATTAAATTCTGAAAAAAATGATACCAAACATATATGTGTAGGTTTAAAAATAAGTCCGATTTAAAGTGTGCCTTACAAAAAGAAATACACATCCATCTGGCAATATCTTCTGTAAAAATGTTTTAAAAAGTCCCCCAAATTTTCAATACTGGAAATAATATTGGAGCAGCTGAACCACTTGCATGACTATTATATCTTAATACACAAACAAGTCAGGATTGTTGCCACTTTAATTATGCACATAAGAAGTCTGAGAATTGAAATGAGACCATTCAGTCCATCAGACTGATTTGGCTTCCTAATAGGTGAGTTGTATTGCATCCAAATACTTTTTAAAAGTTGTCAATGTTTCTAATATAATTATATGACTTAGTAGTTTATTCCAGATTTCCACAGCCCCTTGTGTAAAGAAGTGTGTCTTGGTCTCTGTCTTAAATGCACTTCTCCCTAATTTCTACCAGTATTTATAACAGTATTTATAACTATGTTATTCACCACATAGCTGAAAGACTGCTGTTACATCGATGTTGTTGATACTTTTCAGTTTCAAAGACCTACAGAATATGAACAAGACTCGGGTTTACAGGTGAGTGACATGCATGCTGTAGGTTTCTCTGAAATTTAAATTAGAACTAAAAAGTTGCAAAATCCATAGTTGAATGAAAGTAGATGTCTTCAGTTTGCATACCGCTCAAACTGGTCAACTGAGGATGCCATATGCTCTGCCCTTCACCTCTCCCTGACACATCTGGATATAAAAGACACATATGTCAGGATGCTATTCATAGACTCTAGCTCTGCCTTCAACACAATCATCCCTCAAAAGCTGGTTGTAAAACTGAGCAAGTTGGGCCTGAACACCACCCTCTGCAATTGGATCCTGGACTTCTTGACAGAGAAGCCCCAGTCAGTTAGGATGGGCTGCAACACTTCCAGCATCATCACACTGAGCATTGGAGTGCCACAGGGCTGCGTACTTAGTCCACTGCTCTTCACCCTGCTGACTCATGACTGCACAGCCACGCACAACACCAACCACATCATCAAGTTTGCGGATCATATGACGGTGCTGGGACTGATAATCTGGGATGATGAAACAGGATACAGCGAGGTTGAACGGCTGTCTGCATGGTGTGAAGACAACAATCTATCTCTCAATGTTGACAAGACAAAAGAGATAATCGTGAACTTCAGATAATCACATCCTGCCCACATCCCACTCAGCATCAACGGTTTAGATGTGGAGACTGTTAGGAGTACCAAGTTCCTCGGTGTGCACATAACTGAGGAACTTACAGTACATGGACACATAACACCTCATCACTAATCAAGAAAGCCCAGCAGAGACTACACTTCCTGAGGCAGCTGAAGCAAGCAAGTCTTCCCCCTTCCATCCTCACAATGTTCTAGAGACGGCACCACTGAGATTGTTCTGACCAGCTGCATCACTGACTGGTATGTCAACTGCAACATATCCAACCGCAAGTGCCTGCAAAGGATAGTGAAGATAACAGAGAACATTATTGCGCTGCCTCTCCTTTTACTACAGGACATATTTTACAAACACAGTGTCCGCAAGGCCTGCAGCATTGTGCAGGACCCCTTACACCCCTCACATGGACTTTTCACACTTCTGCCATCCAAGAGGAGATACTGCAGCATCAAAGCCAGATATGCCAGGCTGCAGGAGAGTTTTTACCCCCAAGCTGTCAGACTCCTTAACACCATGCTGTCCCCTGGGATCTTTCACACTGCTTCAACTACCTCTAAAAACAGAACTTTTATATATATGCAAGCCACTTTCCTGCAAAGACTAGTGTGCATGTAGAAAAAGAACTGAAAATCTCATACTGACCTTTAAGTATTTTGACATTCTTGATATCCTTCTGCTGTGAAACATTCTGACCTGTTATTGTTTACACATGTCTTAAGCAACTATTATCATACACTGATAATTTATGTATTATCTGTATCTATTTAATTATTATTTAATTATCTATCTAATTATTTATTATTTATTAATTATATTACATATCTATTAACTATATTTATGTATCTAGATTGCAAATACCATATATTGCATCAATGTTCATATTGCTAACTACACGTCAATATTGCTGCTACTTCTTTGTCTTGTCTTTGCACAATGTCTTGTCTTGTTTGTGTTTAATTTTAAATTTAAATTTAAATTCTATTTTTAATTTATTATTTGCATGTCATGTTGTTACACTGTGGACCCTGAGCTTCACAATTTTGTCTATCTGTATACTTGTATATGGTTGAAATGACAATAAAGTTCACTTTGACTTTGTAGGTCCCTGAAATTAAGGAAATAAGTAAGGTTGATATTTGCTATTACTGTACATTTAAAGAAGTGTTACTCCATGTAAACTCTAACATTTCCAAATGCTAAGGCAACAACCATTTCATACTGCAGTAATCAAGGTGCTCTTGAATCTACTCTCACTCTGCAAATCAGAAATATATGCATTTATTATACTTTCCTGAGAAAATAAAAACTAATGTTTTGACAGAAATGGGTTAATACATTCCAATTTTTCAACATTTTGCTCTGCGTTTATAACTATTATACTTAAATAGCTACTTGTTGTTAAACACAAAGGTACTCCATTGGTTATTAACATTGGCATTTACACCTCAATTGTAGTTGGTCAAAAATAAAAAAATACATTTAACAGAATAAAACCATAAGCAAATGAACAGAAAGAATTAAAATGGGTGTACATTGAAACAATGCTACTACAGTAATATAGAGTATATGTACAGTATACACTGTTCTATAGTTCTCATTATGATTTCTTCCTGTTTCATGATATTTAAAAGATAGCTTTTGTCACCAATGTGTACTTTGTGTGTTTACAGTATATATTGTTAACTCTAGGGGCTGGTTGTAAGCTGAAACTAAAACCAGACACAGATGTAGAAGGCCAAAGTAAGCAAAAAGAAGGGATGTTAGCAAAAGACAGAATAATGAGTAAGTAACAAAAGGGTAAAAATACAAAACCTATGCTCTTGGAGCCTACCTTCAGACTTTTCTCTATTTAATAAAATATTTTAAGTAAATTTTTTTGTGTTATTCTTTGAATCAGAGGTTTTAATCATTTCCCTCTCCCTTAAACAGCAAGTGTTGGCTTCAAGCCTGTTTTTGAGTTTTCAGGTCTACACCTATTTCAAGGATTCAGGATTTTTGAAATTTTGGAAGTTAAATCATAACAATGTTACAGTCATCCCCTTGAAGATCATTCCATACACTAACAGAAGTTTCAGTATTTAAATAGGGGCCTGTATAGCCCATTTTCTATTGGTAGTATCCCTGTAGATGTACTATATATTTATTGTCAAATACATGGGCATAAGGAGTGTTTTACGGGGTTGTGCTGGACAAATAGGAATTCAGGATGACAGCACCACTAACTATTGTTCCATCTGTCACCATAGACTGGAGAAAGAAAAAACAGAAGAGGTCAACTAATTTTGCTTCCCCGCCAAGTGAAACACCTCCTCAGTTAACTACTGAAAGAATTGCAGCACATTCACTTGCAACCATGTTTTTTTTCCGTTCTTTTCAAACAACTTTCATCAAAAGGGTGTTACCCTCGGGACCCCAAACATCATGTCAGTTTTTGTTTTCCTTGTTACTAAATATATACAGTATATATATATATATATATATATATATATATATATATATATATAT
>JANRMT010062841.1:55427246-55448496 GCA_026402145.1 Polypterus bichir lapradei | reverse complement strand
AAAAAAACCTTGTAGGGAAAAATGGAAGAAACCTCGGGAAAGGCAGTTCAAAGAGAGACCCCCTTCCAGGTAGGTTGGGCGTGCAGTGGGTGTCAAAAGAAGGGGTTCAATACAATACAATACACAGAACAGAACAAATCCTTAATACAGCATAATAATAAAAATTTTAGAAGTACAGAGCAGAATTTAACAGTAGATGATATCACATAATAAGATTTTGATAATATAGAGCTTGCCTGTTGATCCATGTGACTTCCACCATACTTCACTGTGTCATCATTTGGGCAGCTTGCCTATCTTAACAATGGGACAAGAACAGATGAAGATATGACACTCTGTATTTTTGCAAATGGGATTTTCATATAGTTCTGATGTTGCAATCTTCTTTCTGTTGCTGTTAGTCACATGAGGTGCCACCAAAACAACAAACCTGCAGTATCCTTGCAATCTGTTCTTACTCTAAATTACTGGCTCTTCTTGTGCTTCTTGTGTCCCTTAATTGTTTCTCTTTACAGTGTAAAAATATAAGACTCGTGTATTACCCCTGGCTGCAATGGGTTTTGTTTTTAAGACAGAAGTATTGTTGATGGAGTCCACACATGAATTGATTAAGTTTGGAGAAGATGGCGGTTTTAAATGGAAAGACCAGAAGTGATGTAGGGGAACCGGAAGTGACCTTCTTCTGACGTTACCCTCAGCGCTGGAACCGGAAGTGACGTCTTTAATGATGAGTCAGACAGGTTTTCCCGCAGCTGGTCTGTAGAGATAACAGGAGAAGGTTTAGTGCACCCCGCCACCCCCTGGCCTGATATGGAATTACCTTTGCTTGGTCCATACAACTTCTTTGCTGATGACATTGTAATCTGTAGCGATAGTAGGGAGCAGGTTGAGGAGACCCAGGAGAGGTGGAGATAGGCTCTAGAGAGGAGAGGAATGAGGGTCAGTAGGAACAAGACAGAATACATGTGTGTAAATGAGAGGGAGGTCACTGGAATGGTGAGAATGCAAGGAGTAGAGTTTGTGAAGGTGGATGAGTGTAAATACTTGGGATTAACAGTACAGAGTAATGGGTATTGTGGAAGGGAGGTGAAGAAGAGAGCACAGGAAGGATGGAATGGATGGAGAAGAGTGTCACGAGTAATTTGTGACAAACGGGTATCAGCAAGATTGAAAGAGAAGGTCTACAGGAGGGTAGTGAGACCAGCTATGTTATATGGGTTGGAGACGGTGGAACTGACCAGAAAGAAGGAGACAGAGCTGGAGGTGGCAAAGTTAAAGATGCTAAGATTTGCACTGGGTGTGACGAGGATGGACAGGATTACAAATGAGTACATTAGAGGGTCAGCTCAAGTTGGACGGGTGGGAGACAAAGTCAGAGAGGCAAGATTGCATTGGTTTGGACATGTGCAGAGGAGAGATGCTGGATATATTGGGAGAAGGATGCTAAGGATAGAGCTGCCATGCAAGAGGAGAAGAGGAAGGCCTAAGAGAAGGTTTATGGATGTGGTGAGAGAGGACACGCAGGTGATGGGTGTAACAGAACAAGATGCAGAGGACAGAAAGATATGGAAGAAGATGATCCGCTATGGCAACGCCTAAAGGGAGCAGCCAAAAGAAGAAGAAGAAGGTCCATACAACGTCCTCCTACTTGTGACAACACCAAATGGTCTCTGGGTTTTACCACACTACTTCAAACATTCTGCACAACACCAAGTATTACACATACTATTAAATATACATATTAAATATGTCTTGGACATTAAATCTAACATTCAATAAAGATTCCTTACAGTTTCAAACCCATACTGGGCAGGAAAAAGCAAAAAGAAAAATAAAGAGAAGGTCATGAATAAATAAAAAAAAAAATTATCAAACATTATATAAGACAGACGCTGTCAAGCACAATTCAATCCAGAACACAAGTCAATCGCAAGTAATTTTCACACACAGACTCACTTATGCCCAGGCACTGCAAAATTTCCATCCTCGTAAATCTGTACTGTGGAGAAGACATTCATAAAACCAGAAATAACACGACACATACATAATCCTAAATTAATAGAGTAGAACTGTGTTACCTGGCCTGGAAATCTAAATGAGTAATTGTCAAAATTTTTATAAACCTTTACAAAAGAAATATTTGGGCTTTTTCCTTACAGGAATTAACTTAAAAGTTAACAGGATAGATCTTTGTCTTCTGGATTATTGTTAATATGAGCAAATAAAAAGTTGCAATTCTGCAACTCTGTTACAATATTTAAATTTGTTAAAAATATTGTACAGGCATGTTTCTAAACTATAGAAAGCCTATTATTATGGAAAAAAAGCTATTTGTATTATGAGATAATAAATTCTATTTTATTGCTGCATTTTAATGGATTATGAATCTATTATTAAAATATGGAAGCTCTCAGTATAGCATGATAGCATAACAGCATTTTAGCATGATTAGCATTTGTGTGGCCCATATGAATTTTATTGCACAGTAAATTAGATAAATTATATATTAAAGATTTTTCAAAGTCATGGTAAAGCACTGCACATTGAATCTTTGTACTAGCAGAGAAGCAAAGACTATCACCGTCAAATAAGCTAGTAATGCAAGTTTCAACCCATATAGTGCTATGAACTTGAAGGAAGAGTTTTGACTTCTACTTTTATTTTGATTAGAAACTTGATGAAAGGGCTAAATATTAGCTAACTGCTGTATTTTTCCTGAACTGCCAATATAATATAAATGTCTTAGATTATAGTCTAAATATGTTACTTTTAGTCGTTTGACCTTAAAAATAATAAATGCCTTAGTAGTGTGATGCTGTGTTTCCATCTCAGTGGCTTTTAATAATGTATAATTTGATTTTTAAGTACAGCAAATATCTAAAGATGTGAGCATTTGGTTTTCACTTCCATAATTATTACATTTGATACAGCTGGTTACTTTCACAAAAGGGCTTCCGGATGCAGTGATTTACACTGGGGCTGTTTAGGAATGTGTGAGCCCATCATTTAGCTCCGATATTGTTCAGTTGTCAGAATTGATCATAGCTGTTGACGGAGCACCCTGGGCTTCTTTATGAAGTGTATCAAAATGACACTTCACATTGTTTAAGTAGGAGTGATCTGCTAGTTTATATTTTATATAAAACGGCACAGCCGATGACCTCCCTGTGGGCTTAAATGCACAAATCCTGTATGGGTTATAATTAATTGTGGGGTTGGGAAGGAAAATTCATAACAAGGGGGACGAAGAACTGGGCCGACCCCCCTGTCAGAAAGAAGGAAATTCCACACCAGATTAGCTTATTTTTACCCCAGTCAATCCCTACATACAAACATTATATATTGCTTCCTTGCTGCCAGGCCCGCAGCCTTAAAGCCGCTTTAGGCAGTGTCAGAGAGCAACTGTAAATTTTGTCTGAGTCAGGGCAATTCTGATTGATCTCTGAGTGTAAAATCGATAAGAAGACACTGTCATTTTTGTAAAGAATGAGCTTGAAAAGGAAAATAAATGAAGACTCTACAGAATGTCTCTCTGCAGCCCTCATTAATTCAGTGCAGTCAGTATTTTGGTAATGTTGTGTCCACTGCTTTAATCTTCTCGGTTGCTTTTCTTGCCGACACTCGACAGAAACTCCTTTATTATGTTATGTATATTTCATCTACACATGGTGGAAATAAAATATTTGCCCTGTCTCCACTGGCACCCTGATTCCTGATTAATCCATTTTATTATTTTCAGAAATACATCACACTGAGGGTTGATTAACTTAAAAATTGAAAGCCATTGTCTTTCGCACATGTCCTTCATCAGAACTAATACACCAACTGTACTCATTTGTCTTGAGTTGTTACAAGAAATAAAGACTAGCACGCATTTTCCTTTCCACAGGATACAGCAGGAAGATTAATTTACTACTTTTCATCTTCTACCCCTTTCAGTTTCTGCCTGCTGTGTCTCCTTTGATATTTTTCATCGTTTCTATTCACGTGCTCCTATGCTCAACCTTGCACCTCACTTCTTTTGTAGCTGGCTTCTGTCCCCCAAGCCTATTCAGCCCTTACTTTCAAGTTCTGTTGATGAAGCTCTAATATTGCCATATTATCTGAACTGGAAGGATGTTATCTTTTAGATTGGACTGGTTTTGATTAATGATTAGGATGGCTATCTGTGTTTCTCTAAGACCTGGCATTCTCTCACCTTGTCATTACAATCACTCCTTTTTACTTTGTCGGACAAGTCTGCTCGTTTGATATTTTGCTGCAGCATGACAGATTACCTGGCCCTTCTATTTCACTTCCTGCCCTGTCTCGTAGACACATATCTCAGACTTTTCCTTCACATTTTTTTCTCTCTTCTGGTAGCTTCAACTGCCACAGGCTAAGCCTGATGATTTTATCTTCAAGGGCTGAATAGTCACTTAAACTTTCCCGGTGGCCTTGCATTAAATGCCCCTGTATCTTTTCCTTTTATCTGTCTTATCTGTACTTAGTCAGTGTTTAGAGAACCTTTTTTGGACACTGATGACACTACTGACAAATAGACAGTTCAAGACCTCCCCTTGGCTATAATGTCTTTCACTTTTTTTACATAACTTCCCAGAAATTGTTATCTGCAAAATAAATAAAATTGTGGAAATAGAAAAGTCATCAATCTTGGACATATACTGTACAAGCTTGCTATATGACTTTTCAAATACTGTAGATTAGCTGTAAGAAAATTTAAAAGCACCATGCATAATGTTTGTATCCCATTGTTAGCAGATACAAGCATTAAATTCATCTTATTAGCAATAGAGCAATTACAAAGAAAAGGTTTATTATCTGCATTTGGCATATTTATTTTACTCAGCAATTAATATAAAGGGAATGACACGTCAAACTATAACCTTAAAAAGAGATGTTATCAGCAGCTGAATAAAAATAGCAATTGTTAAAGAAAGTGCAGTAAAAATAAAAATAAAATCTAGATGTCACCTCCCACAGAGGTACACTTCCACATAAAAATGAAAGGTCAAAGTACCTGAAATGGTCACAAGAATGACTACTGCTCATTCTCTGCATGCCAGCATGTGAGACAGTGATGTTAACTGTATCTAGATTATTTCTCTCATGTGAAGTCCATTATTGCTTCCATAAAATGACAGACATTTTTCTTTTGTAACATGAAAAGTAAGCTTCAGATCTGCTGTTTAATGACCCTGGCCTTTTCTATGCTTTTTACGAACACAATGTACAGCACAGTACTTTGTAGGTCCACGTTGCTGTTATTACTGCTATTTTTTCTCCTTTTTCTGAGAAAATTGACTGAGAGTCCATCTGTGAAGAGAATGTAAATCACATCTTAAGCCTTTTTCAAATACTTTTTTTTTTTTTTAAGTACAGGAGTTATTGATTTAAAATTAGAATGCAATCTAATCATGTTCTATTTAGTTCTGATTTATTTTATTTCTTTTTAATTATTGATGAAAAGTACTTGCATCAATATGAAAAGACAAAGTCTTATATAATTCTGTGCTGTGAACAATATTTATATTTATATCTTGTAAAATATTTTTATGTACAGATATTAGATAGACTGACAGTATGTGAATCTGTGAGGTTAGAAAATCCTAAATTATGAAAACTCCCATAGAATGTAAAAATAATATTATAAATCAGAGAACCGACTTATTTCCTGTTATCACACCTGATGTAAGTTATGTGTTACACAGTTAAAATGATCCTGGATTGTCCACTGTGTCATAAAAGAAGCAGCACAACTGGAACAGAAGCTTCTCTCTGTCTATGAAGAGTTTTCCAAGGGGCGACATTGCCCCTTTAGGCAACCAAAATGGGTGACAGGGAAAGTGATTGTTAAAGTATTTGTATTGAAAATTACCATTTAATTAAAACAAAGATGTTTTCATTGGTCACATCAAGAATGTTGTTGGAAGATAACTTCATGCTCACTTGAAAATAGTATGTTCGAGTGCTTTGGCTCACTGCGCTACAGGGAAAACATTCTGTTCAATTTTAAATACTGAACTGGCTCTTTACCTCTCCTGTTTTCCCTTTGTGAATTTGCATAGTTTTCTCTTAGCATTGTAATCAATAAAGAAAAAGTGCTATTTTACTACTTTTAATAACAGATAATGAATTTAATATCTAGGTACAACAAGTAATTCACCAGTTTTTGGTTTTTTTTTGGAAGGATTCTTTAGCGGTTATATTGCAACGAATCTTTTGAATGCCATGTTGATTATTTTGGATGTTACAGGATGAAACTTATTACTTATTATTAGCATACTGTGTATAATGGGAGGTATCTCAGATTTATGTTTCATACCCTGTAATTGCACTGTATAATATAGCGTTGTACTTATCATACTCTATAAGTGGCATTAAATGCGCAGGTATCATGTTCCGACTTTGAGGGTGCACGGGAAAAGAATTTACGGATGACACGGTAATGTAAATGTTTTCCATTTCTGCTCCAAAAATAAAGAACCACAAGAAGAAGAACAACAACAACAGCAACAACCATAACCTACCATCAACCTCTGCCTCTTCTGGCTTTTCCTCAATAAAGGACCCGGCAAACAGAAAGCCCACATCATTCTAAGGACCAGCAGAACGTCAAGCTTTAGAACACTGGCATTTTATTTTTAAATCACTTAATTTTGCTGCTGATATGCCCACCCTTTGTAAGTACTTTCTGCAACATTATTTTCACAGTGTTATTTTTCTTTTTAAGAGCCTACAAAAATTTCCTTTTGAAAAGTTTGGATGCAACTTGATTAAGAATATGAAAGCAGGAATAATAATGTTCTGTAAAGGTCACTTTTTATTTACCACACTACTGCTTTGCTAAAATTTTCCAGTTATTTAGGAACGTTATTGGATAGGTTTTGTCAGATATAAAACAGTTCTTGTGCACACTGTATAAAGCCCTGTCACAATACGTAATTTTCCAGCGGTTTTGAGTAACAGACTTCATTTACATAATTTTTGAGAGACGGAGGCATTTGCAGCACAATCCCGTGACTACCAGTTTTGTAGTTTGACATTCCTCAACATTTCACACTTAGTCTACACTAACATGGATACATTTGAAAATGCATCTTCTTTATTAATTTTGGCCTTCTGTCCACACTGAAACAGGGTTTTTGACCACCATTTTTAAAAAGCACTCCAAAATGTGTAGATGGAGAAAGCAGCTTTTCAAAAATGTAATATATAATTGTTACATCTTCAGACACTGACTTCAGTTTTGTCATCTTTACTACAGGGGTTGTCATTTTCTAACCTCTGTGTATCAACTGACAGGTACCACATATTGAAACATTCAAATAAATATTTTGTTGTATTTATTTTGGCAGGACTCCTGATGTAAATCTTCCAAGGCTTTGGCAACCTTTTACTCTTCTGTAATCTTTAAAAGCAGTTGCATTTTATTTTCTTTTTCATTTTTTTCTTTTTTTTAAGTATTCTAATTTACTCTAGGTTTGTAAACAAACAGCCCTCTATGCTAATAAACTACAGACATCCAATAAGAAAGATTGAGGCATTTTTGTGTTTCAATTGTATTATAAACTTTTAGAAAACTGTCTGAAAACACTAGTGTGGAGAAAATTTTTTAAATTGAAAATATTTATCCAAGTTAGTCTGGACTAAGTCTCAGTCAGACCTGTCTGTGACATACCCCAAAGAAATCAAACAGGTGAATTTATCTTAAATCATAGGGCAAATTTGTGTGTGTGCAAGAATTGGCAACCAACAAGTGTTCACTTGGAATGCATACAACATTCATACATCCCCAGGAATGGAAAAACAAACACAAACAAATATGCCTCAAGTGTGTTTGAACCATGACAGAACTGGAACAGGTAAATTAAAACTGAAATCACCATACCTGTAAAGGCTTAATGCTATCATTATCAGGCTCTCTTGATTTTGAGATTTTATAAATTCTCCTTGGTTTTTAAAAAAATATTTTGACCTTGTTTTACAGGTTTTATCAGTCAAGGAATCTTGTGGTCACATCTATTTTGGTCCTTAACATGTTTTTAACAATATTGAAAATAAGTAGTGTTTTCTGTTTTGCTTTTCTTATGGGCACCGCCATTTTGAAAAGTATTTGTGGGGAGTTGCTATTTTGTTGCCAGGCAAGGTCAGCCAGAAGTGTTTGGCAGGTAACGTCCAGATCAGCAGCCTTATGTAAAAACGGTGCGTACACACAATAATGTTGCGTACGCTCCTTTACGTATAAAAACTAACACACATTCTCATGCCAGCTCAATCCAGTGCATATGCAAGTTTTTAGCTTGGTTTTGCAAACTGGCAGCACCCAGCATCAAAGCAGTGTTATTGTTCCTGTGTGGATTCCCTTTATTTATTAGATTCACATTCCTGACGTGGCTTTTTCAAATACACTGAAATTAACCGCATACTGTTTATTAGTTTAAGGCATCTGATTGTAATCAACCTGTAATAATATAATGGTCCACAGAATGGCCAAACTATTCCAAATACCATAGCTGCTTTAGTGTTGTTACTCTCAGTGCAATGCCCAGAGTATTTTAACCTACTGTATCTGAGTGTGGAATCACAGGTTTATAGCAGCTGATTGGAAAGAGGATAATTGGGATACAGCATCTAGCACACGCTGCATCAGCCATACGCAGTCTATTTAAACTGCTCCCATATGGCAAGCGCTTCAGGGACCTTGTGGTTCAGAAACAGTTTCTTCCTAAGAGCTCTAAACGAACTCAATCATTCCATCAAGTGCTCCTGGTAGAACTGTTTGTATTTATAAGTACAATTACCTCACTGTAAACTTCCACTACAGTTGTAATACTGTACTACAAAGATATTTCAACGTTTTGAAGAATCGGCATTCTAAGTTTACAGATGGCTTGACATTTATTTAATAGCCTATTATGTGGAGATTGGTCACTTGGAGAAAGAAAAGGAAGGACATGAATTGGGGGTTAGTATGTTTGGAAGAGACTGTACTGCTGCAATAAATTACTTCATCAAGGGTCGTGTATGGCATAGCAAGCATCTTACGGGAGGCAGGAACAATCTCTGGACGAGGTGCCAGCTCATCGCTATCACTGAGCTACCATGCCCCCATGTTCATACATGCTTTAATTCCTATCATCATGAAAGTGATATCAAGTATACATCTTAGTATTTAAATTGTTCAGAGAGCTGTAATATTATGAATGTAATGTATTCTGTGTCCTGTTGGTGTAAGAGAAAGCCCGTTTAAAAAGCACGTAGTGATTCACATACATAGAGTAGATAGAAGAACACATAGAATACGAAGCATTTAATGTGCTACTTTAGTTATGATGGGATTTGAGCAATTAGTAAATTAAAGGAGTTTTAAGATGAAGTTTATGACATTCTACTTTAATGACAAAATAAACTGTGATTAAAGTGTAACTTTCAAGGTCAAAGTTCACATTTCAACCTTTTTTTTCAACTGTGTCCCTATTTTTTTACTTTTCTCTGCACCCTAATACACTTCCATGTGACACTCAGACAGTGGGCTACGACTCGCCTTTTCACTACGACTTTGATATCTGACCACTTATTTTTTTTATTTTGGGCAGTGAGCAACTTTCTGAACTTGAACGTTCGAGTTCGTCCACCACTCTGTGTCACTAGATCAACTTCCTTTTGTTGTTTATACCACTGCTTAAACAAACAAATAGTACGTTTTCCCTTGCCTCAACTTGATGTTTGCTGAAATTCTTCTTTTTTCCTTGTGTTTTCGCCATTGTCTTTTCACAAAACACTGAACTTAAGGAGCTATTTATATTGATTTGTATACTCAAAGATGCGTAATTCCGGAAAGAGTTACGGTGGGACGGCAGGCGTGTGCACATGTGTTACATTTCACACTCATTTATGTAGCAGGAGAACATGGAAGTTGGCGTACGCACAGATTTATGCATCTGGATTTTTTTGTGCATACACACATTTCTGTTTTTGTCTGTACGCCATGTTTTAGTGTGAATTCTATGTACGGCGTTATACATGAGGCCCCAGGAGTGTAAAGGTTGCATCATACACTTCCTGATTGTCCTTGTTTGTAATCAAATCATTTCTTAATATTTTAATGTTGTCTTGAAATATTTCTTGTTTCTCTACTTTTTGATTACGCTTTTAAGATTAATATTTTGGCCCTGATTACATGTGTGTTTATTGATTTTTGCTTTTCTGCCCTGTCTATTTGATTATAATTTTTCTAGCATGTATTGAACCCTGCTTATTTATTTTTCCGACTTTCAGATTACAACACACCGTTTGTTGCTTTAGTTACAATTCATCTCTCGATTTCTCTTCTAATTAAATTCTGCTGCTGTTCCATACAGTCAAACACAGGTTTATTGAGGGCCAAAATTAGCGCTATATATACAGTACCTAATGCGAGTGGATTTAGCGGACATGGGGCAGTATGTATGTGTAGACTTTATTAGGGCCATATTAATTTACCAAAAATGTAGAACTGATTTTAACAGACTTGAAACAGGACCATGTAACCTAACAATGATACTTTAGATTTCAAATGTAACACACAATTCATATTACTATAGTCCAGTGGTCCTCAAATTCTGTCCTGGAGACCCTTTGTGGCTACAGGTTTTTGTTCCAAACAAGTTCTGTTTTTAATTGGACTACTAGCCTAATGAAGCAATGTATTATATTCAAATTTGTATGTTTTGGGGTTGATATAGAAATAATTCAACTAAGTTTGGTAATTGTTATATTAGAATGTACCAAGCTTTTATGTATGTAACATATGAATCATTTAATGTTTTTTTTTTTTTAACATAGCTTTTACGATTTTCATTCTCCATTATTTGCTGATGAATACATTAGTAGTGCTGACACTGAAGTAGTTTCAGTCTTTCAGCATTCAGAGTTGTGAAACTGGTGGGAACAAAACCTTGCAGCCATGTGGAGTTGCCAGGAGTGAATTTAAGAACAATAGCAATTATAAAGAAATATACTAGAATTTAACAGTAATTAAGTAAATTTCCAAACATGTAACCATCAAAAACAGTAAGAATGACAGTTCAATATTCTATCTGTAAAAATTAAGGCTGTAAACAACTAAAATTCTTTCATCATCATTACAGTATTACCATTAAATTGAATTATGTCAATTAAAGACCAGTATCTGGCTAAACTGCTTACACTGGATTAGTAGGCACTACTTTTATTTAAGTATAAAATGTTGATAAACAATTAATAAAAATAGTCCTTTATTAGATCTGTTTATTAAAATATTGTGAAGTGTTTAGTGTTTTTTACTTTAATCATATAATATGAAAAAAATGAAATGACGGTTGGTCAAAACTTTAAGATGATACATGGATTCTACATTTCTTATATTATTTACACTATTTTTACAGGCATTAGTGTTTTAAGACAGGATCATTAGGAGTCTATGGAAATACAACTATTCATTAAATACGCTTGCTAACTGTAATAATTCATTGATATTGGTAGTTTAAACACTGCATAGATGTACAGTAAATGTACAGTAAATATGCATGCATTTTTTTGTTTTAAATAAGTTTTAAACCACTAACTGTACTGCAGTTCTTGCTGCTTGTACTAATTAGTGATTCCTAATTATTGAGGGGTAATTATAAATATTCATTTTACTTAGGAAGAACTTGTTTTTTACTTTTTTGTACTGTATGATACACACTGAAACAACAAATACCATATAAGTCATTTTTATTTATTTTTTATACAAATCTGTGGACTACTTTATCAAAACATATTTGCAGAGCAAAGTGTTCAATCAGTAGAACTGCTGAACTTAATAAATGTGGGTGAGTTATAGTGGAAGGTAAGTACTTTTTTGACTCTTTACAGTGAATGAGTTTGGTAATAGGCTGTCTCGTGTGTTTTTATGTCATCACTACTACAGGTAACAGACACAGCTTTTGTTTCTAAATGTGCTTTTGACACATCACTCATCAGATGCTTACAGTTAGAACGTGGGGAAAAACAGTTATCTCTACCAGTATGCACTAATGTATATTGATGTCTCATGTTACCCTTTCTATGAAATGAGTTAAGAGCTTTACTAAACAACAGTGTATGGCAGAGAAAACAGCCAAGTCCACTGACATAACAATAACTTTGTATTCCTGACTCATCAAAAGATGTCCAAGATTTTCACAGTCATAAACAACTTTAGTAATGTGAATACATCTGATTTAAGCAAAACAAATACTTGAGTATGAAAGCCTAAAATCTTTGTTTAAAATCACTGACAGTACAGACCTGTCAGTACCATGGAAGTGTTGCTAGCTCTGATGCTCGTGTAGCTTTTAAGAAGTGAATAAGTGGTAGCCTTTCTATCTTGCTGGTCATTTATCTATCTATACATATAAATCTATGTAGATAGAGAGATACAGCCATAATTCTCTGTCTGTCTATCTATAATGATCTATATCCATTTTTGTCATTGTGTTAAAACACTAATATTGTTTATAGCAGTGTGGTGTGTCACCTTCTTTTCACATTTTTTCTGTTGGGTCAGTAGCAGTTTCTGTTCTAACATGTAGTAGCTGTGCTGCGTTACATGATTGTACACTATGAATGCTAAATTATATACAAATGTGATAGATATATACAATGAACGTTAAAGGGGATCTTTTGAGAAAACCAATCCATTATTGCAGGCTGTATGTAACTTGTTTTGAATATGGGCCTTGAGTCGCATTGGTGTTTCGTTTTACAACTTTAATTTAAACAATAAATATATAAATATTAAAAAATTAAACACACCACAAACCTAAGTATAGCTTTTTGATTTGTCTCCTTTGTAAATGAAGGCCTAATTAATAATAATAATAGTGGTCTAGTGTATCAATGTCCTGTTTCTTTTTATTACGTGATATCGCCAATGGTATCACTTGTGATACAGCAACAATATTACTACTACTAATAATAATAATAAATATAAAAATACAACTACTACTAATAATAATAGTATATAAAATAATATTATTATTAAAAATAAAATAAAAACTATTAATACTACTACTGAATGTGCTTAATAAATTTACTTAATGCAGGAAATATAGGGTCAAAATGAAGCTGAATATTTAGATATTTAAAAAATGAACACATGAATATATCACCTACATTTATGAATTTATGTAAACTTCATTTTGTCCATCCAATGACAGCAGATTGCAATAATGCATTGACTAAATCGGTAAAGATGGCTACCAATAAAATTAACCCACAATTGAAGTTGATCTGAGTTAATTGCTCTTTGTGTTTCTCAGAGTTGCTTGCACAGTTCTTTTTCACAATTCAGCCAATAACTAACAAGTACATTAAGTAAGAGCCTTTGTGTTGGTGAAGATTACAAATGTGTCTTTAACACAGCAACACTCAGAGCACTTACTATGTCGACTAATGTTAGCACCCATGAGTCACCTAGGTATTGTAATAGATAATATCTATTTTAAACACTTAGTACCAAAACTATAATACATTGTTACTCCAGTAAACCGCTAGCTTTGGTGGTAATTGATGTAATATTAGCTAGCTTACTGGAAGTTAGACAAATTTAGATTTCTAAATACACCTGAAAGTGCAGCATGAGCTGCTTCTTCAAATTTTTCTTTTTTGACATCCTGACTGGTGTTGACTTGAAGCCATCTCCTCTACTCATTAATAAAAATTATCATAACAGGTGACTGTCAAGGCGTTGATTTGAAGGCCCCCAAGTGAACTACACGATGTACATTTAGGAAGAGGCAGCTCTGCCTGTGGTGTCTTTAAGTTCTGTCCTGGGAGCAACTTTGTGTGTAAATCACATACAAAGTCAGAGGTGGACCAATAAATCTTGATCTCTGGAAACCACAGTGCCCTCTGGTGACCTCCAAAGTCGCATATGCAGTCAAGCAAAAATCATGTAGGTTCTACTACTCTTGAGTTAAAATCTGTGTTTTAAACCCATGGCTAACCAGTTCCTGTTTTGCCCTCTGCTACAAAGAAGTGCTAGATACAGTATTTCTGACATTTGGTGGGACATTTGACCCCTAGAGTTCTAGGTTAGAATTTTTTTGCTTCCAGTTTGTACTTCACTCTGTCCTCTTTATGATGTCCTTTTTTTGCTTTTACAGGGAATAAACTACAATTACAGGATGTTGTGATGGTCTGGGTCAACTCCATGCTCCCTGGTTGCATCTGGGGGCCTCTTGGACCCAAAACCTTTGATATTAATGTACTGAGATGAGCCAGGCAAATGAGGACACACACAGCAAGAGGTAGGTGAAAAAAGTGACAAGTGCTTTTATTAAATTCAAAAAACAGTGTTCAAATAAGTAGTGCAGTGCATCCAGTTCTTCCATAAATAAATAATGCAATAAAATAATTTGTGTTCAGTTGAGGTTAAAGCAGTTCAATAAATATTTCCATAAAACCAGAGATTTAGAACATGGCAGGAAACTGTCTTTTAAAACTCACATAAGCCCTAGTGTATCCTTCTAAAACTGACATCTTCACACGGGACTTTGCAGCAGAGGAGATGTTCTACTGATAGGCATGGCCAACCTTCCTTTTCAGGCTCAGGTCCCTGTTTCCATCTGAGGCCCCATGCCAAGACTCCCTTCTGCAACAGTCCTCGGCCTTATGTGGGTGTCCAGCTTGGTCACTTCAACTCCCTAACGACGCTCAGCCGGAGTGACCTTCTTCAGCCCCCCGGGGGCAGCTTTCCTCCTGGCTGCCTGCCTCCTATCCGCCACACATGGGCTTCTACTGATCCTACAACCTGTTTAATCTCTTCTCCTTTCAACCTCTGTCTCCATTCTTTTTCTTTTCTTTCTTTTACTTTTTGTCTGTCTTTCTCAGCTATGCAGGCTCCTCTTTTATTGGCCTGATTGAGACGTGAATACGGCACCTGACCAATCCACTTCGCTTATGCACACACCTGAGCCAGTTCTGAGCCTTTATTTAAAATCTGCTCTACGCCATAAACCACTCATCACAGATGTACTTTCCTCTAGAGGTGCCAGCACATTTTTCTCTCTCTTTCAGGACATGGACAGGTTATATAGATCTTCTGTGCCATTATTAAACCCTTCTGCCTACTAAACCCTTGAACAGTGTGCAGCACATTACAATCCTGCAAACTTTGTTGACATAAGAAATTTGTAGAAGAAGTATTTAATTCAAGGTGTAACTATTTTAAAATCAAAGGAGAAAAGGTGCATCTTAATTTTTGTTATTGAAAAAGATTAATGGAAACTCACAAAATGTGATCTGCCTGGCTATTGCAAAAGTTTATGAAGGCTTCACCTTAAGGAGTAGTCCTCAATACATAACTAAAACTAATAATCAGAAATGATTTTCTTCGCAAAATTCAAGGTGCAGACTTCTGACCCACACAGATCCAACAAAAAAGGAGCTAGGCTTTTTATATTCACAAAGCACTTACAAAGGGGAAATCAAAAAGTGACGTAAACTACAAAAATAATGTTATTTATATTTTAAAGACTAGCTCTCCCCTGCGGCTCTGCCCATGTAGTGGTTAAGCAGGACAAAATTTAAACATCAATAAAAAAAATTTAATTCTGGCCAAGCGGAAGGTAGGTACACTCCAGAGTCAAACATTGGCACTGTATTTGATCGTGTTCAGACCTGAAGGGAGAGCATCCCCATCATGGGAAGAAAAGCACGTTGTCGTGATATCTCTGCCAATCAGCAGCTACCCTTTAAAACAAACGTAGCTCTGATCTCTCTCTCTCAAAAAAGTAAAACGTTACTCCTTAACAATCTGTAGATGATAATGTCTGTTGAACAAACAGGTATTGCAAGCTAAGTGGTGGCAAGGTACGCTCCAACATGTGGCAAGACATTAGTAGACTAACTCAAACAGAGGTTGGCATGTAAGTGAGGAGGGCCCTGCCCCCCTTAGCATGCAGCCGCTCTCTCAGATTCAAGCAAATAAATCCGTAACGCAAGTGAACTATGATACTTAGCATGGTGAGAGAAGTTGCAAAATCAACCGGAATGTTCAAGCAAATTACAGAAAAAAACCTGATCTAAATTCGTTAAGTACCTGTGGACAGACAGACAGACGTTGGATTTTATATATATATATATAATATATATATATATATATATATATATATTTATTAACAAATTAGTTAAAAAAAACAATCAAAAGCAAAAATGTGTAAAAAGTAAACGAAAGAGCAAACAAAATTTATCCACAATACCAAAAATCTTTACCTTTAAACCAAACACTAATTTGTAAACCTAAATATCAAACAAGATTGCATTTACAAAATCTGTAGTTCTAAAATTCAAACAGGGGTGCAGAAAGTCAGAAATGGATACTAGTGCTACAACAGCCATGTTGTGGTCTGCTGGGCTCATAAATAGCACTGGTTTGGCTCCCAAGCTGCCACATCAGGTTGCTCTGCTCACCTAGGCTCTACACTCAAAGACCAAGGCACATGATTTCAAGTACAAAAATGTACTTAATCAACATAAAACAGTAATATAAAATGAACAAAGAATTAATATATATATATATATATATATATATATATATATATATATATACTGTATTAAAATGAGAGATAAAAGATATAATCAATAACAGAATTTACTAAATAGTTTTTAAAGAGCAACAAAAAGATTAAATAGAAAGCAAGAATTCTTGATCCACAGATAACACCTATGACTATGCCACAACAACAGAGTTTAAAAGAGAACGAGAGAGACTAGACACTTTGAAGCTCAATGTGTGCCTACCTAGAGTAATTAACTTGGTCTTAAATTACCTATTATGCACTCAAATGGATCTCATTAATAGCGTCATATAGAGCAGTTGCTATAGACAAGTACTCATAGATATAGTCCTCGCAATAGTGGTCCACACTGTAAGCTTGAATTGCTTAAAAGCTCCACATTGGTAAATAACAAATTAATTTACATAAATTAAACAGCTGACATTGTGACAGGAATGAAATGGGTACCACACTCAGCAAACCATCCTTTAAAGAAGTATGTGGAGGGTTAGTTTTTATTGGTAGCCACAAAGACTTGAAGAAGAGAACAGGAGCCAAGAACAGCCAGTTAAAAAGACAATCTCAAGCCACAATGCAGTTGCACAGGTTCAGAATATTTTGCAAATGAAAAATTATTTCACAACATTTGGCGGTTATATTTATCAGTGATTTACTGTGTTCCAAAAATACTAAATGGATAATTCCAGAAATAAATGATTACCGCATTTTGGATGCAGTGTATGGCAAAAACCCAGCATGCACTAGCAGCACGCAGAGGCATGCCTAAGTGTGTGACGTCATTTTCACCATGCTGATGCATTTGAGTACCGTATAAACCAACCTTTAGTCCCCAGTGTTCATACTGTCCACATTTGTTACTATATTATTGTAGTGTTATTGTGAAAATGATCCTTAGTTTTCCTTAATAGTCAGCCCTTTAATAAGAAAACTGGAGTTGTTTAAGTCAAGGTGTACATTTGTACTATTAAAGTAGTCATTATTTTTGGTTTAACTGTACTCTGTTTTAAGGGAAACACAAAACGCTGCAGATAATCTTTTAGTAGGATTGACTTCTATAATGCATTATTTACTGGATGCTCAAATCAGTCTTTATGCAGTTTTCAGTTAATTTACAGATTGCAACTGTAAGAATTATTACACAAACTAGAAATTATAAACACATAATTCTGGTTCTTAAGACCTTGCACTTGATTATATTTAATTTAGGGTTAATTAAAAAAAAAATTAACATGTGAAGTTGTAAATGACCAAGTCTCTTCTTACTTATTTGAACTTATCATTGCTTACAAACCAGAGTGTCCATTAAGCTATGAAAATGCTGACCTACTTATAATTCCAAAGATAAATAAATAACAGTGCAAGGTCAAGTTTTAGTTACAGGGCCCTAAAGCTGTGGAATTATCTGCATACTTGTATAAGATATGTCCATTCAGTCTTAGCATTTAGGTCCAGGCTGAAGACTCAAAACTTTAGTCTAGCATACCCTGACTAGAGCTGCTGATTAGCTCTGAATGCTTCCTCTTTATATGTTATTCATTTGTACAAACATATGAGTAACACAATATATATATATATATATATATATATATATATATATATATATACACTATTACTAATCCCCTTCTGTTTCTCTTTTCGATATGTTGATGTGGCACTTGATGCCACAGCTCTACTTCCAAGCTGCTCTCCTGCCTATGGAAACATTATCTCAGAATAATGACCCCTATTATAATCAAATGGAAAGTTTCTTTCATCAAATTGGATGGCCAGCACAAACACTGCTGTAGGCTGTCCAGGAGCGAGTAGATGGCTAGTTGGCTGAGATTTTCAGGACTTTGATTGTGTCTGACTTTGTCTTTGACTTTCTGTCTTACAATTTTTATTTACTCCATTGTTGAATGGCCATAGTTTAAAAATTAAGTAAAGGACAGATATTGCTAGTTTCTGTCTATGTTAACCAGTTTCTACTTTGCTTTTTGTGCATTTAACAGATTTATATCTTTATATGTACTAATTCTGTATTTAGCAATTAGTATGATCTATACTTGCATTTAGAATTTCTTCACAGTGCTCTGCTCCTGAACTCAGTGAACAGTGCTATACAAAAACAAGTTGTGTTACATTGTAATTTCAAGAACCATTTGTAATAAGTGATTCAGATAATCTTCCCCTTGATCAGTGGTACACGTTATGGAAAATTAAACCTATACCAATTCAGGTACTGTTCACAATGTACTTATTATTACTACTGATTTTTATACAAATTAAAAATGACAAAAGGTGACTTCTCATTCTTTAGTGGAAAAAATAATATGCTAGGCATCTGTACTGGTATAGATATGCAATGAAAAAGGCTGTTTGTCTCAGTCTGTTGCATGCAATATACCATAGGTATGTACTGGTGACAAGGCATGGTTTCCTTTTCGAATTCTCCTTTAAACTATGTTCCTTCCCAAATATGTACTACACATTACAATTACAAATACATTCAATTATATATTTATTAAATAGAAGACTCCAATCAGAGGAAAGGTTTTTACCTTAAGTAAAAGTTAATGGTTTATTAAAACTTTTACTATGTTAAGGCCAAGTCTTAAAGGAATATTTTACCCAAAAATTATATTTTATTATATGTTACTTATCCCATATAGTTTGTTGTGAAAAAGAGATAACAACATTTCTGATAGGAGTCTGTGGTGACCAATGCAGAAAAAAGCAAATAATATCAAAACATCCATTAAAAAATTCTCAAATTACTCATGACTCAAAATATAATTGTTAAGGTGGGACTTTAATTCAACTGCTAAATTGTGTTTGGTCGCTTTGCTTTTTTAGTTCACAAGAATATATTCCAGGATTGGTTTATTTAATAATGTTTAAGTAAATGTTCATATGTTTGGAATGTTATGAGCATACAACTGGCTAACTTGACAGTGGATTATGTGACATGTGTAACATGATATTTTTTCATGGATGTTTTTTTTTAATAAAGTTGAGAAGGGCACCATAAATAAAGCTTGTACTTGTAAATGTCCTCCCAATCTGGTACATATAGATATGCACCTGGCCACAGCCGCTGCTTGGCATGCAACTTTTGCAAGGGTAAAATAAGACAGCATGTGATTTCCCATAAACTCTTAAAAATATTAAAAATTCATTTACTTTGAAATAATGAATGATAATAAAACACACTAAGAAGTCACAGAATCTGACAAATTAATGAATCAAAATATCCTACTGTTACAGGACAACCATGGCAACATGGGCACAATCAAATAATTGACAGGGAGATATATTGGGTAAAATAACCCACTTAATTGCCATTGTTTACTATGTTCAAGGTAATCTTCTATTGCTCATGTTTTTTAAGAATCAAGATCTTCTGATGTTGCCCTGTAATAAGTGAGCTAAGGAACCACTCAGGACCCTGCAGCCAGAGGAGGGCCCCCGACCCATTGAGAGAGGATGGTATTTCAACACTTACTGTATGTGTCATATTACTAGTATACAGTGGCCAAATTAAATAGTCATGTGGGAATAATTTGTATCTGATGTCAATAAATGATGATTCATTGTTAATAGGAATCCTGAAAGCCCATTGGCAAATATTTTTTTACATTTTTTATAAAAGTGATTCAATAGCTCCCTCACTAACATTATTTATGCCAGTTGTAAGATTAAACATACAAGCTGGTATAGTGACTTAAGACACTGTATAGAGAAGAAAAACACAGTCATCAAATGTTTCAACAAGAAATTCAGATTAAAAGAAAAAAGCCCTAATCTTTCTCCAAGAATTAGGCAATTTAATAATATGAATCCTGTCCTCCTCCGAAACATCACAGACTCTAATAAAATCTTCAGAAATGGCAAGTGATAAAGAGGATGGCGATGGAAAGGAGCGAATATACAATGAAACAAACATGTAGACAATTCTACAGTTATCCATTTAAGAACTGTCTGTTTCAGCTAATGAGTTCCTTCTCTTTTTACAAAATTTGCAGTTTTAACCCCAGGAACATAAATGATTATATATTTAAGAGCATTGGAGGATGTATTCTTATAATTATTCGTCTGGCAAAATCCAGCAGCAACCTGAAACAGACTGGCTGACCACCTTGAATAGTTTGGTAATAAAAAGACAACGGGCAAAACAGAGGTCCAGCAATTGCAGCAGGGTGGGTTAGCAACCCAATCCACATCCTCTGCGAGGAGGAAACCCAAATAAAGCTACAGAGAGTCAAGTAGAAGCATACCGCAGGGGAGCAGTAGATGGGCCGAGAATGAGCACCAAAATCTTACAGGCTAAAGGTTAACAAGCCATGCAAACAGATAAATAATGATGAGTAATATGTGTGTGTGTGGAAGGACCTGCAGGAATAGCCGAGGCATAAAGATTCATCAGTCCCAGGTGAGATGTTTAGAAGGGCAAGTGGTGACACACCACTCTAGTAATTGACCTGGTAAGACACAGGAGCAGCCAAGCCCAGATCCTTTGTATGTCAAAACAAACAGACAGTTGGTGAAGGTCCAAGTCAGATGGCCACAGGCTCACATGTCAACAATCTGGCTGCAATTTGACAAGGGCATGTATAAACTGTTGGAAGCAAGATAAAAGAGGGATGTCGAAAGAAGACTGCAGACTATGACAACAATCATAGTCAGTCTAGCTACTGAGAGGT
>JANRMT010062841.1:55313570-55427236 GCA_026402145.1 Polypterus bichir lapradei | reverse complement strand
ATACTGTAAATGTCATAGGATGTTCAACCAATTTCTAAGCACAGCCAAGACCAAAGCTATGGTCCAGTCATTGACAGTAGTGGCATTCACAAAGTTTACCCCATTTTTTATAATCATACAAATTTGCTGTTCTTTCTTTAAGTCCCAGGCAGCCAGTGTGACTTTTCAGAAGTTGTTTGACAGTAGCCTGTAGTACACAAGACCAGTCCGGGCCACTTGTCCAGAGCTGGAGCAAGGGCTGAGCCGGTTGTCTGGTCAGGGCTACTGAGTAAATTTAAAGCATGAATTTAACAACACAGCATCCTCCTGAGCATACTCTGGCCACAACTCTCCATCTCCTACAGTCTTGGACAAAAGAATCAGTAGTATTCTGCAAAATTAGTTAGACTTGTCCAGGAGGCTCAGTAGAATAGCACAATATAGAAATGACACCAGCCTGAGACATTTATAAAATGGTCCAAAGCTGGCCCAGGTGGGGATAGCATTCAAGGCAGGTAAAGGAAAGTGGAAAGAGGCTGTCCAGAGGAGATGAGAGGGACAGGCTGGGTCACAAGAGTAATAGAAATGAAGCAAGAACAAGCCTGGACAAAGTAGTAGAGGGCAATGAAGAGGAAAATCACATATGTTGATTTATTTATTAAGTTCCTTTTTCACTTTGAGCACGACGTCCTACAAAGGCCATCTTATCTGCAAATATGGGGAAAGTAGACAGACATGTCCCACAAGTCAAAAAGTCTTGTTCATTCATGTGGGAGAGCATCCAAACCTAAGAATTAAGCATGCGGCATGAACCTTAGAAACTGAACGGGACTGGCAGCTCATGACCGATGGGAAAACAGCTTCCACAACATTGTCAAGACCTCCTTGAGGCCAGATATCCTCCTCACCTCAGAGTCTACAAAAAGCATTATTCTGTTGAAACTTATAACACCCAACGAGTGTTAGCTGAAGTAGGCCAACGAAAAGAAAATGAGGGCTATTAACAACATCCCAGAGGCAACAGAGAAAGCACTGAGACGACTCTGGATGAAGAGAGAATGTCCTGGGTGATATGCAGCATAATGCCACTTAAATACACATTATGGTTCAGTTAGCCACAACAAGGTTGGCTGGGTCAATGTGTCTGATGTTGAATTATCCAAAATATGTGTGACTTCAGGAACTTCACTGATGGTTTGAACAATATATTCTGATAATAATAAAAATATTCTGATAATAATAAAACAGAAAAGATTCACCTTTTTTACATTACATAAAAGAATAATATTTGCTTCACCATGACATTAAAAAAAAATTGACTCCTAAATTAATTGAGCCCTTTATGTTTTCATACATGTTCCCTCCATCCATCCTTACCATTTTCAAACTCTCCAAATCCTTTTAGGTTTCATTGCTTGAGTTTTTTTCATTTTTTTTTCTTTTTCCCATTTTTTCTAGCACTTCCTCAACCCCTCATTCATATAGAGCCTTATTAGAAATTTTTCTAAAATGACTTATTTAAAATAATTAAGTAATCAAATACAACATCTTGTTCTTTGGCTCGGAACCTTGTCCTGTGGAATGTGATTTGATTTGCCCAGTGATGTTTACTTTCCTACTCTAATTCATTCCATTCATTTTTAAGTGTGAGATCAGAGGTGGCTGTGAGCACAGTTATACTAGATTGTCATGTTGAGTTTAGGGTTTTCTTCTCCTGTTTACTATTATCCAGTATTGAATCTGTTATGCATTGTAAGGATTAAGCAGGAAAGCAAAAACTAAACATGGTGTAAAATCAATAAATGTCAGATACACACATTTGGGATACAAAGTTACAGCTCATATAATGGTTGTTGCACTCCAAACCAGAGGGTGGCACTAATGCCTAATGCCTTTTCTCTTCTTCCCTCTCTGGAATGGAAGATCGACTCTCCTCTCACCTCTGACACTACTTCCAGTTTCCACCCCCCTGAGCCCGCATTTTCCGGGTTGCAACATTTATAACTGACAGCACTGCCATTTTGGATGAGTCTGCAGAAGATTCCCATCTGAATAAAATGTCATTTAATAATTTACATTTTGAAAACTTTCTTTTTGGCCATCACAATTTATCGGGTTCACCTTGGTGCTCCAAAATGTGTCTCTTTATTTTCATTACAATATGAAACTGAGTTGTCTGGATTTTAGCAGTGATAGAGGGACAAAAGAATAAAAGAACATGAGGCTAAAATATTTATATGTTTGAGTGTGTGGTGTGTTAAATCTCCTATATCAGTTTCTTATAATGATTTAAAAATTCCAGAATGCATCCACTTCTTGAACTGAGGTATTACTGTATAATACTGTTATCAGTAGTTTAATAATAGTATGCAGCATTGAAGCTTATTAAAATAAGCCTGAAAAATAAATATAAGTAATTCATTATCATTCATTAATCTCATTGAAAGAATGATTCTTCCTAAAACATTTTTTTTATCTTTTTAGCAGTATCTTTTGGGATATTGTCTACTGATTAATGATCCTACTCCTAATTCCCTGAACATTTGCAAACAGTTGTGAAAAAAAGTTCTTTGACACTTTGCCGTATACATTTTATTTTCATTATGTTTCCCATATATTACAGAAAACTGTATTTACATTTTGGTGGAAACCATTATAGTAATTTCTCATATATATATATATATATATATATATATATATATATATATATATATATATATATATATATATATATATATATATATTCTGTGATATAAATCCCACATTTGGTAAGCAACAGAGCAAGTGCACTTTTTAATCTTTCTAAGCTGTTTAAACCTTACAACTTTTGAGATATAATTGACCTCTTGTTGATCACCCAGGCCTGTACTCTTCTTGCCTGGATGTTCAGTTTTTTATGAAGCCCTGTGGTACACTGGTTCACAGCCATATATATTTTCTCATATTCTGTTTAATGGATATTACTGTGCTTTTAAATATTTACTATTTCAACATTTTTTATACCTTTCCCTGAGTGTCCCTTTTTCAACAAAGTTGCAGAGGATTTCCTTTGAATCTTACTTTGCCTTCATTATTTAACTTTAATTCTGGTTAACTGACTTTCATCAATTATTCAAATTTTAAAGACACAGTTCTTTTAGCTGGTCAAAATAAAAGGGCCCATTTATTACTAATTTTATTATTAGCCATATCATCTTTAAAGTATCTGGAAGCACATTTTAAAGTTTGCATATTTTTTCAATTCACAAAATAGTTTATGCTGGTGAAAGGCAAAAAATACCATATAAATATTTATAATAGCATATTGTAACATGATAAAATGTAAACATTTTCTGCAAAATGGGATACTTTTACATATAAAAACAACCTATTCTTGCTTTCTTTTCATTTGAGACTCCTTCATTCATATATGGTTTTGCTCACCGTCCTTTCTTCCTATTCCAACTGAATATGTGAGCAAAAGAAATTAAGAATTTCTTATTAACTTTATGTTTACAAAATAACAGCTTAAGGACCTAGCTATAGCTGCACTGCTACTGCATAGTGTTGAATTGTTCCAGGTTAGATGGCATATTTTCTAACAGCTGTGTAAAATGTACCATCAATTCTTAATAATTGTTAACGTTTAACTTACTTTAAAGTAAAAACTGGCATTGCTTTAGTCTTTCCCTTTATATTTTAGAGCAAATGCTCTCTTGATCTGTTTGCTTAACCTGTTCACAAACTAGAAATAAAAACTTGTTCAATGTGCTAAAGAATTTAGCATATTGTTTAGGGTTGGCGTTACAGTTTGGGCCTCTTTCAATGTAGGTGAGGCAACTGAAATGGCGGCAGGAGAAAGAGTTGGTTTGTTCTGTGACCGGGAACTCATTCAAAAATTGCACATCATTCAAAAATTGCTTTATCTTCTTTCAAAATTTTTTTATATTATTGTTAGTGCAATTTAAAATATAGGCTTCATGTAGGTTCATTCATTTCATTGGGCAGACATAACAGGAGGGCCAACACCACAAAAATCACACATTACTCGAAAACAGCTAAGTGGATGTTCATCAGATTTTTCAGTTATATTACATTTAGCCTAACTTAACATAGAGAGTTTAAGGGGATTTAAAGGTTTCATCATTAATAGGGGTTCAACAGAGGAAACAAGAGCCAGCAGTTTTTGGCCACCTTACAATGAGTCTATTATTCAACAAGCCATCTAGATTATTAATGTGTGATTAAGTGTCTCTTTGTGAAATCACACTAAACCAGGAAATGCAAAGAATTACCGTTCATGCTACTTCAGATTCTAGCAATTTTGAATAGCAATCATACAAAAAAAGAACAAATTCATGAGAGCAGACATATTTGAAGCTATGAGAAAAGGAAGTGTTGGTGATGACCTTGCATTTCAGCTAGCAATGACAAAAGGGTCAACATTTAAAGAACACAAATATTCGCTTTGTTACCTTACCCCGTTATACAAGAACACACAGGGAATGCTGTATACGTTTGCTAGTTTCTAATAATCTGCAGCCCAGGGTAATCTATGTCAGTCAGAATTTTTATGTTTACACTAGAAAGGTATCCAGCTGTGAATTCTGCTTGATGGTTGACTCTAGCAATATGGCATTCCTTATTGGTCAGGGTATTTTACTGTAACAGCCAAAGATGGTTGTTCACGGTCACTGAAACAGAAAGTTTGCTTTTACTAACTAACAGTACATGGCCCAGAGAGGTTTATTTTCTCCAGGAATGCTATTAAGTTGTTAACTTGAGGTTTATTTGTTTTTTTCCCTCCTCTGTCATCAAATTGTTACAGTATATTTCAATTATAATTATAACTGGACTTTATGCCATGAAGGTCATTTGGCCTAACTTCACAGTTAAACTGTTTTTCTTTAGTTTAGTTTTAAAGTATTGTAGCAAGAGTTATATAGCTGCTAGCAGTGAGGAATAGACAGACAGATAGATAGATATATAGATAGATAGATAGATAGATAGATAGATAGATGTACAGGTTACTTATTATTGGTAATAATATGACAGCAAGAAGTCAAACTGTAATCAATGGTTCTTTATTCTATTAAAAGGTGTTAGTCAGGATGAAGGCTGCTTCTTTTTCACATAGTATATGTAGTATGACAAACCAAAGAAAAAATACCATAAAAATGTAATACTATTTTCTTTTATATTTTTTTTGTTGTTGTTTGCATGAAACATGGAGGCTTAATTATTGAGTCTGGTTTTTTAATTATGTATTGTGCAACCAGTAAACCTCACTCTTTGTTTTTTTCTTGCCCCACTAAACCACAGTAGAGCCCCCCAGTTTCCCCCCCCAGCACAAATAAACACACACCCACACGCTACCCCCTACCCTATCTAACACTTGTTTACTCTTGTTTCCTGAATTAGGTATTCAGTACATTAACTCATGCATCAGTGCAGCACTGAAATTCCCATGGATTCATCTTGGAGAATAATACTGATTGTGGATACACTTTACTAACTTTTACATAACTAAGGGGATATTACGCTCAGAGCAATTGTTTTGCTGGTGTCCTTACTTTCCCTGTAGATTTTAAAATGAAAAATTATTCAAATTACTTTAAAAAAACATTTTCTATTTAAAAAGCAAAATAAAATGTTCAAATGTTTAATAATAGTAAAGAATAATAAATTACTTTAAAAAAGGATTAAAATAATATTTACATATAAACATAGATATATATTTTTCCTTTTTTTTCTATACAGATAATGCGATTCTAATGCGTAAAAGGCATTAGGGAGAAATACTAATTTAATTCTTATTCAAAGCTAAGTTATCAGATTAAATCAGGGCCCTGACAACAGCCCAGCTACAGTGGCTTTTGGGCTAGACGTCATGTGTAAAATTGGCCAACAAGAGATTTTCCAAGGTTTTCCCTGCAACTTGTCACATCATCTCTCATCCACTCTTATTTGTTCTCACTAAGGCCCATCCAGGGTCAGAATTCTTCTTGGTGTCGTTCTATGGACTGCTGCAGGGAAACAGGCCCACTACACCACCTCCAGCTGAGTTACTTATTGCATCCCCAGCCCTCTTCACCTGCCCTATCTATTCATAATAACATCTCACCATAAAATATTCATGAACAGCCCAGTGCTCCAGCCGGAGGCTCGCTTCTGCAGGTGGCTGTCACATCAGTAATTGCTCGATACTTCCCTCCGCAGCGTAAAATTGTTTTCATTATGTGTCATGCACACAGAGCCAAGCAAATCTCTCTTGAGTGGTTTCCCAAGGGCTGCAGGGAGGAGGTACTTAACTTAAACAGGCGCTTAGCTTAAAATAAGAAAAAAAAAAAGGGGGGAGAAACCAAGGAAGCTCATCATTAAGTGCATTCTAACAACGCACGACAAGTACAAGCTCACGCAAAACTCACATAAAGATTATCTCAAACGACTCAGTTTCTGGGGTGGGTTTTAAAGGATTTAGTGGCACTTAGGACCTTTATGGTTTGCATAGTGTAACAAGCATGGTGGTGGGGGGTTTGGGGGAGGGGGTTAAAAAAAAAAACTAAATTTCCACCTGACTGAAGTTCCCATGGTTTGTCATGCAAGTGGATAAGCAGGTTTCAGCAATAAACTCCTGCATTGTGAGACGATAATGCACAGTCAGGTCCCCCCATTTTGATTCAAGGGTGTCTTTTTCTTTTCACCCTGTGGTGGACTAATCACAGCCCCACTTTGTTTAATTGCGGCAAAGAGAGAAATGTGTTTAAGAAGTCATCCTGTGCCCCCCCAACCACCCTTTCTCCCCTTCCCCCTTTCTCCCTTAGCCTTCTTACCCTCCCTATTTCCCCCCTTTTTTAATGAATGCTGGACTTCTGCAAGGACAACAAACAGGGTGCATAATAAATAAGATTTAATTTTAAGAAAATAATAGACAGAGCAAAAGATTTTGGTGATTGATGTGGGAGAGATGCTTCCGCTGGCAAAGGGTATAGAGGGGAGAAAAAGGAAGCAACAAGTAGGATTAAAGTCCTGTTTTGATGCAGCACAAGCTGTTGATGCATGGTGGGAGGATCAATTGGGGAATAAAAACTTACTAGAGTTAGTGGCTGGTACCCTGCTGGGCATTTTGGTTTGGATAATAACCCTGCTAAAAGCACGTCAGAGCCCTAATAATTGACACAAATTCACCAATCCTGTTTTTCAAACTGAGATTTAGAAATGCGAGGTCCAGCGTATTGTCAGTTACGATTCTAGGGTCATGAACTCCAAGGGGGTTGGGGGAGAAGGATTTATCAATCAGTTGCCTTATTTCTAAAGCTGAATTAAAAAAGGAGGGGGAAATGAGGGGAAAGAAGGTATAAGCTGGAATAGTTGAATCTCAGAAGTTTCTTCTTTTTCCATCTGTTCTACGATAGCCTTCCTTTGAACCTATTTAATTAAATCAATATATTTATTTTTTTAAATCAAGACTGATATATTTTCTTACATTTAATAAACAGTACCAAGAGGCGTGATTTTATGCATCTGCAAGTAAAACTATTACACACTTTTTTGGGGGACTTTGAGTTTAGAATAAAAGGTCAAATATATTATATGTTGCTCTACTTAGCCTTCCCTGTAAAACTGCTTTACAGTTAAAGCAGACAGAAATCAAGCAGCAAGTAATCTTGGATCTGATGGACTGACCCCAGAAGCACCCCCACCTCCTCCCACCCAACTTAGCAACTTGCTGCTTGACCTTAGGTAAGTCGTTTAACCTTCTTATGCTACTGAAACACCCATCTGGGAGGTCGACTACTGCGATGGCAAAGTGGAGTTGACAGCTTAAAGGCGCAAGGCTCCAACATTTTTCATTTTTTGTTTAATAACTTCTTTAATTTCTAACCTTCTTTTAGCATCTCTGTCAGCAAATACTATAACACTACAATCCCAGTCCTTGAAGCATGGAACGAGAAAATGACCTAGTAAAAATCTCTGCTATATTAATTAGTAAAATAACTGAAGGCGTCACTTGAGTGATCCATTTTCCCAAAGCAAATAAAATGGAGTTATTCCCATTTTAATAAAATACCGTATACATAACAGAGTAATATCCTTGCATATATTGTTAAATGACTTCCAAAACAATGAGGCCAAATGTACAGTATCTAGTGAAATTGAAGCCATTGCTCTGGTGTGGCATATTTCACATGCAGATGATTATTACTTAGTCAGTTTTCAGTTTGATCAGTGTAGCACCAAATTTATTTTATTTAAAGTGCTCATTATATTGTGATAGAGCTCATTATATAAACAACTGCATACAGTAATAAAGAAAGAGTGATTTATGAAGTGCATCCATCCATTTTTTCAGACTGCATAATTCACTTGTATGAGTCCATTGTACAAGCATCATTAGCAGATAGGTAGAATCCAGCTCTGGGAAAGGCATAAATCGATCACTAGGCAAACTCATTCGTACAGAGCCAGTTAACTTATCACGCGCATTTTTGGATGTGGGATAAAATTATATATAGAGAGCAACATGCAAAATTTTAACTGAGTCTCAGCACATTGCATTTTGTGGGCCAGTGAGGCAGCTGTACTGTTCCAGAGTCACCTTATCTCTGTAGTGTTAATAGCAGGAACTCATCCTGTACAGTAAAAATAATTCTAATACAAGGAGCTGAACTATTTCAGCTTTTTCTGTGCATCATATTATTAAAGTTGCTATACCCATTCTTCTGGGTTGAACTCTGGCTCCCTTTAACATTATACTGGAACAACTGGGTTAAGGATGAAAGTATGGACAATGACCTAACAAAATCAACTGCACAACAAATACTTAAAGGCTATCTTTTCTATTATATGTTAATTCATGTGGCCTGTTTGCTCATAAAGATGCAGTT
The DNA here is from genome assembly GCA_026402145.1 of Polypterus bichir lapradei. Taxonomy (NCBI): domain Eukaryota; kingdom Metazoa; phylum Chordata; class Cladistia; order Polypteriformes; family Polypteridae; genus Polypterus; species Polypterus bichir. Next base: position 55,418,390 of record JANRMT010062841.1, on the reverse strand, counting down.
GTCCTCGATATAGAAGCAGAACTATTTTAATGTGTAAAATTTCTGCTCTATTGATTGTTAAATATAAATCTGTTAATTTAAAAGTTGGTGGTCTGGCTTCTTACAATGTGTGCCACGCAAACTGATATTTTGCCCATTGATGCTCCTCATATTTTCTTAGCACTTCTTCTCTACAATACTGAATATATTATATATATGGCAGTATTTCATTTTTGTTGTATTTCTGTATAGTGAATAACAAGCAAGTTATTTTTGTGATTACTGAACAGCACAGTAAAGGGCATAAAAATAAATCACTGCTAATAAAAGCCTCTTGACCTGGACTTCTTCTAATTAATCACTGATTCATTTGAGAAACTCATTGGTTCCAAAAGAAAACCTTTTTTTCAGGTGACATGATGACTGTTGAGACAAAAATTATTACAGGTTTGCATTTTCTCCATTGGCGGCGGGAGCACAGAATTAAAGTAGTTCTCTTCCTCCAAATGTAATACTGTGCATCAAAACAAGCCATCTTCATCATTCTGATGTTGTGCTGCAGTATCTTTTCAAATACTAGCCCTTGTGAGTGGTTCTTATTGAAATAAAGTACCTTTAGTGCATGCAAGCCTTATGTTAATTGCAGTTCTGTGGTGGTGAAACCAATTGAGCACTATCCCACCGTACTGTTGAATGCCTCTGGCTATACGTTACATATCAAGGATTACTATAATTAGGACAATTTCCATTCCCAAAGCAGAACAGTTATCCATGCTTTTATAATGAATATGTTATTCAAAATATCTATAAGGTCATGGTGGCTGGTGCCTTGCATCTCTTGTGTTTGTGGTACAGTAAATTGTGATTTTGATGTAATGACATACTGTACACAGCAATCTGTGATACCGCTCTCCTGAGCTGCTACAAATGTAGCACCTAAGAGCTTTTCACAGACAGAGCTGGTTAGGCAAATGGGAGCATAGTCTGGAAAATATATTAATCCAAACGGAAAGTGAATCTTGAAAGTCAAATTAAAGCACACCATGAGAGAAAATAAAAATATTACCAGTTCCAAGTTTTCCTCGATTTTTCTCCTAGAGGCTTTTCAGTCAAACCTACTTTGTTGCATGTGGTCAAGAATAAAAAGTACACTTACGTATTGTTACTTTTATTATTCAGTAAGAACAGACAATTAATTATATATTTAAACTTGTTAACTTTGCAGAAATAGTGTCTTCCTTGTCTTCCGCCAACAACCACTGCACAGTATTTGAATGTCACTAAGAGCAAATGTGAATGAACAACCTAGTCAGAGAGAACAAAATGTGCAATAATGTGGAGAAACTCCCTGGGCTTCACAGTTCTTATTGGACAACTAACAAAGGGAACAGTTCAAAATATATTTAACATTAAAAACATGATAACAACATGAAAACCAATGATACAGAATACTGTGGAAGGTACAGTGTTCCTGCAGAAGTTGACATCTTCCATCCCTCCTGGAACAGAACTGCAAGATCTCATTTTGTCCATCCTTTCACTCTCTGACCAGTCATTTTCCATTGGAAGGCTGAAGGTAGCAATTTACGAGGGGCATTCTAATATAAACAGGAATTTATGAGCTACACTTTATTTATTGAATACAGTGAAATGACATGCGCAATGTTTTTCTATGTAGTCTCCTGCCACTGCGATACACTTGTTCCAGTGCTCAGGAAGCTTCTTAATCCCAGAAGAGTAGAAGTCTTTTGACTGCATGTTGACCCATTCTTGTACAGTGTCAATAACCTCCTTTTTCTACTTGAATTTCTTCCCTCCTAAAAATTCCTTAAGTGGACCAAAGAAATTATTGCCCCTCTCCGAATGCCTTGCACCAATCATACACTCTGGAATGAGAGAGACACTCATCCCCAAACTGATTTTTAAGTCTCGAATAAATCTGAGATAGAATGACTCCTTCATTTGTCAAAAATGTAATAATAATTCAATGGGCAACACTACTGCTCCAACATGTTGATTACAACTGACAGGAAGGAAGTAAAGAGCGGCCAGCACTACTAATGACAAGTTCAAACGTGCATGTGTTTGTCCAATGAGTCAGGTCTACATTGCACTCTTTATAAGAACAGAGCATGAAAATTCCTAATTATAATTGAACACTCCTTGTACATAAAGATGACATCAGCCCTAGAAGACTTGCTGTTCTACCACCAGTCACTCTCATTTACACTGACACACACACACAATAGAACTATTAAGATTTTCCGATAAATTTTGGAATGAAGTTTGAACTCCAGGAGAAAAGTCAGACATACTGACAGTGGCTGGGTTGAGGATAAAAATCAGGTTCTTAGACCTGTGAACCACAGGTTCTTACCATTCTCATGTGCCCATCCCAGATTATCAAGTCTTCATTCATTTTTTAACCTGCTTGATCGTATTATGAGGGTCCAGAGTGTATTCTACCTGCACCAGGTGAAATTAAGGAACCAAATCTGAATGGGACAAATGTCTATCAATTAAGTTACAGTCACACACATACAAACCCACATCTGTAAAAATGAATTTAAGGAGCTACTACATTCATTCACAGGGAGACAGTTTACAACTGCCAGTCAAGCTAACACCACTCATTTTGGGATGTAGGTGTAAAGCCAGAGTACCAAGTAAAAAATACTATGTAGACAAAGGGAGGACGTTTAAACTCCACACAGACAGCGACCAGGCCAGTACTTAAATCCATTAGTCTTTGGATGTGATACAGAATACATTTTTTAAGATCATATTTTGTTAAAAGTGACTAACCAATCCGTGTTCAATTATTCACATTTACCACAATTGCAGTACTAGCAGGTCAAGTAATTTGCTCAGGATGGCACAGCAAGTAACAGACTGGGAATGATCAGAAAACTGTGTGGTTTACAGTACAAGCATCAGCCACTTTATGACACTTGTCCAAAAAAGAACAAGCAGAAATGCTCGGGATTCCTCCACAGAAAACTCAGTTTAATTGCAATCAGGCGGCTCATATTGAATAATATAAATAAAAAGCTTGTGCTTCGACTACACCAGCATGTCTCCGTCACTCTCTGTCTCAGCTGACACCCTCATGTGAGATCATTTGGGCTAAGTATGCTGAGCAATTGATGAGGTGAACTTACTGGTGGGACAGAGGTGGACATACTGGTGGGTCAGAGGTGGGATCAGAAGATCAGAGAAACTCTTCCATGTTGTGGTCTTCACAGCTGTAGAGAAAGATAGTAAATGTAAGGTTTGTGGTGTCACCCCAATATCCAACACCTCTGTAGCCTTTAAATAATCTCTATAATTTTCTTAAGATGCCTGGACATACCATACACTGCACTTTGTAATCTAAAGTGATCTAACTTGTATATTGGAATGTTACACATTACTAAGGATTAAAAGAAAAAACAATGCCTAACAATTCCTTTTTTTTTTCTATTTTACCGTAACCTATGCTTAGTTTCATACATTAGAGTGACTTCTGTTTTTAGAGCTGTTGTGCCAAAAGGTGCCAAAGGGCCTAGGATTATTTTGCTGGTTTCTATATGTGTCACAAGGCACCATGAAAATCCTAAATTTGGCAGCTCTCTGCCTGTGCATCACTATAAATGTTCCTAAATTGTTCTCTAAATAACCATATGCTAAATGTAGTTACTGTAGACAGTCAGGGACAATTATGGATCCCAGGTGGCAATTTACACAACAAATTAGGGGTGGCAGTTTCCACAGCCCCTCGTTACACATCATTTCCGAACACATGCAACTAATAGCTTTTCCTCCAATAAATTCATTTGTTTTAAACAGACGAGTATTAGCAAGCAACAGCTTTGTGCTGGATTGAGTTAGAAAGTTCTCGCCACCCTGGTGAGCAATGTGTATTTTGCTCATATGCCTGAAAAGCTGAACAAGACTGAGATTTCCTCCTTATGACTTCTGTTTCAATGAGTTACAGAATGTGAAAGGTTAAGGAGGTCACTGAAAATATATATAGGAACTGATGCAACTCACTATCTCGGTTTCCACTAAACTTAGAGACTAAACCAATTCTTTTAAAGTACACAAATTGTTTTGTGTTTCCAGTCATGTGATCAGTTTGGGGATTTATATTATAAAAGGCTCACTTTAAAAATTAATTTGTCCACTTTCTGAACCTAAAGTCTATTCCGTCAAGACAGGAATCAGCACTTTTTTTATAAAGAAAAGAGTATTTATCACTTTTTTTCTGCAAATCTTAGGTGGAACTTGACTTGACGTTAGGGTTAATGTGTATAGGGTAATAGTTAATTTTGTGCATCTGTCTCAAACCATCAGGAGTCTGGGTTCACTTCAGGGGACACAGTGGTGTAGTGGTTGCACCCTTACATCTTTTGGAGACTGCATTTAAATTTCAATTTGTTTACTGGCACTGCAGTTTGCATTTCTTTCCTGTGATTGCGTGGGCTTTTATCTGGTTTTCCTCCTACATTTTAAAGCTGGTAAGTTAGGTTAATTAGCATTTCCCAACTGGAAAACTTTGAATGAGTATGGGTGTGTGAGTGGCCTCTGAACTGGATTTTGATAATGGATGGATAAAGAGGATTAGGTTATTGCTTAGTCAATGTGTAGAGTTTACACATTCTTAATATTTCTGCTTGGATACCCTGGTGTGATCCCGCATCCCAAAAATGTGTACATTAAGTTAACTTTTAAATTTATATTAGAACAATTTTGACCAATCCTAGTCCCCCCAACTTTCCAAAAAGTCGGGATTTGAAGTTGTCTAAATTCCTACTCTCTACCTTCAGTATTAGCCTGGTGTGAGTGATGGTGGGTATGCTTTTGTGTCCATGTTCGTCAGTTTCACTGGACCTGCCTTGTACCTAATGCTGCAATCCTATATTGTAATAATCAGGTCTCATAAAATGAATGAATTAATGAAACTGGCCTAGTGGAAGTAAGTGGGCATGGGTACGGCCCAGTAGTTAAATGGCTATAAATGGTATCTTACGCTTTTAGAGACTTGAGTTAAATTTTGGACTTGGTCACTGCCTGTGTGGAGTCTACATATTTATCTTAAATCTGTTTGAATTTCTATTGGGTACTTTGGTTTCTTCCCATATTCCAAATGGATGTAAGGACTAATTCTTTTGTCTCAATGCAAATTTGGTATGTTGTTTGTGAGTGTGCCTTGTAGTGGACTGGTGTCCTTTCTGGAGATGATTCCTTTCTCGCACCCGATGCTGCCCCCTGCAGGAATAAAAATGTTTGTAAAAAATGAACAAATTAAATCTGTCTGATGTGACTGAGTGTGCGTCAGTTTCCAAGTGTCAGAAAAAGGCATCATATCAAGGATTGGTTCTTGCCTTTCCCCCAAGAATAGGCTACAGCTCCCCGCCAATTTTTATTGGAGGTGAGAAAAAAAGTTGGAAAGATGGGAAAGACAGTTGTGAATCTCCGACAATTCATCAGTTCAAACTTGAGTAAGCATGCTACATGTGAACATTAAGGCTTGCATATTTGGGTCATAAGTTGAATCAGAAATACATAAAGCTGAGCTGCATTATACTGATATGAGTAAAAGTGACACACATTCAGTACATATACAGTACTCTTGTTCTGCCACAGATACTTTGGAGATTTTTTTAATTGTCTCATGGCTAGATGTCAAATTAACTTTGTAACAACACTATTAGTCATATGACTAGGTTCATTCACAAAGGAATAATTGCATTAGTGGCTTTATAGGCTGTAGAAGCTATGCACTCTGGATTTATATTACATAATATAATAGAAACTGAAGACATTGGCTAACGCGTGCATCTGAATTATTCTTTCTGAAACTAAAATTGCAATTTAGTCCCTTAACCTCTTTAGGGTTTAATTCGTAAATGTTTTTGTTTTTTAAAACTATGAGATAGACTGATTAAAAATGATTTTGAACATCCTTTTTGTCAAAAATACTTGAAATGCACTTTGTATGAGCATTAGATCTTTCTCTCACTCTTTCTGTGTCCTCTGACTTCTGTGAATGCACCAAATGACTGTCGCAAACCAATGAAGACCACTGCGGCCGTGAATGTTGCATTATGCCTATTGCCTCTTTTTTAGTAAAAAGACTGTTTAAATGGTTAGGTATATCATTGCCAAAAGAGGCTAAAGGGTTCTGTCAGCATTTTGAGAAGAAATTGGTCCCCTTTCTCTGAAAATCCATTCTGGACAGCTGTTAGTGACTTACCCAAACTTTTCATATGGATATGTATGTTAATGACAGGCAATGAACTGGAGATGAAGCGTCCTAAACGCTGGCCGATCTCTTCAGTGCACTTCAAAAGGCCTCACAAAAGGAGCAGTAAAAGAGGCAGAGATGGTGGAGCCGTTACTTTTGTGCGTTGAATTAGTTCTGCAAGCAATGAAACTGATCTTTTCTCTGAGCCAGGAAAGTCTGCTGATTTTTGTGAGTGCTCATTAGCACAAGAGCCATTTGTGGAGATAATTGACTGATGCCTGATACTGCTGCCTGTCACAACACAGCAGACAGTGTTGGGGTGCACATAAACACTTAAAAAAATTTCTAACACTTTCCATTCGAGCATTTTGATATTGTTATTTTCTTCAAATATGTAAATGATGGCTCTTGCCTGCTGTCAGAGCACTAGTATGCATTCTTTGTTCTTTCACTTTTTTTTAAACAAGCAAAAATGAGCACATGAATGAATAAATGAATCTCCGCAGACCTCATTAAAACTTTTACAAGAAGAAGCACTGATTAGAAACGCTTCTCCGGGCTGAGTTACTTTGGCTCTTCCAAGTTATTTACATGTCCGCCTATGTTTTGAACTGAAAATAAGATCTAAAAATTGTCAGTGAAATTTATTCCAATAACAAATATTTTATCTAAAAAGACCAGCCTTTTTCTAAGACAATTTTACTTTTCCATGTCACTTTTGTGCCAATAAAGAAGATTTTTTAGAACTCTGAAACACTTTGTATCTCCTGGTGGCCTACTGTGGTCTGCCTAGGTGCAATTTGAACACTAAGTAAGTATCTTCTACAGAATAAGTTCAACTCAATATCAGCATGATCAGACTAAACATTTCTCAGAAATGTATAGATCATCCAGAAAAACTGAATAAAAATTGAATAAATCTGATGTGTTCAGAATGACTATAACCACGCTTTCTTTGCAGTTAGTGTTTAACATATGCACGTAATTTCCCAAAAGTCATTTATTTCAGCTCCCACAGTGATGTAAGTAAATATACTGCATATACTGGAGAGTAAATATATAGTGTCATAACTGTTATGAGAAGCGGTGTTGCATGGGGAGGAAACAACTCTGAATGTTAAACTAGCCAGCTGTAGTTCAAAACCATGCACATGCCTAACGGAACAAGCAGCCTCAGAAAATGGGTGTATCTATCCATTGATCAATCAATACACATAATCCAATTATAAGACAACAGGAGGGTCAAGTCCTACCCTGGCAGTATCGGGAACAAGGTAAGATAAACCCTGCATTAGATGGGCATCACATTATAGAGTGCAAAACCACATGATCACACTGTGCCAGTTTAAAGTTACCACTTACTGGGGTGCACACAAAAGTTTTAGACATGTGAACTCAAAACAGATGGAAATGCAAATAATGGTCTGACTCCACACAGGTGCTGAGGAGGTTGGGATTCCAACGTAGTCATCTAAAAATGTGAGACTGTAGCATTAACCACTGCACCACCAAATATATATGAATATATTTGCTCATAAACATACACATTTTCCACACTTATTTGTTTTTTTCTTTCTTTGAAAATGTTGAAATGTCAACATGATATCCTGTAAAGACAGCACCTTACAGCACTTGGGCAGTTTCCAAATAGGGGTGCCGTGTGAGTGAAGCTTGTTTGTTCTCCCTGTGTTCATGTGTGATTCTTCACAAACATTTAGTATGGCTGATGGATGTCTCTATACCACCACATTGTGGCTGACTTTGTTAATGACCTGCATTTTAAATTGAGTATTAGCATGTATTAGCATGCATGTGCAAAAAAAAAGTGAAAGCTAACTGGATGCTGAATGGTAAAGTTTGCAACGCATTAGTTTGCCTGCTGAGCTTTCATCAGCTTTCAGCTATTTGTAAAGTCCTTTTAACCCACCCAAACTCAGGTGTCTATCTACCTTGCCTACAAATCACCATGACCCAGACTAAAATAAGAGGGTTAAAATACTTCCTTGCAATTTAGGTTTTTTTTTTTTTTGTAGTCATTTCTAATGAAGAAATTCAGATGTTGGTGACTCACCTTAGGGTGTCTGTACTCATTATATAACAGCAAAATCTGAACATAGCATCATAAATGTTTCCATAGTGACACCCTGGTGATTCTTTCTCAGCCCAATGTATCACAAGGCAAAATTCAGTCACTTTAACCAAACTCCGCCATACACAAGCAGAAAACAGTTTCTGAAACCAAGAGTGTAATTTATAGGAAATTAACAATTCTTACATGCAGTAGATGAAAAAGTGTGGTAATTATAAGAATGCTTTATAAATATTAAGATGTATTCTTTTGATTGAGGGGGGCTGTTTGCTTTGCATTATAGAATTGCTTTTCTCTCAATTGATGCTCCATGTGAGAGACGCTAGCAGATGCAGAGTAAGGCTTTATTAAGGCTAATGGTGGCCTTGCTGTTGTATAGTTAAATTGCCCGGAAAATGCCATTTTAATATTTTATGTTAATTGAAACTGACTAATTGTTGATATATTCTGAAAGCATAAAAACATTTTAAAACGGAAAAGAAGGCAATTTTATGATTTGGGAACACAGTGTATTTTAAGAATACAAAAAACATTTTCCTGTACCACCTTTCTTTTACCAGCTATATTTAAAAAGATATTTTTTATGTTCATGTCTCTTAAAAGCCATAAATGGCTGTAAATTAAAGGGTGTTTAACATTTTACACATTGCATTTTTCACTTATTTATGTGTGTATATTTGAAACACGTAGCACAGTTGCTGTGCTTTTAATTTTACAAAATATAAAAGGTTTAATTTTTAAATAAAAATCAGGCTTCATATTCTTCCTGCATGATGAAAACAGAGTGCAGTTACATTTTGCTTGTTACTACTGAACACTTTCTAACACAAAAATCATACTGTATGCAAAGAAAACAAACTGAATTATTAATTCAGAAAACTGAATACTGTCAAAACCTCAGCATAGATTGAGGACATTTTTTAAAATAATGTATATATATATATATATAGATAGATAGAATGAATGAAAATAAAATTCTTAAAGTTACCAAATAAACGTTTCTGAGAGACCAACAATTGCTGTCCATTTTGGGGGCAAAAGAATTTTGTAAGAGAGTGAAACTAGCTTTCTTCATGGTTCCCTCCTTCATGGAAACTATAGAAATTAGCCTTCAGTCTCTTTCCTCTCACACATGGATACACACGCTTGCATGGACACAAGAAAAATTTCTTTTCTCCTGTCAGCATTCCTACCCAACAATAGTTAGATTAGTGGAAATGAGGGCCTCCGCAGAGAAAGGACATTCAGCCACAGAAGGCACCCCGCTGGAGCAGCTGGTAGGGGTTAATGGCTGCTGAACCTCACAGCCAGGGCCTATTCTCTATTGTGTGTTCAACTCCTGGGAAGGAGGGAGGTTGCTGACAGCCTCTGGGGTGCGGGGGATCAGATGTACAGCACTGAGGTCAGGGAGGTATTTTGCCTGGCAAGAAGAACTCTTGACAGAGAAGAGTGACAAAACGTAATTCAGAGCTAAGCCTGGAAGGTACTGTATATAAAAAAAAGAATTACAGCAGACACAGTCAACACTCATCTCTTTGCCGGTGAGAGTGCATCTTTGAGCGAAATTAAAAAGCAGAACAAAATATTTAAGGATCCAACATCTAGGGTAAAATAATCAGAATCTTTCTTTTTTTCTAGATTACTTCTGATTTATTGTTGCTTTCAGATAGCAATGTCTGCTTTAAAATGTAACTTTTGCTGTAGTTGTGGATGTCTTACTCCATGTGTGTATTCTCTTTGCTCAAAACAGTTGCCTCAAAAATGACAATTAAGTAATTTTGGAAGTGTATAGCAAAGACTTGTGTAATGAGTGCTACACTTTATGGTGCTGCACATCTTCAGTGGTTTTTATTCTCTACTTTATGAACTTTATTTATTTCATGTCAATAAATAGTATTTACAATAAGCATATTTACATTGATGCCAATTGTCTGTCATTTCATTACATCCATGTTCAATGTAAAAGAATGCAGGAGAATTTTAGTATCTTAAAGTCAAGTAATAAAGATGGTAAGAAACACGCTTTTATAAAGGTAAGTCAAAAGGCAGTTACTTGATGTTTCGAATGCAATTTTCTGTACGTAATGCCAAATGAAATACATTTGCTACTTTCTATGTCAGGAATATTTGCAAAGACATCTCTTTTTCTCTAAAAGATAGCTTTAATTTATAATAAGTGTGTGTATTCCATGTAAGCAATGCAAATGAATAAGAGTTAAATAGCCAAATAAAGATTTGTGAAACGAGCTAACATAATTTGAATTTTAACTTATCGGGTTTAACAGTGTAACTCTGACACTTATTGTGTTGGTTATGATTAGGAATGAATTAATTATTTTGTGAATTGTATGTTGTATTCGCATACACACATGTTGTACATGGAAACTATTTTGTTTTTATCAGTTTTTATTTAACCTGTACCAGGTTACAAGTCAACAGCAAAAATATATATAGTTATAAAAGATAATGTTTCTCGGGGAAGTATTGCACAGAATTCATATTGTTAATAACCCTGCAGTCTACACATGCATAAATATATGCAGTAAGTATATAACAAACAAAAAAAGTGATATATTTATATATGCACATAAATAATATCGACACATCTGCATATTAGACGAGTTTTCTTATGTGTGTGTTTGTATGTATAACATTATGTCCTTAAATGTCAAAACCATTCTGTTCTTGCTTTTATAATTAATTTGCACTGCAAATGTTGTGAAACTTTGTGGAAAGAATAAATTAAATGAAAAACATTTGTATAAAACCTGCCCTCATCAGCCTTGTGCAATCATTCAGATGACCCTAACAATGGCTGAGGTGACAAACATTTGTGAGGTGTCTCCTCAGATCCCGTGCCAGGGTCCTCATTAACGCTGCTCCTGTAATTCTGGACCCCATTCATATTCATGTTTTTTGCAGATTAGAAGAATTAAAATCTTCAGATGTTGGCTTACTGCGAGTAGTGTCATTTAAAGAATGATATTTGATTTATTATTCTTCCTCCTCCTTTAGCTCCAAGAGTGGCCTGCAATGACTTGAACGTCGCATAGGGCATAATGTGTGAACTAAAGAAGTAGCTTGTCAGTTAGAAAAGGATTCGTTCTCTTTTATACATGACTGGAATGGCAAAGAGGGGAGACTTTACATGTACTCTTTAGGCTCATTAGACGGCTGATTATGATAGCTCTCTGGTGTAATCTTTAATCGAGTTTGACACTAGATTTGCCCCGTTGCAAATCCTGTCATGCAAATTGAGCCATTTGTGTTGTTTGATATGGAAAGATCTGCTATGAAATGAAAGATTAGTTCACAGATGAGGCACAAGGGACTGCTGCCCTCTGCTCTGAGTAAGTGATTACAAAGATGAGAACAACCATTTTTATACCACTGCTAGCATTTGGGAAAGAAGATTAAATTAACATAGCATTTTTCTTTTCAAATACTGAAGTGTGAAATGAAGCATCCATTTTTTTTCTGTAAACATCTCATTTTCTAACCAAAAAAAGGAGACAAAATATGAAATGTGCAAAGCTCTCAAATGAGAAGGGGCGTGACGTTCATATGGTAAGTTATACAGCACCCAGTATATGCGGCACAGGTAGCAGTTATTCAAATCAGCAGCTTTTTTGTTTATGCCTTTCAATTTCAGTTTGAAGAAAACCTTCCAAGCAACTTCCAAGTATAAATTCATGGATCTTACAGGCTTTAATGCTGAACAACTGAAAGAAGCAGTACGTATTTATTAATCAGGTTCACAAATTCAAGCAAATGTTCCCATATATATGTCTGTTTCATTTTGTTATTGTGAATTTAAATACTTATTGTATTTCTACCATCCCTGTTGGTGCAACAAAGGAAACGTTCATGGTTCTCATTTTCTTCAGGTGACTGCCTCTTAACAGTGCTGCTTGTCAAAGGTATTGCTAAATGTCCCAATGAAAGCATTTTGGGAACACATTTCTTAAAATCAAACTCCTCTTACACTTTACAGGTTTCTTGAAGAGGGTAATTTTTTTTTTAATATTTTGCATACCTTTGTATTCAACAGATCTGAGATAAAAAAAAAGAATGACCATGTCAAGATATACTGTGTGTATACTGTGCAGTAAATGAAGTCTTGTGTCTGGAGATGCGCATTTTATATTATCCCTGTTGCTCTGATGTATAGGAAACAGATATAACAGAATAATTACCAGTTGCATGCAGTATAAAAAACTAAAGCTATTTTACACCCTAGTTAAATGTTTTTATTTTGTCATTTTAATGAAAGCATAAAGTGAAATACAGAGCTAACATCTCTAAAAACAGTATAGGATTAAACCAAACAAGAAACTATACAAACGTAATACTCTGCTTCATGCCTGGAAATATTTACCCTTTTGTTTGTGTGCAGTGTCTTAGCCTATATCGAAACGTACTTATGCCATTAGCCAACTTTTCGAATCTTCAGTCGTAACCTTCATTTACAAAATCTTAGTGAGTCAGAGGCAGTTGGTGACACACTGCTGTGAAGTCGATTGCCTAATGTGACATACCCAGCAAGTCACTCCAACTTGCTACGAAAAATTCAAACAGGTTTCATTTTGCCTTTTGTCATGGTGGTGGGCTCTGTATACATAAGAGCTGACAACCAATGAATTCTCAACCAGGGGTACAATGCATAGAATGTAGCGATGAGAAATAAAGAACATGGATGTTTTAAACCTTGCAAACAGAAAAGAGGCTTGTCTTTCTGATGTCTTGTGTGTTACGCACTAAAACAGAATGGAAAAAAGAACCAAACTCACTGTACCTGTTAACCTTTTGTACAGCACGCTATTGGCTGTTACAAAAAAGGGGTAAGCAAGACAGTGCTGGATGGTTGGCATGCAATCATTAAATGTGACTTAGGTGGCAATTTTTAATCATGTGACATCATTGACTATGGTCATCTAATCTGACACACTCCACAACTAGAAATCACGTAATGTGACATCAGCCATAGACTATACACGTAATTACATAATTAGTATACATTTAGAGTGGAGAAGTAAAAAACTATTTGATATTATCTCCACGCACATCATAAAAATTGTGACAAAATGGCTTCAATGACTAGCCCAGTAACTGTCTCTGTGAAATTTACATAATTTACCAACATCAACATACAAATTGTACCATATTCCAAGGATATAAATTGTAATTATTTCCACATAAATTCTTAGTATCTCAAAATTGGCTTCTATGAGAATGCATATGGATATGCTGTACACCAATAGCTGCTTGCATAAGATCAAGTGCCCTATAACATTGTGCAGGAAAAAAATCAGGTTCAGAATAATTGGGTAAGTTATTTTGTTTGTGAAAGCAACCAATATTTTTTTAAAAGCTGAATTTGTTGTTACACAAGATTGCGTATTACTCAGTATCTCAGTAATGTGGAAAAAAAGTGCAAACTGTTGTTGCGTGCCCTTGAAATTAGATCACAGTGGAATGCTGGCTTTGAGCAATGTGCTGAGAACAGAAAAGGCAGGGCCTGCTGCTCCTTCAGAAGGTGTGATTTTATGACCAGAGCAAGTGTAAACAGCTTTATAAGCAAAGGAATTAAAACCTAGTTCACACAACAGTAGGAGGAAGTATTCAAATTTATGGGATTTTTTTCTTTTTCTACCAGTCTGATGGTTGTTACAACTGACCACTGCCATATGAACTATAGAGTTTGCTATTTGCAGTTAGTGGTGCCACTGTGTTAGTATGATCAATGTAAATGTAGAAATAAACCAGTGTTTCCAAATATTTAAACTGAATCAAACATTGTATTTATTTTTAAATAAATATTTCATTAGGTATTATTTGAGGAACTTAGCTACAAGGCAAAGTTGGTCTATGAGGGCCAAACAAGTGCAGGCTAAATGGAGTTATATTTATGTATGTAAATGGGCTACAAGCATAATTCTATTCCTTTTTCATTTATAAACATTAAATTCTACTTGTAAATGGACTGCTCTAGTATTTATTACTCCATCTTCCCATTCATGTAAGTTTTCATCAATTTCCAAATCCTTTATTGTAGTTTATGGTATTGTGGTGCCAAACTCTCCCAGGCACTCGTGTACATTTTTTGTCATGGTATCCAGAGAAAATCCCAACATGCAGAGAACATAAAAACTCCCCAAAGAGAAGTTCTTGAGCCTGAATGTAAATCCAGAAGATATAAAGCAACAATGCTAACCACTGTACCACCAGCCTGCCTTACTTTAAATTTAATAAAAAGTGGGTTTTTTTTGTAATACACTTTGTATACGTTCAAGGACAATTTCTGATGTGCACCTCCAGGGGACATATATGCCCAATTCTCTCAGTATAAGATAATGTGCTTCAGAAACAAAACGTCCACATTTTGTCTGAACCTATTATTATACAAGAGGCTAAAGAAAGCTCTTCATTAAACAATATCTGTTTAATCTGATCTTTAAAATCTGTCTTCGATTTACCGCTTATTACAACACAAACTTGCAGCAACTGAGTTACCACCACTCGCATATCTGTCATGCTCCATGCTGGTCGTCATTGATTATGTTGTAACAGATCTAAAGTGTCAGTCTGTCGCAGGAGGCGAGTTGAAGTCACTTCTCCACACTCAACAGTGGTAGAAACTGCCTGGTTGGAAGGGATGTTCCTTTACTAAAGCAGATTGATCGCTCATTTTTTCGCTCAGCAGGATAGCTGGAGACTGTTAGATTGTCAGAATGTGTGCCAGAGGCAGGGTAAGAAGAGTTGCTTAAATATTATAGCAACATCTGTTTAATGTTTAATATATTTTACAACAATCAACAAACTGACTGTGGACTGGCACCAATCATCTTTTAGATTTCTTAAATATTTACAAAATATATTAAGAGCAGCAAGTATTAAACTACTGCAAAGTGGTATTCAGTAAGAATTTAAATTGCTTCAGTATTGGCTCAGAATGTATCACTTATGGCAAATATGATTTATGATTTTTTGAATCAATAATCATATCCAGACAGCTTTCCATAAGTGAAGACAATCGTAAAGCACATGTTTGAGGAGAACACTTTATTGAATGAATGATGGTATGAAAGAAAGGTAACAGATACATCCTCTTAACTGACCAACAGGTATCAGGGTGATTGAGTGTTGAAAGTAAAACAGGACACACCAACGATATCAGTGGAAATGAATGAAAAGAAAACCTTGTTGTACAGAAGTTTTTTAAACTATCAGCCCATTGCAATTAGAGCTTGTATGCAATTAAATTTTACTACCTCATCTTTGATAATTATATAAGTCTTTCAGAAGTATGAGCAAAATGCGAGTGAGATGAAAATATGAATATATATACTGTATTTAGAAATTAAAATGCAATATCTGATTTTTCTTGTTAATTTTCCATACCTTCCTGTTCACTCCTAAATTGATGTCTTGGCATGAAGTACTGCATGTAACACATTATCACAGAAAAGGAAAACAATTACTTTTTGCTGGTTGAACATTGGAAGAAATTTGAACTTAATGGCAGTATCATTGTTATTCTTATGATGATTATGAAGATAATCTTTGTGAGGATGATTGGTAAAGTCAAATTATTGGCTTATAGTACAGCTGCTTCACAGATCTAGGACCAGTCAGTCTCCTTGAGTTAAGTCTGAGTGTTCTTCTTATTGTACAGATTTTCACCAGGTATTCTGGTTTGAGTTTTAGGTTGGAGAACAAATATACATTGGCCTAAATAAGGTTATGTGTGTGAGTGTACCTGGTAATGGACTCCTGCCCTTTCCTGGTTTACTTCCTGCCATTTGCCTGTATTGTAAGAAGTGCCTTTGGAAAATGAATGTATGTAAATTTTGGGCATACAATACCTGCACTGTTTTGACAATTTACTATAATTATTTTAAAATTAACTAACTAGAAACAAGTA
Organism: Polypterus bichir lapradei; assembly: GCA_026402145.1. Taxonomy (NCBI): domain Eukaryota; kingdom Metazoa; phylum Chordata; class Cladistia; order Polypteriformes; family Polypteridae; genus Polypterus; species Polypterus bichir. The sequence goes on along the minus strand of JANRMT010062841.1, from coordinate 55,402,169 downwards.
TAATGAGAAGCAATATAACTTAAATAAAAAAACGTAGTTGGCAATACTGATATTACATAACACCTTTTCTACAACAAAAATTCAGAGGAATTCACAAAGAAATGCAATACCATTCATCAATTTTTGAGCTTACACAGTGCAAAGCAAAATTACAATTGCCACAGCCTATGGTGGCAACACAGGGCTCAAGGGAGGATAAAGGATAAGTCAGGGAGTAAGCCCTGGCTCTAACCATAACAAATGCAGAAGTACTGCAAATCAAGCTCATGACAGTACAACCTGAATGGATAGCAGCTTTTCTTGATAGAAGTCTAGGTACCCAATGTGCCTAGATGTTAGGTGGCTCTTTCAGTCTTGCTTTGCACCACTGAGCTGATGAGTCTTTGAAGGAAAGACCTAGAGATGCTCACAGGCCCTGGTTCTTACACACTATATGCCCCTTGGCCAGAAGGGTGTTGTATGTTAGAGGCATACACCCTTCCTGTGATCTGGCCCCATGCTTCTGAACAAGTAATAGCTAGGCTCAACATACTGTATGTTCTCGAAATCTTCTACCAATCAGCATTTCACTCTTGGCCATGGGCTATGCTAAAATGTTTCCATTTGGCTTGTGGTTGATATGTCAGTTTAGATCAGTGGTTCTCAAGTTCAGTCCTAGGGACCCCTTGTGGCTGCAGATTTTTCTTCTAACCAGTCTCACAATCACTCAGTCACTGTTACCTTTAATTGAACTCAGTGTTTAATTAACAGACCCTTTTATCCTTTTATTTTGCATTTAGAGAAATTTAAGCATCAGATTTACAGTTACAGGAAATTAAAACTTATTTGTATTTTTTCTGTATCTTTACATGCTTACTTTTTTTTAAATTGACTTTCTCTGAGGGTTTTTTTTCTTATTTGTATCTGAATACTAACAATTACTGATGAGCAGAGAAGACACCAGTGCAAATGACTCTGAAAAAAGCAACTACTTCAGTGTTACCCACTTCTGAGCTTATTAGTAAATAATTGTCTAAATAGAAAGAACATTAAAAAACATATATTCAAAAGAAAAAAGAATGTTATCCATTTAACACATATAAATTTCCTTCCATTCAGTAAACATGTAACATAACCAGTTTGTAATTTCTGGATGGATGCAAAAAACATAGAAACTGAGAAATAACTAATCTAATTAAAGTAGGAATCCAATTAAAAGAAGAAATTGGAAGAGGCAAAAACCTGCAGCCACAGATGGTCCCAGGACTGAACATGAGAACAACTGGTTTAGACAACCCTGTGGTCCTCTTTTAACTAGCTCTAACCTATCATGCAGTGAACAGAGCAAGCAGGAAATTTCTTTATATAGTATATATTAAGTAAAACGTTACAATGCAAATTTTTCTTCAAACCTTAAAGTGTTTCTCTAGAACAGACTTTACAAGGATGCCAGTAAAATAGTCTATTAAAATATGAAAGCAGAGACACGGAAAAATTCTTCAAAGACAATTCACATAACACAGAGTGTTCAAAAATATGAGCATCACTTTTATTCAGCATTATTTGGCAAATGGTGCTACATCAATTAAATCCAAAATTTTAGAACTGCCTTTTCATTTTCTTATTTTTTGCAATATTTTGTACTAATTTTTTTCTCACTTTTACAATGCCTTATAACAATTTCTAACTGACACTCTGTATGGATATCCATAGGGAGCCTTATTTTAAACGTGGAGCCCTGATTTACATTATACTTAGTATCTTGTGCAGTTGCAGGGAAAAGAGACTCCATTACATGGAGCTCTGACCTGCTGTCTTTAGTGAAGAGACAAAGTAGAACTTGACCTGGAAGTGTTTCCAAGAGCAATGTAAGTGAACCCAGATGTGCTTATGCTGTGTTCACATGCTCTTGGATTATTAGGAGTCCAAGTTGTGACATTTCACCTTCAGTGCGTTTACATGGGTTTCTGGTCACACTACTTGGGGAAAAATGTAAGGTCGACATTGATTTGTTACTTAGTCTGCAAAAAGAAAACAATTAAGGATAAATGGTATTTTTTGTGGCAATAAACTGCAAAATAAACATATTGAATATGTATCACTTTACTCCAAATGAATTTCAACCAAAAAATGGCATTTCAGGCTGACCAGAATATACGTTTCATTTTAAACAATTGACTAAGGTGAAAAGTCAGTGCTACGTGACAGCTTGGACAATTTGAGTAGCAATACTTTGTCTGAATTGTCAGAGCTGTAATTCAAAGTTCGTCAAGCATTCATATAGTAGTTCCAACTCAACAATTCAGATTTATGATCTGTCTGAGAGCACATGATCACAGCATTAGAGGCTAAGCTTAAAAGAGACTGGATAAGACAAGAGCTCAGCTGGCAAGAGGAAGAAAAGCAAGTGGTAGTAAATGGAGAACAGGACATATTTTCATAGGGGTGTGCTGTTGGTCATGAAGTGTGAATGAAGTAGGCACTACTTGAAAAACATTAGGCAAAAAACTATATAGGGTAGATCCCTGAAATGTTGCCAGGTTATTTATTTTTTCCTTATTTCTAATATAGTTAACTCCTGTGTGTTTCCTCTATTGTTTCTTTAATAATAAATAAATACATACATACATACATACATGAATGTGTTTTTTAATATAAAGATGTACATGGATTTCCTGCAAGGTCTCTTTTTTCCCACCTTCCAGTATTTTGCATTTTAGGTTGACTGGCAACTACCTAGATCCGGGTGGGTGAGTATGCCTCAAATGCTCTGTCAACGACTGGCATGTTATCTAGGGCTGAGGCCTACCTGATACACAGGTATTCCCAAAAAGACTTCAAACCTAAATAATTCTGTAATTAAATAAGCTTTAAACAGAAAATGGGTGTATGGATAATTAAACATCGTGTTTAGAAAATGTTTAATATTTTATGAGTATTCAGTTATTTTCAGTTTTGTTCTGTGTAACATATTTAATGATATACTTCAATCACTTACCCCTTTTTTCCAGATTTTCTGAGTTTAAGGTTGCACTGTTGCAAACAAAAATGATACTAACTGTTAGGGCAGACTTTTTCTGATATTTGTCACCACTTCTTCCATCATTTTGTTTTTTTATTTTTTATTTTGTTTTTCATTTTTCTGCTGTCTAGCATCTTGACACCTAATTTATCACTGAAGTGTGATTAGGAAATTTGGCTGAATACTGTTTTCCATTTCCTACAAAACATCCTTTCCATTAGAATTTTTTCTGGGACTCAGTCCAAAGCATAAAGCCTCAAAAGCATCACTACCTTGGTGCCAAGTGAACAGCCCCAACATTATTTGAATATGCTACAGTATAGTGTATGTACACAATGTATATTTACGGAGTAATCATACTCTAATCATACTGTGGTTACCATACTGTATATTCACATTAAAGCTATGAAATCATACACATTGCATCGGAGTGGTAGGAACAAATTGCCAACAAGAAAATTAAAAGAAGACTATTAACAAGAAACATCTAAAGAGATACAGACAACACTGACAATGTGAGAGCAACTGGGCATGATAATGTGGCAAGGTTGGAGCTGCTAGAAGGTAGTAAGACTCTATCATGTGAGGTGTCTCAGAAATGATATGAGGAGGGATACCTGTGTATGAAAAAGTAAAAGCACACCGGCTGAGGAGAAGCTTGAGGAGGTTCAATATAAGGTTGGGCTAGGCAAGATGTAAATGGGAGTCAAACAAACTTCTGAAAATTTTAGCATAAAGATAATAAGAGTCCTTTAAGAGAATAAGCAGATGATGAAGTGGTAGTCTAATATCCCTATAGCCAAAGGATAGCCACTCTTATTGGTAAGAAATGAGCTAAGGAGGTAGTTTAAAGTCACCTCAGGTCAGAGAAGGAATTAAGTCTAGAGTTGGTAAAAGTTCACACAAAAAAGTCAATGTTGTTACAGAAGAAACCGAGAGAGAGAGAGAGAGAGACAAACAAGGAAATGGAAGTTGAGAAAAAAGAGTTTTGGCGAAGCAGTCGAAAAAGGAGAAAGTTAGAGTGTTACCTCTCCAGTCCAAAAGGAATGCAGGCATCTTGTATTTAGCACTAGCAAAATACCCGCGCTTCGGAGCGGTGAAGTACTGCCTTAAAATTTTTATTAAGAAGAAAATTTAACCTTTTAAACTGAGGGAAAATATGCCAATAATTATTTGTTAAGGATCTCTTTGTATACCATGTTGCCAGTTCGGCCCTCCGGTTGTAACATGACCAAGCTGTGCGCTGAGCTTACTCTTGAGCATGTAACTTACAGTTGGCCATGTGAACAGTAATCTCGTCTCAAATCTCACAGCTTGGATTGCTGCTGTCATAATCAGTTTGAGTTTCATGGTTTGTTTCAATTACAACAGTATTTGCAGGATTTGTTGTGTTGAAGTGACATTCGGCATCTGTCAAGCGTTGTAAGCATACAACCGGTTTCATCGATAAAATCACATCCAGCTTTTGAGAGTTTAAACATTCATAAACATCAAAGTGTCCACTACTGAAATCGTCACCTGTGAATCTAAGATGTTTAAGAGGCATTGGTGGTTGTCGAAAGGTGTAAAATATTTGGCCATTTCGGTACACTTGAAAGTGACAACCGAACAATTCAGCGGCAGCCATCAACTCACATGCAGAACCATAGGTGAAGGGCTTAAGCATTTCACTCTTATAGTGCTCCTGTGTAGTATAATTATTTCCTGTACCGTCATCAGTCCACACCTTGAACCTGTCCCAGTCATTCAATACATAAGAAACATTGTTCCTCCGGATATCAAGAGTGAGCCTGATATGGCCGTGCAATATGTAACAAAGAGAATGGAAAAGGTAGGTGCCATCTCCGGGCATGGAAACCACTCAGTAAGTGACAGTTCTTTGATCGATAGTGATCACCTCGATAGACATGGTAATGGGGGTTGGAATGATAAAGGAAATGGGTACCTGAGCAATGTAAAGTAAGTCTAAAATACCTATACAATAACTATAATTGTAATAAACAAACAATAAAACAGCGGAGAAGCCGTGGATTAAACAAAAAGGCTGTAGTTATCAGTAGGGAGACGTGAATCCTGTGGCGAAGCAAGGAAGGGAATGTAGAGACCGGAGCGACGGGCGGTCTTATATAGGCAGGCAGCTAACAATGTGGGAGGCATTGGGATGGGGGACCCAACGGCACCTCACACGGTGACCGAGCTGCAAGCTATGGACGTATATATGTACGTAAGTAGGATTCAGTTAGCGTTGGGAACCCGTGTACCAAATTTCTTGAAGATGGGCCCATAAGTAACAAAGACTGTTGAAAAGTTCAATATGGCGGCCGACAGTGGCATCATACCACCGAAATAAGTACGTACATTGGTTTCGGTTAGTGCAGGGAAGCCGCCTATAAAATTTCGAGAAGATCGGGCCATAAATAAGAAAGTTCAACGTGGCGGACGTTGTTGACCGCTATGACCATTATGCGTAGAATTTCGAAATGAAACCTGCTTAACTTTTGTAAGTAAGCTGTAAGGAATGAGCCTGCCAAATTTCAGCCTTCCACCTACACTGGACATTGGAAAATTAGTGACGTTGGAAAGTTCAATATGGCGGCTGAAAGTGGTGTCATACCACCGAAATAAGTACGTACATTGGTTTCGGTTAGCTCAGGGAAGCCACCTACCAAATTTCGTGAAGATGGGGCCGTAAATAAGAAAGTTCAACATGGCGGACGTTGTTGACCGTTATGACTGTTACGCGTAGAATTTCGAAATGAAACCTGCTAAACTTTTGTAAGTAAGTTGTAAGGAATGAGCCTGCCAAATTTCAGCCTTCTACCTACACGGGAAGTTGGAGAATTTGTGACGTTTGGAAAATTCAATATGGCGGCCGACAGTGGCGTCATACCACCGAAATAAGTACATACATCGGTTTTGGTTAGCGCAGGGAAGCCACCTCCCAAATTTCGTGAAGACGGGGTCAGCCTTCTACCTACACGGGGAGTTGGAAAATTGGTGACGTTGGAAAGTTCAATATGGCGGCCGACAGTGGCGTCATACCATCGAAATAAGTAAGTACATCGGTTTCGGTTAGCGCAGGGAAGCCACCTATCAAATTTCGTGAAGATGGGGCCATAAATAAGAAAGTTCAACATGGCAGACGTTGTCGACCGTTATCGACCGTTATCGACCGTTATGACCGTTACGTGTAGAATTTCGAAATGAAACCTGCTTAACTTTTGTAAGTAAGCTGTAAGGAATAAGCCTGCCAAATTTCAGCCTTCTACCTACACGGGAAGTTGGAGAATTAGTGATGAGTCAGTGAGTGAGTCAGTCAGTCAGTGAGGGCTTTGCCTTTTATTAGTATAGATTATCCATGTGCATGAGTTATAGGCATATTTAAATAAATGCACTGTTCTGATACTTATGGCAACCTTGGCTTCTTCTGAGTGTGGAAACTCACTATGTGGTCACCCTCTCCAGTTAGTATAGTAAGTGTTGAGCTGGATCAGAAATTAAGCTTTGTATTTTGATTTTTTTTTTTTTGCTTTGTTACCCTATTTTCTGGATGAAACATTTTTTATCATATGTTTTTTATTGTACAGAATTAATTTCCTTAGTTTATTTTTTGTTTTTATGTTATACATTCAATTCTTCTTATCTGTGGGGGGATATGTTCCTGAAAAACCCCATGAATACAAAAACTGCATATACTGGAGCATTAATCCTATTGGAAAAATGAAGTTAGGTTCTGGTGGGATGCCAGCTCAGGTTGAGGACTGGCTGGGGGAGACGGAGTCAGGAAGACATACCAGCTTTCTCTTTCTATCCCGTACCATGTTAGGACTTTTACTTCCTCTATAGTCAAGTTCGATCATCTTCTAGGTGCTCTTCCATAGGCTGCAAGTGACCATAGCTGGGACAATATAAGGACCTCACCAAACAATCCAATTGGTAGTAGCAATCAGTGGTGTATACAAAGGGCAGGGACTTAATCAGTGTGTGCTTCTGACCAACACTTAGTTGGAATTTCTCGTTTGTGTGGAACAATTGTAATTCCCAGTCCCCATCACGAATGGAGTTCAATGACATGGCGCAACTTAATTATTTCAGTGTAGTGCACATGTAGCCCTGGACATCTAAGGGATGTTTAATATTTTGCCAGTTTAATTTATCTTAATGAAAATATTTTTTGCAGATACTCTATTAGGTCTGAGGTGGGCTGGCGCCCTGCCCGAGGTTTGTTTCCTGCCTTGTGCCCTGTGTTGGCTGGGATTGGCTCCGGCAGACCCCCGTGACCCTGTAGTTAGGATATAGCAGGTTGGATAATGGATGGATGGACTCTATTAGGTAGTGTTCTTTAAAAAAAACTGGGAAAAAGTTGTGTACTTCTGCATGAATTTTAGATGCAAGCACACCTTACAAATCCCATTAAATAAAATATAGTGAGTACTTTATCACTTGATGGTTAACTGTCACAACACTACAACCCTAATGTTTACACTTTGCAGAGAAAGTTGAGGAAAAAAAGCAGCTGTTCTCATGACAGAGGAAAGGACAAACACATGCATCTTCTTTTTTATTTTAATTTCAGCACCTCTATATATTTCATCATTTCAAATGTGAGAGCTCCTTCAAGATTTACCTTCAGGGAGCAAAACAGTATTTGACAGAAATCTGCCTCATGAACCATTCCTAGACCACAAAGGACCACTGTGCTAACCTCCACCTGTTCCAAAAATGCATACTTTTCAATACATTGTATTTTTATTTTCTCTGGCTCATAGTGTTAGTAATCCATATATGTTATTTGATGCTTTTTGTTACTGCTTTGGATGCCTAGTTTTGTATCTTTACAATATTTAAATAAGTTAATTGGAACAACAGATGTTTACCACGCAGATTTTTGTATGATCTTAGGCTTCAAATCCTACACTTTTTTCAAATTCTGAACAATGATGAACAAAGGTGAAGACACTTTAATATATGTCCATACAGCAAACTTGACAGTGGCTCCTCAGTCCACTAAACTGAGCAAACTAGAGCTCAGTAAAACACAGTGATGTCTTCAGGGATTCCCAGCAGCACAGCCAGCAGGGTCCTGAAAAGCAGAAGCCTGGTCTTAGAGTCCATGCCATGAGCAGAAGAAAAAGGGGCAAGTCCCAGTACAATTATGTGTCTCCTAAATGTTTTATTTATTGTGAGAGTCTTGAGGTCCAGAAAAGGTCTGGCATCTTGGCTCCTGTCATAACTCTTCATAGGCTTACATTTTCAAGAAGCTCCAGGCCTATGTGCAGACAGGACTTTCAAGGCTGTACTTGAAGACACCTAGTGTAGCAGGATCTCTTTATCGGAAACATTAGCTGCTTTTCAGAAAATTGCCTTGTCATATACCATAGTTTTCTGGCAAGGAGTCATGTGATTGATTCAAGCAAAATGGTTCACCTCTTCGGTCACAGCATTCTTTATTCATTTTCATAGTGCTGATTCCATCCCATACTTGCCAAAAATACGACACTATTTCACAGAAGGCCGAAAAAAAATGTTAATAGAACTGAAGTACACTTACCCTGCCCACGAGTATTAGTTTTGTATCTGTGTTGTGTAAGCACACATTGATTTATTTATTACTTTTTCATTGTTATTCTTACCTAGTTTAATTTGTTTTTCTAGTTTTATAATTATTTCTTTCGTAAGTTGTAAAGCATGTTGGGCTACATTCTGTGTTTGAAAATGTGCTATAGAAATAAATATTGTTGCTTTGTGGCTTATTTTGGTGGCCTCAGCCCCCTTCTCTCCATGTCTGAACATTAGTAAAATATGAAAATGAGTACATTTGTATAAGTTTAAATTATAGATGGTGAGACGTTGGTTAGCTCTGTTGCCTCACAGATTATGAGTCTTGGGTACAAATTTGTACCTGATCAATGTCTTTCTTGGAGTTTTCCCTGGGTAGTGTGATTCACCCATCCAAAAGAAATGTATGTTACCCTACACTTTTAGGTAATTCTTGATTTGCCCAGTGTAATTGTAGGTCTGTGCTGGAATGTACCCATTGATAAATCGGTCCTCCATGCAGAACAGTTAATTCGTATTTTTTTAGTGTTTTATTTGTGAGTAGAAAAATATTAAAGGTGATGTTGAAATGGATAAGAACACTATGTTTAATAGATTTGGTACATCTTGCATTACATAACAGTGCCCCAATGTTTGTTATTGCTGCCAGCATAACAAATGATGAACTAGTGGCAACAATCCAAACACAGAAGGCCTGGCAAAACACTTGCATGCCATAGACTATGAACAGGTTACTTGCACTGCAGAAAGAAATTGTTAGAACAATGAAATGTGATAGTGGACAATCACACATAAATCAAGTAAAATATCAAGGCAAGTCAAAGAAGAAGGAGGAAGTTGGCAGAATACAAGAGTTAAGATGCATGAGTCTGACTGCTTAAGTTAAGCTGGACAGCTGTTTTGTTTTCATGGCATTCAGTTCAAGAATGTTTCCTGACTTCTAGGTGTTAACATTATTGAGTCTGGCAGGGAGCTTGGCTACAGCTGAAGTGTTTCCAGAAGTATAATTATCAAAATATTGAAAGGAAATAAGTGAAAATGAAAATGCATTGATATGTCAGCCTTTTCACACATTGTCTTTCAAGAATTGAAATTAAACAATAGCTGACAATCATTCTTTGTCACTGCTTCATTAGGGTCCTAACAGTTGCATTTGAAACTGAAAAACCAAAGGTAGCCTCCAGTTATTAAAGGATTTGCTAAAACGATAGCAATGTTTATTTCAGTTTATGCTGTATTTTAAGGCTTTTCCCTTGAGATCAAGAAATAACATATTATTAACCTTGAGGAATCATTTGTATTATTAAACTCCAGAAACAATTTGCTTTATTAACTTCTAGATTATCTCATTTAAAATTATTGATAAACATCTTTGTAACTCTAATAAACATATCCTATACTGCAAAATGTGTTAATGAAATCCTTTGGTATTCTGAATCAGCTGAAGTAAGTCTCAATAGATCATCTACAAGCATAAAATGTATTCTAATACATTAACAGCAGCAAAGTGTTGTTGCATTAATAGTTTTACCATTAAGCCATGAATGCTAAAAGTGGTATGATGGAAAGCTAACAAGATAAATGCAGGACCAGGAGAAGAATGTAGTCAAAAAAGAATAATCTGGGGTCAAAAACTGAAAGGACGAGAGGACTAGCAACCAAACAGATTGTGACGGGAAGATCAATGTCAAAATTTGAAGCAAAAGCACAAAACCAAGAGTTTTTCATAAGAAACTTAATGCGCAAATAGAAATGGTGTTATCCAATATCTAGGATGGTACAGATAATTAGACAACAGCTTTCATACCGTCGCATTTCTACAGTAATGCCATCTCACACTATGTCTAAGACCATGCTTTTAACAATGGGCGATCGCATCATGACTACATCAAAACAAAATGGTGGAGTCCCTAAGAAAACAGAACACAACAGCGGTGTTGTGAAACAACAATAAAAATTTACTTATGAAATAAACAGCTCATATGGTAACTGATAGTGGTACTAAATTCAACATGGTAAAAAACTATCAGCTCCACTAACATAAATGGAGAGAAAAATTAATTTAAAGAGAAATAGACTAGAATCATAATGTTTACAGTACTGGGTTCAGAACCTGGCTCAGGGATCAGCATGTTATTTGAGTGTCTGCATGGAGTTGCTACACCTATTCCATTTACCACCCCCCATTCCCCCCCACCCGACTTCACTTTGAAGGTTAGCTAATTATCTGGTCTTAACTGGACCTACGTGGGAAAGAGTGAGCGTGTGTATGTGAATGTGCCCTACATTACGACTGCTTCTGCTGAGGTAGGCTCCACTATACATAATAATAATAATACATTTTATTTATATAGCACCTTTCCCATGCTCAAGGCATTTCACAGAGTTTAAGAAAGAATGGCAGGGTATACAGTATATAGCATTGTACTAAACCAGATAAATAAATAAAGAAGAGAAAGATAGTAAATTCAGAGAAAAGCCTAACAGACAACATAATTGATGGTCTAGCACACACACATAGGTTACATGAGCATCTTGACATTGAGGTAAACTGAAAGAGTTTTGAATTGTTTTTTAAAAGAATTCATAGGAGTCAGCTGATCTAATTAATTTCGGTAGGTCAGCGTTTCTTAACCTTTAAGTATTTGCGACCCGAGTTTTCATAACAGTTTTAATTGCGCCCCCCCCCCTAACATTTTTTTGAAATGTAGATGCATATTTTATTATATCTACTTAACTTTTATCAACATTTATCTAACTCTATATTTATTGTTCTAGTATCAGAATGTAGTTTAAGTTAATTTGTTTTGGTTTCAACAGATGTTTTTTTCATATTTTTGATTCTTGTTTTCTCCTTGTGTGACTGGCACTGTGCTGGACCTGCTTTTGCCAAGACTAACAAACTCTTGCCTATTAGTCGGATAGGACTTGGGGGTAGTGCCAGAGATACCCAGCATGTTCTCCATTCTGGACAGTAGAATGTCATGTCTGACAGTGTCAAATGCTGCACTGAGGTCTAACAGAATTAATATGCTGGTTTGTCCAGAGTCTGCTGCCATAAGCAAGTAATTGGTTACCCGTAGCAGAGCAGTTTCACAGCTGTGCTGAGCTCTGAAACCAGACTGAAAGGCTTCCATCAAATTATTAGAAGTTAAGTAGTTGGTGAGTTGGGAAGCTACAACATGCTCAAGAACGTTTGACAGAAAAGGTAAGTGGGAAATAGGCCGAAAATTGTTAAGATTGTACTTCCGATTGAGTGAACGCGGGCGTGACTGATCGCCGCTGCTCTCCGGTAACTTTTTAACTTGTTTTTTCTTTTTTAACTTTTTTACGATTAACTTACAATCTAATGGACTAAGCAGCTTTTTTCATTTTCATTTCGGGCAGATTTATTCGTTCAGTTTTATTTTTCAATCATTTAAAGCTAGACTGATTTCTAGCTTGACTGCTGATTTGGCTGTGTATGGACTATTTTTCAGCCTATCCCTGGCTTGAGACTTACCTGGCTTTGTTCTCCGGACATCTGAGTTTTCTGCGTCTTTGCTTAACCTGTGGACCGGTAGGATATTTACTTGGTTTGTGTTTGGTTCTTACTGTCTCTCGCTATCCAACCTGTGATGGACCTGCTCCAGTACTCGGCTGCCGAGCTACTCCAACTCCGGTTTCACCTGTCCGAGCCTCCGCTGACTGGGATGTATCTCCACCCAGACCTCGTATTCCTCCCCCGTCGGAGATATATCCACCGCGGGTCCCACCAGAGTATCCAAGCAGAGTTGTTGACCACAGTGTGTTAGCCAGCCTAGCCCAGTCAGCTAATACCGTTGCTAAATGCGATAATGCCGTTGTTAACTTTGGTCTGCTGAACATTCGCTCATTCACAAGCAAGGGGCCTCTCATCCACGATCTCCTCACTGATTGTAAGTTTGACTTTTTCTGTCTAACTGAGACATGGCAACAACCTCATGACTTTTCCAAACTTAACGAATCCAATCCCCTGGGGTTTGCTTACATCTCTCAACTCTGTGGCTCTGGCCGTGGTGGAGGTCTCACATTAAATTATCGTCTTGCCATTGTCTGTTCCTGCATTCAGTTCTTTTTGAATCTCTTGTATGTCAATTAAATGGACCTATTCCTACTATTATTGCAACTGTTTACCGGCCCCCTAAACCAAATAATGACTTTCTGAACAACTTTGCTGTTTTCCTTACACACTTATCTACTGTTTCATCAAACATAATACTTCTGGGGGATTTCAATATACATATGGATAATATCAATGTCCCTATTACTAGAGACTTTACATCCTGCCTTGAGAGTTTTGGATTCCAGCAGCATAATGATGTTCCCTCTCATTCCAAAGGACATATCTTGGACATGATTTGCTGTTCTGGAGTTACCCCGCTGGATTGTACTGTAGATGAACTCCCCATAATTGATCACTTTCTTATTTCATTCAATGTTAATCTTGCACTTTCCAACACTAAGCTTTCCCGTCTCACGTCTTTCCGTAATATTAAGAATATTAACTTGGACTCTCTTTCCTCTAGTATTGATTCCCTTATGGACATTGATAATTTATCCACTCCTGCAGAACTGGTCTCACACTATAACACTGGACTTAATAGTATTCTTAACTCTGTCGCTCCATTAAAAACTAGATCTGTTTCTTTCTCCTTTTCTGCTCCCTGGTTCACACCTGAACTTCGGCTTTTGAAAACCAAAGGCCGGCAACTTGAACGGTTATATAAAAAAACTGGACTCTTTTTTCATAAAGAGATTTACAAAAAACCATATACTTTATTACAAGGACTGTATTGCCCAAACTAAATCTATTATACTCTCATTATTTCTTCCAATGAAGGAAACTCCAAGTCATTGTTTTCACTACTTAACAATATCACACAACCCCTGGATTCTTTACCTTCTCACCTTTACTCAACTGAATTTTGCAATTCCCTTATGTCCTTTTTTAATGAAAAAATGCAGAAGATTCATCAGTCTCTCTGTACAGATTCCTCCAGTACTTCATTTGAATTTCACCCACCAACTCACTCATTTTCCTCTTTTCAGCTTCCTACTTTCTTAGAAATCTCAGATCTTGTCTGTAAGTCTAAGCCATCCACCTGTCAACTGGACCCCCTCCCTACAGTTCTAGTCAAAGCCTGCCTCCCCTCTCTGGCCCCCCTTATCTCTGCTATAATCCACTCTTTTCTCACTACTGGTACTGTTCCTTCATTTTTTTAAAACTGCTGCAAAATACTGAAAAAACCTGGTGCCGATCCAACTAATTTCAGCAATTTTCGTCCTATTTCTAATCTATCCTTCATTTCCAAAATTCTTGAAAAAATAGTGGCTATTCAACTTCATTCTCATTTATCTCAAAATAATCTGTATGAACAGTTCCAGTCTGGTTTTCGCCCCTTCCACAGTACAGAAACAGCACTTATAAAAATTACTAATGACCTCCTTATGGCAGCCGATTCTGGTTTAATTACTATTCTCATCCTCCTTGATCTGAGTGCAGCCTTTGACACTACAGTAATCCCTCCTCCATCGCGGGGGTTGCGTTCCAGACCCCCCCGCGATAGGTGAAAATCCGCGAAGTAGAAACCATATGTTTGTATGGTTATTTTTATATATTTTAAGCCCTTATAAACTCTCCCACACTGTTAACATTATTAGAGCCCTCTAGACATGAAATAACACCCTTTAGTCAAAAGTTTAAACTGTGCTCCATGACAAGACAGAGATGACAGTTCTTTCTCACAATTAAAAGAATGCAAATATATCTTTTCTTCAAATGAGTCTGCATAAGGAGCAGAGAATTTAAGAGAGAGAGCGCGCTCGCAAAGAAAAGCAAACAATCAAAAAATCAATACGTGTGCTTTTAAGTAAAGCGGCACTTTTCAGAGGAGCGTCAGTATCTTCTAAGCAAACAGCCTATGTTAAAATAGCCCCTCTGCTCAAATCTCCTCGTCAGGCGCAGAGAACGTCAGAGAGAGAGCGCGAGATTAAAGCAAAAAATCAATACGTGTGCTTTTGTGCTTTTAAATATGCCGAGATAAAGCGGCATTTTTTAGAGGAGCGTCAGTATCTTTTAAGCAAACAGCTTCTGTGCAAACAGCACCTCTGCTCATACTCCCTCGTCAGGCGCAGATAATGTCAGAGAGGGTGAGATAGAGGCAGAGACAAGCAAACAAACACCGCGCGGGATGCATATCTTATAGCATTCAGGAGTTTTCCGATATCACATATGTTACAGCCATTACGATAGACAGGTCACCAGCAATAAATACGTACATTGCAAGAAAAATAGTATACAGTAAATGTGTGTACAGTGACACTAAACGTACATACATGTACTAAGCACTGTAAGAAGAAAATTATGGTTACTCACCAACAATGACACGATGACTTGTCCGATAACAATGAGTTTAATTTTACTGCACAACAAAGGAGAGCGTTACAGCCCTTGTAAAGGAGTCACTTCAGGCGATTGCGTAGCACTGCCGTTGTTCTTCTTTTGGCAGTCTTCAATCCAAATCCCTAAAGCAGATTCCATCCAGACTACTGCCTTATAACATCCACTTACAACTCGTTTTGCACCCTGGTTAAAAGGACGCTGCAGCCGTAGATCTTCTATTCCTTTCCTACTTTTTAAATAAAAAGAATCGTAGCCTTCAACAAATCCAAAACGTTTACCTTTTCGGCAATCGTTAACATCTTCTTCTTGTGCTTGGGCACGGCACCTGAAGCAGTAGCAGATTGTTTTGGAGCCATAATGAAGGGCTTGACTATGCACAAAGATAAACATTAAAGAGCACAACTCTTTACACAGCGAAGCACGTTGATGCTGAATGAGCGAGATGAGACTTCCTGGTTAACACTGCATAGCTCCTGCGTGCTCTGATTGGTTAGCTTCTCAGTCAGGAGAACTTAACTGCGTGCTCTGATTGGTTAGCTTCTCAGCCATCCGCCAATAGCGTCCCTTGTATGAAATCAACTGGGCAAACCAACTGAGGAAGCATATACAGGAAGTAAAAAGACACATTGTCCGCAGAACCCGCGAAGCAGCGAAAAATCCGCGTTATATATTTAGTTATGCTTTCATATAAAATCCGCGATAGAGTGAAGCCGCGAAAGTCGAAGCGCGATATAGCGAGGGATTACTGTATTTGTCACACTACTCTTCTCAATAGATTATATTCGATTGGCATTACCCATTGGTTTAGATCCTACCTCTCAGGCTGCACTCAGTTTATTCAGCTTAAAACTTTCACATCCCAAGCTACCGCTGTTACTTCAGGTGTGCCCCAGGGGTCTGTCCTGGGGCCCCTCCTTTTCATTATTTACCTCCTTCCCCTTGGAAATATCTTTCGTAAATATAACATTAGCTTCCACTGTTATGCTGATGACACCCAGCTCTATCTCACTAGCAAACCTACTGCTTCCTTTCCACCCTCCTCACTTACTGATTGCATAGCAGAAATCAAATCCTGATTTTCTTCAAATTTTCTTAAATTAAATAGTGACAAAACTGTGGTTCTCCCCATTGGTACAAAATCAACATTATCCAAAACTGATCATTTTTCATTTGCTATTGATAATTCCTCTGTCTCCTCTTCCCCACAGGTTAAGAGTCTGGGTGTTATCCTTGACAGTACTTTATCCTTTCAGTCCCACATCAATAACATCTCCCGGTCTGCATATTTCCATCTGCGTAACATTAATCATATTCGCCCTTCCTCACTCCCCACACCACTGCTGTCCTTGTTCATAGCTTTGTCACTTCTCGTCTGGATTATTGCAATTCTCTTTTCTTTGGTCTTTCTTGCAGATCTCTTTATAAGCTTCATCTGGTCCAGAATTCAGCTGCCCGCATCATTACTAAACCCCCTCTATTTACCATATCACTCCCATTTTGCAGCAGCTTCATTGGCTTCCAGTTCAATTCTGAATTCAATTCAAAATTCTCCTACTAACTTTTAATGCTATCCACAGCCTTGCCCCTCCATAGCTGTCTGACCTCCATGTTGCAATTACCTCCTGTACCCTTAGATCCTCTTCCTCCATCATGGCTCCATCCACTTGACTGTCCCCTTCATCCATCTTACCACTATAGGGAGCAGAGCATTCAGTTGCTCTGCTCCCCAGCTTTGGAACTCACTACCATCTGAGCTTAGAAATATTTCAAAGTTTCAAATCTAAACTTAAAACTCATTTGTTTAAGACTGCTTTTTCTCTTTGATTACAATTGCTCTGTCTGATTTTACTTTTGTTTATAATCCGTGTTTTGTCTATTGTTCAGTGTCCTTGAGTGTTTAGAAAGGTGCCTACAAATAAATAAAATGTATTATTATTATTATTATTATTAGCATCAAGAACGGACCTTTTTAATATTGGGGTTACAGAAGCGGTTTTAAAAGTGAGCGGCACAAAGCAAGTGTCAACGGATGAGTTTATTATTGTTGTAATAAACACTATATTGGAATAGCCACAAAAAAGGAATAAGTGGATGTTCTAAAGTTATCAATGAAAGCATGTCAGTTGAAATGATTTAGAAAATTAATTGAAGGCATTAGCAAGAATCTGATCATAAGCAATGAAAACAGAAAAACACTAAATCATTCCGAAAATGAATATAAAAGAGATGATTATCATGTAAAAAATTACTGTTGTGGAAAGACAGAAAGCATGTCTCTGAACACATTAAGACCATAGGGGTCATATATGACCATGATTACCTGTATTCCAGAGAAAATGTTTTTAAAAAGCAAATGTCACACTGAGATGCTTGGAAACTGGGAAGCCATGGTTTGAAAAATCTAGGGTCAGTTTTAAATCATCAGTGAAAAAAGTATAGAATAAGATTTTATGTTTAATGAATAGTTCTACATTGGTTCCATAAAATCCATTATTTCTTCAGGTGTAAGAAAAGCATAATATTGTCAGAATTAGAAGCATAAAAGAGACAAAATTGTGGGTAAATATAATGTCTTTTTGAAATCAGAGTAGATGTTACTAAAAGCCCTGCACAGCAAATATGGTTTGAAAAACACCTGTCCCGTGTATAATGATAACAAACAAACAAAATATATAATTATAAAGAAAAAAGAGAAGCTGAAAAATGGAGCCATGTTCTAAACTGAAATAGAAAATGAAGGCAAGACATTTCCCACACTTGGACATTCAAAAGACAGACAGAAAAAATAACAAATATGATTTGATTGAAGCACATGTAATTTCCAAAAACTAATACAATATTTGCTTGACATAAATTCCTTGAAAACAGTCAGAGCACTAAAATATTGTGATAGGCTGTTATGATACATCTAGGAAGGAGAAGATGAACGTCTGCTTTGTTTATTGAATTTCCCCACCAAGACTGAGAAACTGCTTATTACTGAGTCTGAGCTAACATTAGACTTAGTAGTGGCTATTGCAATCAATTTGAAATATGCTGAATTCATATGCTGTGACATACAGTGTACAGGAAATGCACGAAATATGAGTTCCTTAATACATATTGCATTTCAACATCCTTCCAAGTGATAGGTACCTGTGGGAGAGACCCTTATTACTCGGATTTGTTAACTTCTGATGTAATGCTAGCATTTTGTTGTTATCACATTGGTTCAATACAAAATAACAGTGTAATGCATTTCCATCCTTTTTATTTTCCTGAACTAAACTAAAAATAATTTTGAATTGCTTTTTTGCTAGTATAAGGCAAATACCAGCAGCGACATCACAGTTCTCTTAAACCTCCAACAAGAAATTCTCACAAAGACAACAAAGTGGTAAATGTTGTGAGACAGAATATCCAGGGATTATTGTGAGCATCTAAAATACCCCTGATTGTCAATATGAGTCAAAAATCATAGTAAGTGACAGGCAAAGATCAAAGCACAAGCAAGGACCACTCAAAGCATAACAAAAAAATCAAAGTCAAAAATGAACACAGCGCTTACTTCAATTAAAGCTATAACTGAAGGGTTACTTTTCATCCTATCAACTGAGACCATATATAAAATTTATCCAGATATGGAACGTTGACCATATTAAACCAGAATTGCAGTGATGTCAAAAGCATGACGACTGCAGTCATGTGACAAATCGAGAACATCTCATAAACAAATAACAGAAAAAAATCTAAATAAATTAAAAAATCATTAAAATAATTTCAATCTGTTGTAAAACTTCTAAAACAAGGTCAAAATGAAGAAAAACTTCGATGGAGTCACAAAAAAAGATATACAGTAGTTATTATAGTAAAGTGTAATGTCACAAATGGTAGCTCCAAAAATTCACATTGTGCACAAGTGCAGTGACAGTATAAACACAGACAGCCATAGATAGCAGCTTAAACTGCCAGGAAAACAACAAACAGGGTACAGGTAGTTTTCAGGGCACAAAGAATGCAGTAAGCAAGAACAAAAATTTGAAACAGGAACATCAAGGGATACAAAAAATAGATGCCTTGAGGAAGCAAGATAATTAGTATTGAGAAGAGCATATCTGAGAGACACAAGACAACTGTTTGCCATAACCATAAAGAATATTCATGCAATTACTTATAGACAACATGTAAGGAAGAATGGCAGAGATCAGTCATTAATGTTTTGTAAGGGTGTTTCAGAAGAATAGTAGGATTAAGCTAGAGGTCAGTGCTCAAAAACTAAAATCAATAATGAAGGTTTGTAAGGCAGACCTAAACTCTTAACACTAGAATTCCTGAAGCCTACGAAAAAACTCATAATTGTGGCCCACCTTAAATCCCTTCGCACCTCTATCATCAGCGTCTTTTGTTTTGTAAATGTGTTGATCAGCACAAGAAGCATGCAGACTGCTGTCCCCTTCCCCACCTTGACAGAGCTCAACTTGTGGGCAAAAGGTTCTTCCAGCTCAAGCCAAGGCTGTTTATCTGCATGTGAGGTTCTTGGAGTTGTATAGGGTAAATAATACAGTATATCGTTATTTGGAATACATGCACTTCATGTGTGTTCTGTGTCTACAAAGATCAGGGTAAGTGTAGGATGAAATGAAATGCAAGAAGTACAAGAAATGCTGAACACATATCTAAAGCAGGAACTTTTTCCATGTTATACTAATAATGACGAGAAGTGTATAATGTGTGAAGACTTTAGTCCAAATATCAAATAAATACATACACTTTTTTTCAAGAATATAACCAAAGAAAAAAAAACATTTGATTTACATGTGGCTGTCATTGAGTTAAAAACCCAAGCACACATGTCAATCGACAGGGAATTTACACGTATTCTTGAATGGTACAGAGGTCAGAACTGCTGCCTTATAACCCGTAGGTCCTGGGTTTGAGACCGGGCGCTCCATGTTTTGAGTAGTGAGCTGCTATTATTACAATATTTCTACAATATAATAAAAACATACATTTGATTTGAGTCTGTAACACCCGGTGTAAATTTTGGCTACTTGTAAAAGTTAGCGCTTGTTTTTTTATTATTCAGTTTTATTCTCTCAGTGACCACTTTCAGACTGGACAAAGGCAGGACCGTAGCAACAGACAGCTTCTTCACAGCTCTTTTGCCGGTTAACAGACTGTTGTAATGCAACACAACTCTGCTCAATACAACTCAACAAGAAGAAACTCCAAACAAACCATTAAAAAAGAAATTTACAAATAAACTGGAATATCCTAACCAGAAAGTTCATTACTACATTTTCATAATATCCTGACAAGGTATTAAAGGCTTAACTCTAATTAGGTTGTGTGCATTTCTTAGGTTCTGCTTAGCAAAATGGTCATGTTACTTATTTGAATTAAAAAAGATTAAATTAACTAGATTAGTATTTTTCGTAGTCATTTCTTTTAAGTCTTTGTATACAGGGTCTTACACCTAGCCCACACTATCAAAGATACATTTAAAAACACATCTTTTTTTATTTGTTTTAGCCTTCCATTTACACTGAAATTGTTTTTGCACACCTAAAATGCACTGCAAAGTCAGTAAATGGTTTTTTTTTTTTTGAAAACCCTCCTATATAATCGTCATTCACTGATAGCATAACTGTCATCTTTTCTTTACTGTGTATACTCGTATAGTCCATTCCTAACTTCTCCGCATTAGCTGGTCTGTGTTGCACCTTGAAAATGCTTGAATATGTCTATTTATTTTGACAGGACTCCCATTGTATATTTACTTATATTTAAGATTTGAAAGCAGTTACGCTTTATCAATGTCTCAAAAAAGAACTCTGGTTTGGTGTTTTCTTCAGGTGCTTTTTGTTTGCCTCATGCTTTCAGTATTTTGATTTACTTTGCACTTGTTTCACGAAAAGACAGAGACAGCAAATAACCAATTCATTTGTTTATATGTTTGGCATTTCAGTGTAGATGACAAACTTTTTTGAAAAGAACCTGAAAATGCTAGTATGGGTGAAAAGCCTTTGAATCATAAATGGCATTTTCAGGTTTATCAGTGTTATTGTGGATGAAGTCTTAGAGTGCTATCATTTTAACTACCTAGAAAAGTAAACAAACAACAAAAACATTTTTATTTCTAAAGCACTTTTTCACACAGGATGTAGCTCGAAGTGCTTTACAAAATGTCAGAGAAATATTTACAAAAAAAGAAAAATTAAATTAGGTAAAATAATGATGAATAAAAAACAAAAATAAATCAATATGGGTTTGCCATGAAATCGATATATAATTAGTAGAAAAGCAGAGCCATTATATATAGTATCATTTCTAAAAATGTGTAAGATGATAAGGTCAGATTGTCAGGAAAACAGAAAAAAAAAAAATTCAGATAAGCTGGATAAAAAAAACAAATCTGCTGGGGCTCCAAGGCCAAGATACCACCCAGCCTCCACTGGGTATTCTTCCTAACTTAAATGTTCTTAATTTCAAACAATTCCAATAGGACTACGGGAAAAGCGAAATAATCCAGTACATATTTTATTTAATATTGTTTTTCATATTCTTATTTTCAAAAATAGTGATTTGGAGTACCACACCTTCTTGGAAGAGCCAGAGGGGGTTGAGTCCCATGTGGGGACTCCATTGTTCTGCTGAGTGAATTCACTACAATGGACAATGGGAACACCTGGAAAGGCAGGACTGGAATGAACAGCCTCCCTGATTTAAACATGATTGGTGTTTTGTTATTGGACATCTGTGCTTGGAATGGTTGGTCCGTAACAAACACCATGTTCGAGCAATAGGGAGTTCATAAATGTAGTTGGTATCAGAACACCTTAAGCCTAAGATCTATGATTGATTTAATGATCTTACTGTCAGATTTGTGACTGTATGTTCTGGACACTTGGGTGAAGAGAGGAGCAGTGTTGTCAGCTCATCATCACCTGGTGATGAGTAGGGTCCGATGGTGAGGGAGGCACCTGGACAGATATGAAAAGCTCAAGTGAGTAGTGAGGGTGAACTTGAAATGTCTGGGGCAGCCCCTGTCCAGAAGACTTTCAACTCCCACCTCCGAAAGAGCTTTTCTTGCATCAAGGATTTTTTTATTGTCATTCCAACATTCATATGCAGAAACAAAATTCAGTACTCAGGTCTCGGTAATTAAACAGTGCCCACTGTAACCCCATAGAAAAACTTCATAATAAAAAGTATCACATTACTAGCCCCTAAACCACAAAGCTTCATAGTAAAGATATCATAGATAAACATAATAATATAGAAATAACACTAATACATAAAATAAGATACCTATAGCTAAAAGAAATATTGCAGTATGCCCTGTAATTAGAAGCAAGTAAAAAAGGTAGTAGCAAATAGTTTAGTACATGGGACTACTGAAACAAAATGCAAAATGTAGTATAAGTCACACAGAGTGTACAGTCAGATTTAGTGATGTTGTATTCTTTAGTCTAATAGTATCCAAGAAGAAGATGTTCCTTAACCTGGTAGTGCTGGCCTGTAAGCTGCACAATCTCCTGCCCGATGCGAGGGGGGCAAGCAGTCCAGGTACAGGATAAGTGACATTTTCCATAAGGGAGGAAGTATTATTTTTGCACCTGCTAGTGTAAATGTCTTGATAGCGGGTAGGATGCTGCTAATGATCTGCTGTGCTGACTTACCCACTCGTTGCAGTGCTCTCCTGTCTGCGGCTGAGCAGCTACTGTACCCCACCATAATACAGAAGGTAATGATGCTCTATACCACACACTTGTAAAAGGAGGTCAGAATAGAGGCACAGATCAGTCCCCATCAGCCTCCTCAAGAAATAGAGACTTTGGTGGGCTTTCTTTACCAGAGAGGCTGTATTGTAGCTCTAAGAGAGGTCATTTGAAATACTGTATGCACCCCCAAGTATTTGAAGCAGGTGACAATTTCAACCTCTTCTCCATTAATGGAGAGGAGGGAGAGTACCAGTCATTTGAAGGCCCACAATCATTTCCTTAGTTTTTTTTACATTAATGCTAAGGTCATTGTTCTTGCATCAAGCCTTCAGTTTAGCCACTTCCATCCTGTATGCTGACTCATCATGATGCGTGACAAGTTGACCACCACTAAGTCATCTACAGATTTCACTATTTGATTGTTTGGCTAGTGAGATATTGAGTAATATGTCAACTGAGTATACAGTAGCTGGGGGAGCTGGTGTTGAGAATGATGTTAGAACATGTAATGCCATGGATTTTGACTAACTGGGGCCTGTTTGTTAGAAAATCCAAAATCCAGTTGAAAAGTACTGAGTTTAATCCAAGTAGTGACAGTTTGTTCACCAGCGTTTGGGGAATGATAGTGTTAAAGGCAGAGCTAAAATCCAAGAAGAGTAATCTGACAAAGGAGAAGATGGATTGGGGTGGTGAGCATAGTTATGTGGTCGCTATACTGATCAGTAGTGGTGAAGAAGGAGCTGAGCCAGAAGGCAAAGCTCTTGATTTACCAGTTGGTCATGTCAGCACCCTTGCCTATGCTCAAAGGTGTTGGGTAATGACCAAAAGAATAAGATCACAGGTACCGACAGCCAAAATGTGCTTTCTCTGCAGGCTGGTTGGGCTCTCTCATAGAGATAGGGTGAGAATTATAGACAGATAGATAGACACTGTAGATACTTTATTAATCCCAAGGGGAAATTCACATACTCCAGCAGCAGCATACTGATAAAAAACAATATTAAATTAAAGAGTGATAAAAATGCAGGTAAAACAGACAATAACTTTGAATAATGTTAACGTTTACCCCCCCGGGTGGAATTGAAGAGTTGCATGGTGTGGGGGAGGAACGATCTCCTCAGTCTGTCAGTGGAGCAGGGCAGTGACAGCAGTCTGTCGCTGAAGCTGCTCCTCTGTCTGGAGATGATACTGTTCAGTGGATGCAGCGGATTCTCCATGATTGACAGGAGCCTGCTCAGTGTCCGTCACTCTGCCATGGAAGTCAAACTTTCCAGCTCCATGCCTACAATAGAGCCTGCCTTCCTCACCATTTTGTCCAGGCGTGAGGTGTCCCTCTTCTTTATGCTCCCTCCCAGCACACCACCACGTAGAAGAGGGCATTCACCACAACCGTCTAATAGAACATCTGCAGTATCTTTTTGCAGATGTTGAAGGACGCCAGTCTTCTAAGGAAGTATAGTCGGCTCTGTCCTGTCTTGCACAGAGCATCAGTATTGGCAGTCTATTTCAATTTATCATCCAGCTGCACTCCCAGGTATTTATAGGTCTGTACCCTCTGCACACAGTCGCCTCTGTTAATCACGGGGTCCAGGAGAGGCCTGGGTTTCATAAAATCCACCGCCAGCATCTTGGTTTTTGGTGGTGTTCAGTTGTAGGTGGTTTGAGTTGCACCATTTAACAAAGTCCTTGATTAGGTTTCTATACTCCTCCTCCTGCCCACTCCTGATGCAGCCCACGATAGCAGTGTCGTTTCATGAACTTTTGCACGTGACAGGACAGTCCGATGTATATAGGCTGAACAGGATCGTAGAAAGTACTGTCCCCTGCAGCATTCCTGTGTTGTTGACCACAATGTCAGACCTTTCAGTTCCCGAGATGCACATACTGAGGTCTGTCTGTAAGATAGTCCACAATCCATTTCACCAGGTATGAATCTACTCCCATCTCTGTCAGCTTGTCCCTAAGGAGCCGAGGTTGGATGGTGTTGAAGGCGCTAGAGAAGTCCAGAAACATAATTCTTACAGCACCACTGCCTCTGTCCAAGTGGGAGAGGGATCGGTGTAGCATATAGATGATGGCATCCTCCGCTCCCACCTTCACCTGGTATGCAAACTGCAGCAGGTCTTGGGCGTGGCGGACCTGTGGCCTCAGGTGGTGAAGCAGCAGCCGCTCCATGGTCTTCATCACATGTGATGTCAGAGCGACAGGCTGGAAATCATTCAGCTCACTAGGACGTGATACCTTTGGGAATGGGGTGATGCAAGATGTTTTCCAAAGCCTCTGGACTCTCCCCTGTTCCAGGCTCAGGTTGAAGATGCACTGTAGAGGACTCCCCAGCTCCAGCACACAGACCTTCAGCAGTCTTGGCGATACTCCATATGGACCCACTGCTTTGCTGCACGAAGTCTCCTCAGCTCTCTGCTCACCTGGGCTGCTGTAATTGTGGGTGGGGATGTCTCTCCTATGCTGGTATCAGCAGAAGGATGGGTGGAGGGTGCAGTACTCCGAGGTGAGAGTGGGTTAGGGTGGTCAAACCTGTTAAAGAAGTTGTTCATCTGGTTTGCTCTCTCCATGTCTCTCTCAATGGTGGCACCCCGCTTCGAGCTGCAGCCAGTGATGATCTTCATCCCATCCCACAATTCCTTCATGCTTTTATTCTGCAGCTTCTGCTCCAGCTTTCTCCTATACTGCTCCTTCGCTGCCCTAATCTGGGCTCAGAGTTCCTTCTGCACACGCTTGAGCTCATGCTGATCACCGCCTTTAAAAGCCCTTTTCTTCTGGTTCAAAAGGCCCTTGATGTCACTTGTAATCCATGGCTTGTTGTTAGCATTGCAGCGTACTGTTCTTACTGGAACTACAATGTCCATACAGAAGTTCATGTAGTCAGTAGTGCAGTCAACAACCTCCTCAATGTTCTCACTATATGACACCTGCAGGATATCCCAGTCTGTAGTTCCAAAGCAGTCTCTCAGAGCCTGCTCTGCCTCAGGGGACCACTTCCTGAATGAGCGTGTGGTTATAGGTAGCTCCCTCACTCTTGGTTTGTAGTGAGGCTGAAGCAGGACTGCTTTCCCAAGTGCAGGCAGCGGGGTGGCGATATCCACGAGTGGCTAGGAGTACAACCATTGACCCGCCGTATCAAGAGGAGCTGATTGAGGAGGTTCGGGCATCTGATACAGGTGCCTCCCTGCCCAGGGCTCACTGGTGAAAAATATTTATATAAATAAGTTTATTTGCAAATACTGTGCAATCCATATGTACATGTTGTGATACATAGGGGGTAGTAACAGGTAGGTCTCTACCTGCTCCAGTATTTTGTAGACAGAAATTGATATTACTCAACTTTTACGTATTTAATATTTTAAATTAAGCTTTTAAGCTGTTTTATGCTTGACGCACAAATATCTAAAGCAAATTATTAGGTGTCTATTTATTTATTTATGAAGTTTTTAAATATTGTGCTTCTAAATATAATTCTTGAGTTCTCTATACGTACAAATTTTTTTTTCACATTATTTGAAATGCATTTTAAACCATTGTAATCAAAAATTCAATGCTAGACATCTTTAAAACATTCAGCACAAAAACAGGAAGGCAGTATTTTCTTGTGTTACAATGTAAACCATTCTTTCATCCTGTCAGAAACAACCAGTCATTACATGTTAGTTCACAAAGAAAAAAAAAAAACACCTGTTCAAGAAATTGGGTCATTCATTCAGCTCCCTCTTACCTTGTAGAGATCATGCCAAGAAGACCACAACTGGCAGGTCTGCAAAGTGATTAAGCCGATTCTCTCATCTGCTGTGGCGCCAGCTCACTGAGTATGCAATTCTTTTCAGAAACACTAAAGTCATGTGACACATTGGACTAGAGATTCCAGATGCTAATTATTGCTATAGCTATAAATTATGTCAGGGACTTGCCAAAGGATATTCGTAATAATGTTGCAACAAATATAATTGTGCTGCCCTTCCACTTAAAATCCTTAAAAATATGGTACAACCTGTTATTTAAGACAAATACTTGCTTTTTGACATATAAAACATGATCATAGAAATCAATACACTCATCCCTTGCTTATTCAATTCAGGAGAGAGGAAGAGCTTATTACAGTAATAAGAATGTTAGGACAAAAGGAGAAAGATAAAACCAGTGAAGGCACATAATGCGTCCAAATACGATTATGTAATTTTCATTACTAATCCTTGACGATTCCTGACACCCTCTTGCAATTAAGCATAACTACAAAACGTAAAGTTAATATGAGAGTTCCAAAGGACAAGTCACTAGCATCCTAAACTCTATCTTTATGTCAGGTGCAGAACCCAGGCTACTCTAAACTCTGTAATTTTCCTAAATGTAATAAAAAAGATATTATTGATAATTTAACCATAAAGTATTCTGTTATTAATCAGAACATGCTTTTTGAAAAAGTGATATAGATTAATATTATTTGCTTATCATGTCAAAAATAATGTAAAGTACAATTTGAAATTCCCCTACAAGTGCAACTTTTAATTATGTTATGATTTTCTATGTATCTTCAGTACAATGTGTGAAAAAATGTTATATGAGATGAAGAATTGCTTAAAAAATTACTTTTAACCTGTGGCCGGTGTTTTTGTTTTTAAATCTTCTTTTAAACTTAGAGCTGGCTCAAACTTAATTTTGCTTTTTTTATTCACAAATTCTTCAGAATTGCCCTTTGGCGGGTCATTTTATATTATTCCTTTATAATTTAATTACCTTTATCATGTGTTCGTTACACCACAAAATGAGCATAGCATATAACCATATAACTAAAGTTTTTTTTATTTTTTTAGTGGGTTTCTTTACACTGTTTGATTGTGTACAGTGATGAATAATGTGAAGAATTACAACCTGAAACAAATGACAAATGATTTTTGTTTACTTTTTTTTATTAAGGTCTATACTCCTTCTATGTAATATTCCTTTCTATGTGTGTAACGTTACATTTATTTATATGGCACATGCAAGTCCAAAGCATAATTGTTTTCCAAAGCATGTTTGTTGGGATTTAATTTGCTAAGTATATGATAATCCACCTAATTTAGTGCAATTTTATTATCTTGCTTGCTTGTGTTATATATCACAGTTTATTTTTTTAAGAGAGATGAAAATGATCAACTTTGATAACCTCTGGAAATCTGCTATCCTAATTTAAGAAAATATTCTTATATGATAAACTATTCTTGTCAGCATTTAAGCCAATTCATCTAACAGTTAGTGCATTATTATGTTTCTTTAAAGTGAATAACATGATTACTACTGGATGCCTTTTTTTCAATGTTGACTTTTCTAATCAAATTTTTCAGAAATGCAAGGTGTGCTAGGTGTTCTGGTATTGTCAGGCTATATTTGATCTCCCTTTTTATTTAATTGTATAAGACTGACTTGCTTCCAGTACCATAGAATTTCCATAGTTTATAAAGACCTCTGAAAAATCAATTGTAATATTTTCTCTATATACCACTTAGTATTATTACCGTGGAGTGGTGGAGGGACTGGTGTATCCCATTGATTTTTACAACTACTGTATGAGGTGGGACCCAACATTTTACCGAATTGGTCAATAGCACTTGAGTAATGTGTACTTCTCATATATGCAGCTAGTTACAGTATGCCTACAACTTGGTTAATCAGTCCGCCAATTGGCATTGGCGTATTTTTTGCATTTACTGTATTCTAAAATAACACATATGACTTGGGCAATTCTTTTTCTGCAAAACACCAAACCAGGTTTCCAAGAGACAATAATGATAGTGCTTTTCGACATTGACTGACTTCTTCATAAAGAGCTTGTTCCATGTGAACAGACTTTTAATATGCGACAAAACATTGAGCTGTTGTATCATCTACAGGAAAGCCTCAGGAGAAAAACTCCCAGAGAAGTAGCAGACTCAAAACTGGATTTTTCACCATGACAACACATCTGGACACACCAAGTTATTCGTCAAAGAGATTTTGACCAAACAAATCCAACCATGGCCACCAGATTCTACTCCCTGTTACTTATTTTTCTTACTGAAATTAAAACTAAAACTGAAGGGAAGAAGATTTCCTAACTTGGAAGGAATCCAGGAAAAATACAGCAGGCTGTAGACATGGTAACAAAAGAGGAGAACAAGAAATGTTTCCAGGATTTTGAGAGTACTTTGAAAGTGACTACAACAGAATTGCTATAAGTTTTATAATGAATGTTTTTTTAATACTGTAATTACAGGAATTTTTGCCCCCCAGCCTTAGGGCGCAACAGCATCACCTACTCTTAGGCACAACAACAGCAGTAATCCAAAATATGAGGAAGCACCTCTGAAAGATTTTAATTCTAATGAGAGTTTGGAGCTTGGGAATTTCTAGCACCATCAAACATGAAAAATATAATTGCTGGACTATGTTAGCAAAAGCTGAAGCTACTGTAACAGAATTCACATTAGTAGAACCCTGAGCAGTCTGCTCTGGTGAGGAGGTGTGCCCTGCATTGCTTAAACATTCTGGGAAAATATTACAAAGAAGTCACCCCTTTATTCACAATTAGCATAGATTTCTAAAACTAGTTCAAAGGGTGCTTGTTGTCAATAAGTGAGATCCACATAGCCCATCAGCTATAAAGAAATAAACGTTTGGTGGCCATATGTTTTGCCAAGCAGGTGATTACGATCTATGCAACAAATCCATATATGCTAGACTACAGCTATGGAGGTTAGTTAGCCTTTGGCGTGTGTAAAGTTGCTTCAGTGGTGGATATTATTTCCTGGGTACAATAACACTTCAGAATATAATGATGCAATTACATTAGCTAAGTTCAGTAATACAGCTGACAGCATGGGGTGCAAAAGAGACTTTCTTCTTTATTGGATTTCCTCGTGGCACATACATGTAGCACCATATTTACCAAATCACACACACATCTTTATGCAGACTACTATAACATAGTCAAACAGAATTTCCCCAGAAATTCAGAACATTTCAAAGTCAGAGTTGTTATCATGGAAAATTTCAAAGTAATAATAATAGCTTCAGACAATACCTTATATTTTCTTCTGTCTTATGGAAAAATAAAAATGAACATTTTCACTTACTTCACTTACTAAGTAAAGTAGACAAAGATTGTAGACTTCCCCAAACCTTAAGCCAGTTTAGATTATAATGTATACAACCTTCTGCTCATCAGATATTTTGGTTTGCTTTTTGTTTTTTTTACACTGCCAGGTGGTCTTGGAGCTTAGACACCCAACAGAAGCAGGGTAATAACTATTCCATCTCTTTGTTGGTGAGCCATCAGATGATTTGTCGATTTATTCAAAATCTTCAGGAGTATCACTAAAGGTGTGTTGTTGGTCTTTAGGCATGTAGGTAGGAACAAACATCCATAGCAATCTGAGGAGAAAGATACACTGTGTTAATGTCAGATGGCAATGCCTGCTCTGACTCAGCTATTGAGAATCCATTTGGTTCTGCTGCAGCAAAAAATGATTCACATGTTTCCATTGCTTTGTGACCCCCAACATTCACATTATAAGAGGCAGGTCCTCTTTGAGAAGTCTCTACTCCCAGTATCTGTCTCTCTCACCTCTCCAGTAATCAAGAGCAAGTACAGAAATTCAATGGCCAACTTTCTATTTCACAATCATGAATCTCTGTAAAGGATTTTGAAGTATTGTGTACACCACACTAGGTTTCTAGACACCCAAATGACTGATTAATTTATAACCAAAGAAGTGCATTGTCTGCAAATTATTTTTTAAATATGTCAGCAGAAACGCATCCACTCTTTTCTGAATAGTGACTGAACTCTAAGAGGACTAGAAGAAATAAAGGTTTTTATACACTACAGTAGTGAAAAATGCAGAGCTTTTGTAGGAAATTCAAAAGTATAGGTTACATAGGGGCTACATAAGGTTAGACAAGAATTTATACACAGTCCTGGCCTTGGAAATAGGCTTCTCTATCAGGGTGTTATTTTTCCCATACTCAGGTTGGTTGTGTAGCTTTTGCTATACAAGTAATGTGAATTTTTTTCATGAATGCTTTTAAAGTGGTTTGCTGTTGTCTGGCATTGGTCACCACTGAGTTCTGTTCTTTCAGAAAATGTGTTATGTCATTTCTCCATGAAAACATGAGATTGAAATATTTTCTCGGCCACCAATACAAGCCACATGATGTAGATAACATTAACTAAACATCATTTTTGGATGGAGTATTCCTGTAATTTACACCATTTTGAAGAGATTCATTTTCACTTTGACATTCACAAGTCTTTCCTGTTGATCAGTGTCAAAAAGTCAAATGTGAAAGCTTCCAAAGGGAATGAATGCTTTTTATTGACACTGAATATGATACCTGGTAGGAAATAATTTAGAAGACTGTCCCCCAAGTTTTAAATTGTTATTTCATCTTTTTTTAAACCAGAATAATAATAAATGCATTTCATATTTCTGCACATTGGGCCAAAGGTAAATAATGAACTTTCTAGGTTTTGTCAACTGTTGTTCAGTTGGATGGTTTGGGTGCTTAGAAAGAGAATGGTGCTGTGTTGTGAAATGTGAATGTGATGGTCTTGGCAGACAAGGTGCACCAACTCGGGCAATCCAAAGAAGGAGAAATGATGGATTGAAAGCACCTACTGAATGCATATGTTCAAAGTTTGGTTCTCTGAAAACTATAACATTTTTATTTTTTTTATTTAACAGAAATGGATGTTGACATATTGGTTATATTGACTAAATTTAAGCAGTGATTAATCTAATGTACATAAGCAGGCCACTAAAAAGCACAAACTGGCCTCTAATGAATAAACCAAATGGAAAGAAAATAGTAACCATACAGGTTTCTCCAAGGAGTAGAGTTGAGAATTTAGTAATTCCTACATGTAATGAAAAAAATCATTCTCATTTTCCTTTTGAAAATAAATTTGTATTTCTTGCGTATTTATTTTCTCTTGCTCTTTCATTCAGACATACATACTATATTTTGCAATGGGAAATGCTCAATGCCAAATAGGTTCTTTTATTGGGAGTCTACCTCAAAACACTCAAACACACCTCAAAACACGTGGCAGAGGACACAGCATGCTGACATTGGAAAAAGAAAAGCACTTAAATTTAGCTTTTATACTGGTTTCACAAGGAACGTACAAGCAGCTGCTGTATATGCATCTGTAAGGATTTGTTCTCTGGTTACTCTGGTGTTGATTTCATATCTCAGAGATGTGTATTGGGTTAACTGGTGCTTGTGGGTGCATTAGTGAGTGATTCAGGACTGGTGTCCATCATGTAACTGATGCTGCTGAGATCTAGTCTGAACTGGATTGGGCAGATTTGAGAATGATAGGTTAGGTTAGGAAACTTGTGTGCCATTATTCAGAGTGCAATGTAGGAAGCTGAATTAATGGTGTGCAGTTTTTGATGAGCTAATCCTCACATTTTCATCTGACTTTACTTGTAGTTTTCAGGCTGCATTATTTTAATCAGAGTGACTTCTCAAAAAAATTCCGTAAAAGGCATTTGTTACTTATCAAATGTTTTTTCTCTAGATATTAGAAAAACAAATCACATGTTGAGGTGGGCCACTAATAAACATTCATGCATTTTTAAATTGTATATAGTTCAAAGATTAAGCAGGGGCGGTATTTGTTTTACTCAAATATATATTTCCTTTAAAATGCTGACAAATTACTACTCATTCTATAACTTAATCCAAAAATGCATTTGGATTTGTCATTTGTTTCAGGTTGTAAAATTTCTTTACTGTTCAGTATTCAGCAGACCAATTATATTTTTTAAATTACAAAGTGTTTAAACATAAGCTAAACCTTTGCTTAGTTGCTGTGTTATGTGTCTGTACTTGTTAAACACAAAATATGCTTCCTGTTTACATTATGTGTTTCTCTCATACTTAAATGCTGTTGCTGGCTAATACATACTACATCATACTATTACAATTGATAAATAGCTAAATAAATAAATAAAAATAAAGTTTATGAGTACATAAGATCGAAGCATTGAATTGCCTGATAGCAGTGGGCAACAAAGACCCCCAGAGTCATTTCTTAGCACACCTAAGGGAATGAGCCTGTGGCTCAAATAGTGCTCCAAGAAAGTGTGTATAAATTAAACTTTTACTGTATAAGAAGAAAACAGGAAACGTTAATTGTTTCAAAAGGGCATTAGTTATACTAAAAATGATATTGAAAGTCTAAATGTATGTATGTACAGTAAGTTGGACTGTCCCCAGAAATACTCACTTCTGATGTTACTGCCAAGTAACTGCCACTAGATAAAGGATGATGAACTGACCTTGATATGCAACTTAGTTGCTGAAATTGATAAAAATTCAAATCATATCATATTTTGTGTGTATTCTGTCCTATATTTCTTTCAGTATATAACATAAAGGGATATGATAGCAAACTGACACAATCACAGAAACTGTACCCTCTGTCCTACTGATGCACTACGATATTATTAAAGCATTCCAAGCCCTGTATATGTGTTTTTTACACATTCCAGGGGATACCTGATAATTATATGTTACATATTCTTGATGGTCATAGTCTGTGTTATTTGTGGAATGTCAAATTGTTTTCTCTTGACTTCTTCTCATAGGCATAATGCAGTTAATACTCCTCAACTAAATGCACTTTTCATCATTTTGTATTCTTAACACTCAATTGCACACTCCTTTTGCCTTTTTTAAGGGTAAGCATTAACTTAGTTGATAATCTGAAAATGTATATATGAAAATTTTTAACAAAATCTGATCTGTCATAATTTTAAATTTAATGACATTTTGTAATCATTTGTTTGTTTATGTCTTTGTAATTTCTTTCTTATTCAGTTTCTAGTTCCATCCATGTATTCCTATATAGCACCTTTCACAGTAAATCAAACCTAGCACCGCATAGTCTATTAAATACCAAACAGATTATATCCATGATATTAATGGAATGATCTAATATCGTATTTTAAATTGGTTTGATTTTTTTATTTTTCTGTTACTTTTCCTGTGATCTTCTAAAGTTAGTTTGGGCTCTTTGTGTGGCTTGCACTTTGAAGAGCACACATCTAGCATTTATTTTGTAGACTCATGCTTGATAGATAGATAGATAATTTATTAATCCCAAGGAGAAATTCACATACTCCAGCAGCAGCATACTGATAAAAAACAATATTAAATTAAAGAGTGAAAAAAATGTAGGTATAACAGACAATAATTTTGTATAATATTAACGTTTACCACCCAGGATGGAATTGAAGAGTTGCATAGTATGGTGGAGGAACGATCTCCTCAGTCTGTCAGCGGAGCAGGACAGTGACAGCAGTCTGTCGCTGACGCTGCTCCTCTGTCTAGAGATGGTACTGTTCAGTGGATTCTCCATGATTGACAGGAGTCTGTGCAGCGCCCGTCGCTCTGCCATGGATGTCAAACTGTCCAGCTCCAGGCCTACAATAGAGCCTGCCTTCCTCACCAGTTTGTCCAGGCGTGAGGCATCCCTCTTCTTTATGCTGCCTCCCCAGCACACCACTGCGTAGAAGAGGGCACTTGCCACAACTGTCTGGTAGAACATCTGCAGCATCTTATTGCAGATTTTGAAAGACGCCAGCCTTCTAAGGAAGTATAGTCGGCTCTGTCCTCGAAGCGAGCAGGTGGCAAAGCCCCCTAGTACCAAGAAAAACTAAACAGAATAATTTTGCATGCAAAATCTTAAGGAAGTTATCCACAATCTCGGATAACAGGAAATGCATTGTGCTGAAACTTAACCTGTTGAACTGGTGACATCATGATTTGTGACCTCTCTAGCAACTCCACAGCAAAAACTCCACAAAATGGCAGTACCCATAATAAACAAAATGCCATCAGGAAATTACAATAATAAATAAATTTAATAACATATCATTAAAACTAAAATCTACATGCTTCTTATCTCTGAATGGGTATAAAAAATTAGAAAAACATAACCTTGTTAGTCTGACAAGATTTCATCTTCCAGTCCTTCCCATCTAATTTTTCTGCATCTTTCCACTGACGCATATCAGAAACTAGAATGGCAAAATGTGGCACCCTGAGAATTGTTTAGATGTTTAAAAGGTAAAAGGAAATGAGTTTCTGATCTCACAACAGATATTTATGGCTGTGTCTATGACACAATTGTGCGTTTGGCTGCTGAGGTAAAAGAGCCCAAAGAGGAGATAGATAGATAGAAACTTTATTTGTCCCCTGTGGGGATATTTGACTTTTTACAGAAGTTCTTTAAAAATAAATAATAAATACATAAATAAATAAATAGATAAATAAATAAATATACACATTAAGTTTGGTCTGAACACATGCAAGAATGACTAGAAAACAAGAAAATTATAAAGAACGAAAAGAAAAGTTCCGGAGTTGGCCATCACAGTCACAGCGAGGCATTATGCAGATGTATTGCTGTTGGTATAAAGGAACCCCAGTAGCGTTTCTTCACACACTTCTGCTGAATAATTTGTTGGCTGAAACTACTCAGCATTAATGTGTCAGAGAGGGGATGTGCAGCATTGTTCATATAATACTATACAATACTATTTATTTTTGTATAGCCCAAAATCACACAAGAAGTGCAGCAATGGGCTTTAACAGGCCCTGCCTCTTGACAGCCCTCCAGCCTTGACTCTCTAAGAATACAAAGAAAAACTCCCAAAAAACCTTGAGAAAGGCAGTTCAAAAAGAGACCCCTTTTCATGGAGGTTGGGCATGCAGTGGGTGTCAAAAAGAAGGGGGTCAATACAATACAATACACAGAAAAGAACAAATCCTCAATACAGTATATAAAATAAAAAATTTACAAGTATGGAGCAGGACCCTTCTACCCCACGATTCCTGTGATCCTCCATCAGGGATGACTTTACCTTAGGCAGGCAAAACAACTTGACAGGTGTGCCATGGCACTAAGTTCCACATTTGAGTACTGAGAAGAGAAACAGAATAGGTGAGGGTTAGTAACAAATTATAACTATCATGTTACTTATGTTTTAGTTCTAATGACCAACAACAGAGATGCAGTCTGTACAGTTAATCAGCAGCTCTAGTCAGGATATGCTAAACTGAAGTAGTGAGTCTTCAGCCGGGATTTAAAAGCTAAGACCGAAGGGGCATCTCTTATAGTAGCAGGCAGACCATTCCACAGTTTAGGGGCCCTGTAACTAAAAGCTCGACCTCCCACTGTTATTTTATTAATCATTAGCAGACCTGCATCTTGAGATCTTAATGTGCGCTCTGGTTTGTAAGTCATGATAAGTTCAGACAAGTAAGCCAGACCTTGACCATTTAATGCTTTATGTGTTAAAAGGAGGATTTTAAAATCTGCCCTAAACTTAACCAGGAGCCAGTGTAAGGATTTAAGAATTGGAGTAATGTGTTCGTATTTTCTTGTTCTTGTAATAATTCTTGCAGCAGCATTTTGGATTAACTGGAGGCTGTTTAAAGAACAGTTTGAACATCCAGTGAACACAGCATTGCAGTAGTCAATCCTACTAGAAATAAATGCATGAATTAATTTCTCAGAATCCTGCTTATTTAGAAAATGTCTTAATTTCCCAACATTTTTAAGGTAGAAGAAACATGATTTGGACAAATTTGTAATGTGCGCTTTAAATGACATGCTAGAGTCAAAGATAACTCCAAGATTGCGGTTTGATTCAGTAAAATTAATGGTGATTCCAATTGAGTTAAATGATGACAAAATATTGTTGTGATCAGCGTTATTCACTAACACAACTAATTAAAGACAACATCGGAGAAAGTTCATTTCATCTAAATAAAAGGTATAACTGGGTGTCATCTGCATACGAATGAAAATTAACATTGTTTCCTAATGATAGATCCAAGTGGAAGCATGTAAATTGAAAACAGCAAAGGTCCCAGTACTGAGCCCTGCAGGACACCATATTGAACTTCTGTGTATAATGATGGAGTACTGTCAGCACATTTCTGTACATATTGGAATCGATTTGATAAATAAGAACTAAACCAAGCGAGCACAGTGCCTGTAAGGCCAATATCATTTTCTAGCCGGTGCAGTAAAATAGAATGGTCAATGGTGTCAAATGCTGCGCTTAAGTCTAACAACATAATTACAGTGGAGTTTCCTTCATCAGAGGATATCAGATTGTCGTTTACAACCCACGTTAGTGCCATTTCTGTACTATGACGAGTGCGGAAACCAGACTGGAATTTCTCAAATAAATTGTAATCGGTAAGGTGTGACTGAAGCTGATTGGCGACTACTTTTTCTAGTATTTTAGAGAGAAAGGGAAAATTTGAAATAGGTCTATAATTATTAGGTATGTGTGGGTCTAGGTCTGACTTTTTGAGTAAATGGCACTCAGTTTTATTTGAATTCTCTCCTTCATTACTACCTACAGTGGGTCTAGGAGTCTACATCCACTCCTTGAATAGTGAACGGACATAGAGGCTCTTTTGGAACGTTAATAACCAGTTCCTTGGTTTTGCTGATCTTAAGATGTAGACAATTCTCTTTGCACCAAGAAACAAACTTTTCCACCTGATTAATATACTGTTTCTCATCTTCTTAATCAATACACTCTATGAGTACAGAATCATCTGAGAATTTCTGCAAGTGACATGACCTGGTGTTATATTTATAGTTTGAGGTGTACAGAGTGAAACGAAAATGAGACAGGACTGTTCCTTGTGGTGCTCCAGTATTGCTCACAGCTGTATCAGAAACACAGTCCTTGAGCCTCACAAACTGCAGTCTGACAGACAGACAGTCCTTTATCCAGGACACCATAGGCTCATCCACCTTCATATCTCTGAGTTTACTGCTTAACAGGGATGGCTGGATGGTACTGAAAGCGCTAGAGAAATCAAAAAACATATTTCTCATAATGCTGCTAGCTTTGTTGAGGTGAGAATAAGCTTTGTGGAGCAGATAGGTAATTGCATCCTCCACTCCAATCTTCACCCAATAGGCAAACTGCAGTGGGTCCAGGTGGTCCACCATAAGAGGACTCATATAATTCATAATCAGCCCCTCAAAGGTCTTCATGATGTGAGACGTAAAAACCCCTGTTCTGCAGTCAGGTGAAGAAGCAGCTGCCTTCTTTGGAACAGGGACAATGCAAGATGCTTTCACCAGCTGAGGCATTTTCTGAAGCCTTAGCAACAAACTGAACAGTTGACAAAGAACACCACAAAGTTGGACAGCACAGGTCTTAAGAACTGAGGACTGACTCAGCTTTTCCTGTGTGTAGCTTCCACAGTTGTCAGAGGTGAACTTGTCTCTGGACTTACCAGTTGATGTGGTAGGAGTTGTTTATGTAGTAGGAATGGTGTGGGGAGAATGGTCATTGGAAGAAGGTGGCAGTAGGATGGAAAATCTATAACAAAATTGGTTCAGGGCATTAGTTTTGTCCACATTCTCTTCTAGCACCTGAGCCCAGGATTGCTTGAGTCAAACAATTATACCCTGTCTATTCCAGACATCATTAATGTTATTCAGAGTGTGTTTGATTTCTATTATAGCTTTGTAAACTTCATTTCCTTCACTCACCTTTTTCTTTAGCACACCCTCTACATGTCTTTTTCTTATTCAGCAGTCCTTTTAGCTCCTTAGTAAGTGAGGGCTTGCTTGGAAAGCAATGCACTGTCTTTGTTGGTAACACTGTGTCAACACAGAAGTTAATATATTCTTTGATGCAGTGACAAAGTCCCTCAATATCCCCATGTGACTTGAACATCATTTAACCAGTTTGTTATTAGGAAGCAATCATTCAGAGCTATTTCAGTCTCCTGGATCCACTTACTCACTGTGCTGGTGGTCACAGGTTGCCATGTAATAACAGGCTTGTAGCTGGGAATAAGATGAATCAGGCTGTAGTCAGATTTACCTAAAGGAGCCAGTAAAATACACTTAAAGGCATCTTTAACATTTCAATACAGAAGTCTAGCTTTTTATTTCCTGTAGTGGAACCGATCACAAACTGGTAGAAATTTGTCATCATTCGTTCCAAAGTCACATGGTTGAAGTCACCACATATTATAACTGCAGAGTCGGAGTGAGTCATCACTAAAGTGCTGTCAACAGTATGAATCATTTCCTTTGCTAGGTCCCCATTTGCAGAAGGAGGAATGTAAACATTAATAAGGATAATGTAATTCATATCCCTGGTCAAATAATGTGGATCAATTCTGGCAACCAAAATTTCAGTGTATGAATTACAAACTGTAGTTCTAACTGTACTATTCTCCCTTTTACAACATTCCTCATTCACATAGACAATCAGTCCCTGTCCTCCCTTTCTTCTACATCACACTGGGTCTCTGTCTGGTCAAATAAGATGAAATCCATCTAGCATTTAAACAGTGTCAGGTATATTAAGTTTAAGCCAGCTCTTCCTAGAGCACACAATGCCAATATACTTGTATGCTCCATGGCCCACTATAAGCGTAGACAATCCATCCATCTTATTTGACAGCGATCGAACATTGCCCATTACAATAGATGGTAGACCAGTTCTAAATTCTTTTCGCTGTGCTTTTACTGTACCGTAGCACTGGCATGTCACCTTCTCCATCTGTGAACAAACAGCTCCTACAGTAAAGTGTAACTGAGCTGCTTAAGAACTCGTAATCACATTTTCTCAGTGTCCCTAACTGTATTAGGTGTTGTAGACGTAAGGCAGCCTTCAGGTCCTATTCGCGACTCCATCCAATTTGTAGCCTGTTTAAAGTGCAGTCAAGACAAGTTAGTGCCTGGGTTTTGCATGCATTGCCATTTGTCACTAAATTTAAGATCCATTTAAAATCCATTTAAGCAATTTCTAGTGGCTACTATCAGTGACAAGTTAGAAGTCAGATCAATTCTAATTTTAAACAAAACTAGTAACTAGTAAATAATCTCTGAAACAAAAAGAAAAACTGTGAGAAATACGGAGCTTCTGTAAAAAGGCTACTGCTTGCACATTACCAGAAGTAGCATATGAAGTAACAGGGGTATTAAATAGAACAAAACTCCAAAAAATATTGTACCAATGATGTTAGGGTGAAAAATCAGAGGATTATATACTCCACATCTATAAAAATTGAAAATTGGGATTATTTAACCTAGCCCTTCTAAGAGTCTAGTACATGTTGCAGTAACCAAAATTGATCCTTGCTGATTGAGTCTCCTGTAAAAATAGACCTGTTAGGTGGTGGAATAAACTGTTCCTCTTTAATTCGTGATTAAGACCTTTGACATTCCAGCTCAAAAAGTTCATTGTTTGGTCATAAAGACATTGCTTTTGAACTTTTGTTGTCATTTTATATTCTTAAATTAAAGTAGTACATTAATACATATGATATGGCTAACCTTAATTTCCAATATTGCCAGGAGTTAGGGCTGTGAAGCCTATTGTTGTGTTGGCACTTACAATTGTGGGGATAAAAAAGATAGATCAGAAATAGCTTGCTCTTTTTCTACACTCCACCAATCCAAAGCTCCAGCTCCATTTTGGCTCCCCAAGTGAGGGCAGACCATGCTTCACAAAGTCCCAGTCTTCTGACATGCCTACAGACAGAGCATGTTCAGATCAAAACAAGCACCCAAGCAGCAGTGTAGAAGGATTAAAGTAAAGAGAGATACCTATTGGCAATACAGTCCAAATACTACAAACCTAGAATATAATCTTGAACAGACCTGAAAGAAACCTAGGGTGTGATGTTAAACAGTACCCACAGAGAAGCAGATAATGTATGATTCGGTTTTGCGTAAATGCTGTTTAATGCTGTAAAATGTAGCATGTTTAGCAGCTGTTGAAGGTGAATAATCAGTGAAAATGCGAATGCAGTTATTTTCAAATATAATCTCTTGTTTCAGTCTGAGAAGCGACATCAGATTTACTTTAGATTGTAATTTGTTGAAACGTATAGTAAGGCTCCAAGGTTTTGAAGTGTTCGATCCACGTATGTGGTAAGGTACTGATTTGAAGTCCTCTCTAATTATTTGAGAAAATAGGTCAGCAATGAATTTCACTAGGTTTCGGCTTCCACAGTTTTTTAAGGGAGACCTTCAATTCTGATATTCTTTCTTCTATATTTATCTTACAGTGCAGCTAGTCTGTCTCCTAGCACTTTGCATTCTGAAGCCAATTGTTTAAATATTTCAATACGAGTCATGAACATTTGCTTAATATCAACTAGATGAGCACCAAGTGGTCTAAATTTATTTTCAAACTTAACTTGCATATTCCTGTATTTTTTCCTCAGCTTTTTCTAGCATACCTTTAAAGGTTGTCTCAAAGTGATTAATTGAATGTTTCTCCAAGTCTTTAATATCTTGAAGCAGCTTCTCATTCTCATGTTTATATCCTTTATATCTTTCCTTATATCCCTTTTAATCTTCTTTATATTACTCTTTATCTCATTTATGTCCCCAAGAGTGTCGTAGTTATTGCGGTGATTATTGAGGCGAATGTTACCTTCAGCTCGTACTGTTTTTTTCAGTCTTCTCCACTGCTCCTCGGTTGGAGTAGCAAGCCCAGTCAGAGTTGGTGCTGCTGAGTCACGGTGGGTAGTTAACAGCGCAGAAAGTAAGGCCATTTTCAGTTTTAATGAACTTTCTGGAATTGACAAGCTTTCCTGGCCCAACTTACTTGCACTTTTGCTCCCACTTTTGCTCTCAGCTGGAGGCAATGCTGCAGCATCAGGTCCCAGGAGATCTGTGCTTTCGCCTATCTGTTCCAGGTCAGTTTCTGGCAGGCCGTACCTTGAACTTGAACTTGAGTTCCGTTTAGGCTTGGATGAAGCTTTGGCTGTCATTTGCATTTCTTTCTAAACCTTTTTTCTGACACTCATGTTTATATACACTTGCATATACTGTGATTGAAGCCCCTCAAATTGAGTAAATACAGGATACCTTGGGATGATAAAAAAAGGAAAATTAACACCACTGCTAATGGAGATCCATCTCAGACATCCATCTCCCAAAACGGATGAGACCAAATCTTAATTTTGATCAGAGAAGGGGATGAATTGAAGACATTTAAAACCTCCAATAGCAAGTATTAATATAGTATCTTGGCATGTGGATTGGCTAATGCTTCCGCCATTGTTCAAGTCTATGTAAAGGATATATTTCGTGACATCATGTGAGTATACATCCAAGTACTCTGATGACATCTTAAACTTAGATACGTCAAATAACAAAGTAGTTGTAGGGTTATTATTAGTGTTGATATTTTCCTTAATTTTAAGCTTTGTGACATCATGATGCTACCATTAGGTTTATGTTTTCTTCTGTTGTTGCCACTATTATGTGTTACATTATATGGGTGCTGCCATGTTGTTTAGAACAATGACCCTGTTGTTAGTCATGGAATTCACATTGAGTAACATCTTCACGCCACTCCTGTAAAAGATGGTGGCACACATTCACTCATGTCTGAACTTTGTAATAAACAAAGAGAGGTGCTTGGTAATCTTCAGTGCTTTGGTTTTAAAGGGAAAATAAATAAATAAGTACATAAATTAAAATAAGGCTAGTTTGCTTTGATTTCAAAAATAAAATTTGACTTAGATTTTTGTTTAGCATCTAAGTGCTTCAAAATTTTAATCTTTATTAAATGAATTCTGCATGCCCTTTAATCATTCATTTTGATTGCTCCAAAACTAAAAATCATTTTTCTGTCACTAAAAATAAAAGAAAAAAATAGCTAATTTGGAGTGACATTATTTCATGCGATCATTACAGAAACTCTTATCGTCTTCGAAAATCAACTGACAAGAATTTCCATAGCTGTTTTCCAATGTTGGAGACATTTTTCTTAAATTCTTAAATGAAGAACATTGTTTCTCAGAGTGCAGGGGAGTAGAACATTCCAGTCTACATGTGTTTTGTAGATTGTTACCTCTCCT
Source organism: Polypterus bichir lapradei (assembly GCA_026402145.1). Lineage (NCBI taxonomy): Eukaryota > Metazoa > Chordata > Cladistia > Polypteriformes > Polypteridae > Polypterus > Polypterus bichir. The sequence goes on along the minus strand of JANRMT010062841.1, from coordinate 55,359,565 downwards.
GTTTGTGTTTATTGGACAAGTTATCAAGCATCATTGCTTTATGCAGATGATGTTATCCTCTTTGTAACATCTGACTGTGACCTTCAGCTACTGAGCGATTCGCTGCTGAGTGTGAAGAGGCTGGAATGAGGATCAGCACCTCCACGTCTGAGGTCATGATTCTCTCTTGGAAAATATTATACTGCTTTCTCCAGGTAAGGGGTTACTTCCCTTAGTGGAGGAGTTCATGTATTTCAGATCTTGGTCACAAGAGATGGAAAAAGAGAGTGTTAAACAGCACAATACAATAAGTGCTTTGGAGCAGCAGCAGGTGCTCTACCAGTCCGTGCTGGTGAAACTGGAGCTGAATCTAAAGGCAAAACTTTCAGTTTACTAGTCAATCCACATCACCTATGGTCATAGGCAGTGGGTCATGACTGAAAGAATTAGATCATGAGTACAAATGATACAAATGGGGTTTCTTTGCAAAGTGGTTGGGCTCACACTCTGTGATAGGGTTAGAATCTTAACAGTTCATGAGAGCCTCAGAGTAGAATCATGTTTCCTTTGGATTGAGAGGAGACAGTTGAGCTGCTTCTGGCAAATCCCAATGGGCAGTGAACCTGCTGCAGACCCAGGACACAATGGAGGGATAATATTACTACACTTTCTTAGAAATGTATGGGAATTCCCCAGGAAAAGCTGGAATCTGTAGCTGGGAACAGGGAAATCTGGACTCACCTCCTTGGCCTGCTGTCACTGTGACCCTAACCAGGAAAAGTTGTTGAGAAGATGAGATAAAGATTGTTTTTCCATTTTTATTGCTTTTAGTGCACTATGGATTAAAATTTAATTTCCCTGAGAAAAACGCAGCCCATAATGGTGTTAAAATAATTAAACATTAGCAAAAAAAAAAAAATAAATTTGTAAATATAAATCCAAAGAACAAAACCATTACACACACAGTAATTGATCATACCCTGTTTTCAACAAGTGAATTTGCATTACAGTTAATTGTATAATCTGAGAGAGGATTCCACTAAACCAGTGGCATTTTGATGGAACCTAATTACCAATACTCTAGCAATATTGCTGTAGGCCCTGATTTACTTACTGTGATCATTTAAGTCCCAATGATACTCTCAAGAAAGCTGAAGAGAATTAAAATGGCCAATTAACATGTCCAAATTCTTAAGATACCATAAATGACATCTGTTATTTTATCATCTACCCTCCCATCTGGCAATTATTATAAATGTAAATAAAGCTGAAAACTAATCATATATAAATGTAAATAGTATGTAGCAAAAACAGTGCAAATGTCTATAAAGAAATTTAAAGCATACAGAGCAGCAACATATTAATTAATTACTATTAAAGACCTTTCATCAATAGGTATATTTTATTTTTTAGGTTATTTTTTCTGACTGAAATTTTGAATGGATAACAAGGAGCTGAACATTTTAGCGCTGTTGCCACATTGCTCCAGGGTCGGCTCCAGGGTCTTATGTTCAAACTGCACAGTCTCCCATTACCCTCAATTCTATCCTCATCTTTAAAAACTTTTCAGATGAGTTAGCTGGTGTCCCAGAATTGGCCCACTAGTAGTGAGCATCACCTACAGAAGACTGGCAGCCTGCTCTTAATTGATTCTCATGTTGATTGCTCCACAGCACATTAGCCTTGCATTGTAATAACAAATTATAAATGTACACAATATACTCAACAGTTAGAATAGTTTCATCAAACCCAGTTTTAGGCTCTACTCCCAAAGGGCTCCCATCTAACCACTGTCAAAAAGTCACCACTACTGAATTTGTTGACTTGGGAACAATTTTCCATCTTGAAAATGAAAGCCCACTTCTGCGGTCATCATAGGAGCAGAAAAGTGTTTTGGTATAGACATGCTGAACTTCACTGCAGTTGTGTTCGATTTTATGCAGCTCAGTTTTTCAGTGCAAGCGATGAGGAGTATGACACATAAAAGGACATGAGAGTTAATTTTTGATTCTGATGAAAAATGTCCCCTTAGTGCCTCTAGTGGAAAGAGACCAGGAGGAGCTGGGAAGTATGTATATACAGTGGAATCAGAAAGTATTCAGACTTCTTCATTTTTTTCACATTTTGATCTTGCAGTGTTGTGTTACTTAAATGAATTCTTCACTACATCAAGCAATACTAAATAACCTTGAGTGAAAAAGCAAAAACAGGATTATTTTTGCATAAGAATTACTGAAGGCTTTGAAATTGTTTTTTTTTTTTTTAGTTTTTTTTTTATTGTACACTACCCCGTTATTAACTGGTATGTGAAAACTCCCACACATGATATGTAGCACTATTCAACTCAGGTTAAAGTCTAGTTATACAAAACATCCAACTTTTTGGAGTTGACACCTCTAGACCCAAAAAGCCCTCATTTTATCCATTTTTGGACCATATTTTGTGCAGGACATTACATCCATATGAAACACAGTAAATGAATAGGTATCTTCAGCAAAAATGATCAGAAGGACTTAAAGTTGAGCATGCTACATCAACCAACTTCAGGGGTTCACCCCCTAATGGAATACAAGGCATGAAAGTTACTAGTCTTTGCATAATTTGAAAAACAAATGGAGACGACTAATATAATCATATACTATTTTGAAGTTGCTGATCACAAATATAATAATATTTTGATATTGGATTAGGGGCAGCATGGTAGCACAGTGGTAGCGCTGCTGCCTTGCAGTAAGGAGACCTGGGTTTGCTTCCTGGGTCCTCCCTGCATGGAGTTTGCATGTTCTCCCTGCGTCTGCGTGGGTTTGCTCCGGTGGCTCTAGGAGACCCCCGTGACCCTGTGTTAAGATATAGCGGTTGGATAATGACTGACTGACTGATATTGGATTCTTTACCAGTTGTCATAGCCCTCTAACACCCACTTCTGGAATGTTAAAAATGACAAAATTCAAACGTGAGCATAAGGGGCATCGTTTTAGACTATTTCAAGGCCAGTGATTATGAATGTGATGTTATTTTTGATCTTTGATCCTTTAGTAGGGATCTAGCCCACTATGAACCTCTATCAGAGAGTGAAAAATGTCAACTTTCTATTACAATAAACAACATTTAGAATTTAAACATTCAAATTAAAGCACAAATTTAAATAAAGTGCTCGCATTTCATGCAATGCTAAGTTGGAAAATTCCACAGTTCAAAAACTAAATTGAAGAAATTTGATCCAAAGTTCAAACGATGCTTCTATATTCAAAATGTGCGTGCAGTGAAAAAGCAGCAACAGCGTTATGCTCATGTGTTTTCAGTGCTTTTTTTCTATTTATTTTTGATGTGTTTAGTTTTATATATGTACAGAGTCCAAATATAGTTTTGAATATTTGGACAGAGACAACTTTTTTCTAATTTTGGTTCTGTACGTTACCATAATGAATTTTAAATGAAACAACTCAGATGCAGTTGAAGTGCAGACTTTCAGCTTTAATTCAGTGGAATGAACAAAAAGATTGCATAAAAATGTGAGGGAACTAAAGTATTTTTTTTAACACAATCCCTTTATTTCAGGGGCTCAAACGTAATTGGACAAATTAAATAACTGGAAATAAAATGTTCATTTCTAATACTTGGTTGAAAACCCTTTGCTGGCAATGACAGCCTGAAGTGTTGAACTCATGGACATCACCAGATGCTGGGTTTCCTCCTTTTTAATGCTCTGCCAGGTTTTTACTGTAGTGGCTTTCAGTTGCTGTTTGTTTGTGGGCCTTTCTGTCCGACGTTTAATCTTCAACAAGTGAAATGCATGCTCAATTGGGTTAAGATCAGATGACTGACTTGGCCATTCAAGAATTTTCCACTTCTTTACTTTAATAAACTCCTCAGTTGCTTTGGCTGTATGTTTTGGGTCATTGTCCATCTGTATCATGAAACGCCACCCAATCAATTTGACTGCATTTAGCTGTATTTGAGCAGACAGTATGTCTCTGAACACCTCAGAATTCATTCGGCTGCTTCTGTCCTGTGTCACATCATCAATAAACACTTGTGTCCCAGTGCCACTGGCAGCCATGCACGCCCAAGTCATCACACTACCTCCACCGTGTTTTTCAGATGATGTGGCATGCTTTGGATAATGAGTTGTTCCACGCCTTCTCCATACTTTTTTCTTGCCATCATTCTGGTAGAGGTTGATCTTGGTTTCATCTGTCCAAAGAATGTTTTTCCAGAATTGTGCTGGCTTTTTTAGATGTTCTTTAGCAAAGTCCAATCTAGCCTTTCTATTCTTGAGGCTTATGAGTGGCTTGCACCTTGCAGTGCACCCTCTGTATTTACTTTCATGCAGTCTTCTCTTTATGGTAGACTTGGATATCGATACGCCTACCCCCTGGAGAGTGTTGTTCACTTGGTTGGCTGTTGTGAAGGGGTTTCTCTTCACCATGGAAATGATTCTGCGATCATCCACCACTGTTGTCTTCCGTGGACGTCCAGGTCTTTTTGCGTTGCTGAGTTCACCAGTGCTTGCTTTCTTTCTCAGGATGTACCAAACTGTAGATTTTGCCACTTGTAATATTGTAGCAATTTCTCGGATGGGTTTTTTCTGTTTTCGCAGCTTAAGGATGGCTTCTTTCACCTGCATGGAGAGCTCCTTTGACTGCATGTTGTCTGTTCACAGCAAAATCTTCCACATGCAAGCACCACACCTCAAATCAACTCCAGGTAATTGATAATGACATAACGACGGACTTGCCCACACCTGCCCATGAAATAGCCTTTGAGTCAATTGTCCAATTACTTTTGATCCCCTGAAATGAAGGGATTGTGTTAAAAAAATGCTTTAGTTGCCTCACATTTTTATGCAATCATTTTGTTCAACCCACTGAATTAAAGCTGAAATTCTGCACTTCAACTGCATCTGAGTTGTTTCATGTAAAATTCATTGTGGTAATGTACAGAACCAAAATTAGAAAAAAGTTGTCTCTGTCCAAATATTTATGGACCTAACTGTATAACCCCTATCTGTTAACTATGGCATTCACATGGGACATCACCCTACTCATTAAGGTACAGTAAGTTCAATTTTCAATTTATTATATTATTATAGTATTATTATATACAGGTATATTATAGTATTTATGTATTTTATTTATTGGTTTCATGTTTTAATCTATTATTTAGGACATTTTTGTTATTTTTACCATACATTATGTGTATTTGCTGTATAAGTTTATTGAAATGGATATTGTTTAGGGTCTGGGAATGGATTAATTCACCTTCCATTATTTCTAATGGGGAAAACTGATTCTGACTTTTTTTTTTGACAATTCACAGTTCAAACGGCCTCCTGAAACTAATTAAGATCAAAATACAAGACACTACTATTTCACAGGGGTGAAATACTACAATTCAACTATTCTTGTTTATTATGTACTTCTATCTCATGAAGTAAATCATTACATTTTTATGAATACCTCAAATTAAGATGGTTTATGCTAATTTAGACTTTTAAAAATAAACTGAAATATCACATTGGCAAAAGTACTCAGACCCTTTGCTATTACACTTAAAATGTGGATCAGGTGCATCCCATTCTATTGATCATCATTGAGATTTTTCAACACATTTTTTGGTTTCTATTTGTGGTCAGTTCAAAAGATTGTACCAACTAAGAAAAGCACACACCTTTTTATAGAAGGTTCCACTATTGGTGTTGTGTTTCCCAGCAAAACCTAAACCATGAGGCTGAAGGAGTAGCCCACAGAGCTTAGAGACAGGAGTGTGTCAAGGTGAAAATGTGAAGATGTAAAAAAAGCTAAAAAAAAATTCATGCAACTCTGAAGATTCCCAAGAGCGCAGCTGCTTATATAATTCTTAAATAGAAGACGTTAGGAACAACCACAACTCTTCCCAGGGCTCCCATCCAGCCAAACAGAGCAATTGTAGGAGAAAGGCCTTGGTAAAAGATGGGACTAAGAACTCGATGGTCTGGGTGATCTCCAGAAACGTGTGGAGATGGGACGACCACCACGTCCACACTCCAACAATTTGGGCTTTAGACAGAAACATCTTTTTAGTAAAAGACACATGGATGCCTGCTTAGAGTTTGCAAAGATACACTTGAAGGATTGTCAGACAGTGAGAAACAAGATTCTCTGATCTGCTGAAACCAAGATTAGCATCATTTCTGAAAGAAACCGGGCACTGCTCATGTTGTGGGCTGTTTTTTCAGTGGAAGGGCCTCGGAGATAACATATGGTTGAGGGAAAGCTAAATTGAGCAAAGTACAGAGATATCCTTAATGATAACCTGTTCCAGAGTGATCTGGGCTTCAGTCTGGGCTGAAGGTTCACCTTTCAGCAAGAAAATGACCCAAGAACAAAGCAAATACAACACAGGAGTTGGGGCAACTCTGGAAATGTCCTTGAGTTGTCCAGCCAAAGCTCTGACTTCACACTAATTGAACTTCTCTGGAGAGGCCTAAAGATAGGTGTCCTCCGATGGTCTACATCCAACCTGACAAAGCTTAAGAGGGTCTACAGAAAAGAAAACCCCCAAATCCAGGTGTGTGAAGCTTGTTGCATTATACCCAAGATGACTCCAGGCTGAAATCTCTGCCAAAAGGGCTTCAACTAAGTACTGAGTAAAGGGGCTGAATACATGTTTCACTGTGATATGTCAGATTTAGATTTTTAATAAATTTGCAAAGGTTTTTGGCTTTTTTGAAAAATCTACAAGAATGTTTTTATTTTGTCATTCTGAGGTATTAAGTGTTACCTGCGGGTAAAATAATTAAATTAGACATTGACCAATTCATATAAAAATTTTCAATTTTCTCAATTGTTAAAAGTTAGGAAAACTAAGTTAACAAAAGATTAAGTAGCTTTATTTAACCTAACATCAAAATATTTAGGATTGAAAAGGCAATATAAGTACCCAGTAAATAGCCATATTTATTGTAATGTACAGCACATTGATCTACATTAGTTGTTTTAAATGTGTTTTATAAAAAAATTAAACTAAACAAATTTACCCAAGGAGAAAATGCCAGATCCACACAATGACTTGGATGACAATCAAACCCTAGGCCCAAGAACTTAGAGACAACAGTGCTAACCAGTGATCCATGAAATAATTTATAAAATGTACATAGTACCTACTGTAGATGTATTACATATTCTCCAAAAATGACACTCCACTCTATGTCTGACTATTTTACATTCTGCTTCACTTTATGTACAGATTTTTAGAAAATAAAGATTATGACTGTCAGAAACAGGCTTGGAATCAGTCTGTACCATCCCTTTTGCCTCACCTTTTCTATAGGCCACTGAATTTTGGTTCTGTCATGCAATGGTTTCATCATGGAAGGGTTATGGACATTAAAAGGCAGTCAATGATAATAATGTGTTTTGAGCATTTGTAATCCTACCCTTACAACAAAAATCATCGTATACCATGTCCCCACCCCCAGATTAATGTAGTGCGGTGCTTTAGTGTTTCTTGAGCTTTGCACTGTTCTTTGGATTTCTTCAGTCTGTTTAACTACATATTTTATTCGATTTCAATTCCTTTTGTTGACTCTCTTTCATATCTTTGGATTTTGAATTTGGTGTTTCTGTTTTTGCCTGATTCATTTATGACCTCCTGCCTTATATTTTGCATCCTGTTCTTTGGCTGAAGGCTTGTTTAAATAAATTATTTTAACCTTTATTAACATGTCTACTTCATCATGCGTTTTCCCCAGATCTGTGTTCCTGTTTTGTATACACATAGTCATCTGTGCTCTACGGAGAGACACATTGCATAGAGCTGGTGTGGGGAGATTGTGCTGTGCCTGCTATCACCCCCTCTCAGTGCATCAGGCCAATTTGCACTAACATTATCATTGAATTGTCTCTTTCAATTGCAATAACATTAACTAAACTAACCAGTCATCAATTGTTATTATCTTTATCCTTTACAAGTACACTGATCACAGTGAATGCTGTTGACTGACACGTACAACAAAATGTACGCTATACCACATTTAAATGGAATTTAAAACCAAAATTCTTTGTTCATTAGAAGCAATGCTCTTTATTAATATGGTGTCTATAACATGTGAATTCTACAGAGTTGGAATATATGAGTAAATATGGGATATTTCAAGTACTCAAAAGTATTTATACTGTACTAAAAAGTGAAATGTTTCCCTTTTACATCTGGTGACACGTACATAGTTCAACAATATAAAATATCTTGGCTTGATGCAAAAGGATTTGTCTTCAGATTTAGTTTGAAACACACAGAGGATATTTTATAAATATAAGGTGACTTATCTTCATGTTAACTTTACCTCGAAGGTTTTTGGGTGTGCATTTCTTTAAACGCTGCATGCTGCTTCTTTTCTATGTTAAATATAAATGTTACCCACTCCCCAAACTACCTTAAAAATTCTGAAGTTATGGATTTGTTGTCACATTTGGCGGGTCTTATTAATAGCAGAAGAATGTTAAAGTAGCCTGCAACCTGGATGTAAAGATTAGGATTTATTACCCCGGATCCCTTGAACAATTTTATCAAAAGCCCATTCCACTGTGACATTTTTTCTGCAATAAATCATATAGTAGAAATCTATCAGTGGACAGTAGTAGGAGATAAATGGGAGTGAGGAAAAGGAGGTCACTACAGATTTTTCAGAAGCATGACCTGTCAGTGGCAGAAACCTATTTATTAAAGTTTATGAATGGCTCTTTTACCTACTTGTTGTGGTTTTAATTTGTGTTACATACAATTTAGCCAAACAGAAAAAAAAATCCACACATTTATGCCTAGATGGAAAATGAATGTGATATAAAATATGGTTTCTTAAAGCAGTACATGAGAAAATACTGGGAACAATTGTGAGCACGCCAAAGAAACATAGTCAAAGTGCTGGAATGATAAAGCATCATCAGGTGGCGAAATACACTGATGCTTGTGGCTTTTTGAATAAATCTTGTCTTACGCGACATATGTTTCAAACAGTCCAAAAACAAACAATAATCATAAGCCGGAAAGAAGCTTTAATTAAGTTTTGCTATGTTTGCGTCTCACAAATGCTAAGTAGGTAACAATGGTAATTTCCTATAGTTAAAATATCATACCACACAGGTTTACTGCCTGATATTTAATTGACGTATGACATATTATTGTTATACAGTATTATTCTTCTGGCTAAAAAGCTTTGGGTAACAACCTTACAAAATTATGTTCATTTACACTTGTGCATTTACCAAGAATCACCTCAGTGGATGAACATCCATCAAACACATAAAATTTAGTATTGATATTCTTATTAAACAGATTATTATAATCCTGATAATCATGCATACTTAGTAGGCCCTCTAAGTAGATAATTTACTGTATATGAGACTGACAGACACTGATAACAGCATTAAAAAAGAATGCTGACAAACCATACTGGTGCTCTTTCAGCTATCTTTTAACATATTTTGTATTTTTGACACACGTTTTTACAATTTTTATTTTACAAACATCCTTATGATAAAGAATTAGTGAAAAAAGTTAGTAGATTCTACCTTACAAAGATGTGTTATGTATAACATTGTATGTATGGGTGAAGTTTAAGGCTTCCACAGCCCCAAAAGGGATGTACTATATTAATAAATTAAATCTCCAATAAATGGTACTTTTTTCCAACAAAAAGGCCACAACTATTATAAATATGCTAATAATCAATGAATACCATAACTAAATCCATGCTACCCTTGCACGCTTCCTACCCTTAAGGTAAATAGAGAAACATTCTTAACTTTAATTACAGACTAGGTTACTGTTTTTGCTGTTAAGAGAGGTCACTTCAACTTGTACAATTTTATGCAGCATCATCCTCTTTTACATGACAGATAGCTGCTGCTGTCGTCAAACACATCCTCAAGCAGGCAGTCTGAGATATTGAAAGGGCGGCACAGTTGTGTGCATACCTGCAGCTTACACCTGAATGTGCCACCTGTAAAAACAGCAGTGTGATGGTCTCAGCAAACCTCTATCACATCATACAAACTACTGTGACATTATAATTAATTAATAAATAAATAAAAATTAATAAATAACATCTCTGATGAAATAAATAAAACAAATGAACAATGCTACAACTTCCATGAATCCATCCATCCAATGTTCTAAACCTAATTATTCAGGGAAGCTGGAGCCTAATCTAAAAAGCACTGAGAGCAAGTCACGAACAATCCCTGCACAGGATAGCACCCCATCACAGAGTAAACACACACACACACACACACATGCACATACACATCAGGTGTCATTTTAACCTGGCGAATTCATCTAGCATATATAGCTTTCAAAATAGTTAACCCAATCACAGAACACTGCAAATGTTACGCCAAGCATAAATTTTCTGTTTTTAAAAAAAAAGAAGAAAGTAAATACTTTTCCCCAAGTGCAATAAACAGACAAACAAACTTAAAAATATTCTTCAGTCATTTCAACTGTACTCTTGTATGTTTTCATAATTTTGTATGTTATCCTTAGAGATTTTGGTTATGTTTTAATTTTATATTACAAACAATTTATGGTATTTGACTTGAGATATGATGTAAATATTTAGCAGTACGGTTATGACTCTAAAAAAAATCAATTTTTTTATGGTTCCTGTGGCCCACACCAGTCCAAATGTCAAACTCCACTTATGCTTCTACATTTTACCTGTAATTTCTCAAAGTATCAATTAATGTTCAGCGCACTGATATTTATTTCCATTTCAAAAGTAGTTTTGTACTAGTATTTCCTGTCTTATGAAGTGTTTACAAAACATGTACTGTATTTTTAATAGATTTACAAATAGCTTTATGTTTGTTGACTTTTATAAGTGTTTGCCATCTTGCCTAAGAAATAAAACCTGATGTACCTGTATAACAAAATACCATGACAGAAAACATTCCTCACACACAAAATCTTCCAGATGCTGTTCATTTTGGTGACGTATGTCATGTTAAATGTCCTTATAGCAATTAGTTACAGGTTACAGGAACATTTACTGTGAAGAGAGAGATACTTGAATTTAAAGAAATATTTAGATAAAACTATTAAACTTACCGTAAATGTTGCATTTGTTAAGTTTCTGGTTGAAATTCATTACGTTTTTCATTTCATAGTGTGTATAACAATTTATTGAACTAGAAACTTACAGGAATGTTTTACTTGGTGCCTAGCACTTTAAAAAAACATCAATCATTACTCAATTACTCAGTGTACAATATATGTGTGTACAATATATGTATAGTGTATATATGTGTATATGCATTATATAAAATAGTATATTTTTATGGAATTGCAATTAATTAATTGTGCTAACATTTTTTAAATAAATATTTAATTTTATGAATAACTTTGAAGAGAAGTATACAATATAATAATACCTTTTGTTGAGCTACTTGGGCTCCTTCGTACCTATAACAATATGCCTTTATAGTGCCTCATGTGACTGCGGTCTTATTTTCAGTCAAGTCAGAAGTTTTTTTATTCTTTTTTTAATTCTTGTGTGTATTTGAGGGAGATGGTCATTGTCTGTTATAATGTTGCTACAATTCTTAAGCTTCTGTAAAAACTACATTTCCTTTTGGGATAAACAAAGTACAAGGGTAAGTAAATAATTATAAATTATTCAAAAATCTTCATTGGTTCATCAAAATCATGGTACAAATTAGTTCAACGTTGTCATCAGTAGTGGACGGGTGTCCCATTCCTTCTTCACTTGTTTTACTTGTCTGACCATTCAGAAACACTCCACTGTGGTAAAACAGCACACATCCATACTGTCTCAGTGTTGCGCCAAAGCCTTGCCTGGATTTCGGCCCCTGGTACTCCTTCAAATTATCAAAAGTGGATCACTACTCAGTGCTCTTCTTTTGTGGACTGGCAAGTGGAGCAGCCAATTGATCAAGGTGGAAGTTTACACAATGACCACAGACTCACCATGTTTCCACATGTGTGCAAGAAAAGCTGTACAACCAACCCAGATAACTGCTAATTACTGACTTTCTCTCTCTCTATCTATCTCTCTATCTTTCTATCTGTCTATCTACCCTGGCAGAAAAATGCCAAACAGCCTGTATATATCAGACAGCATGGTTCATTGGAAATTAAAGTGCAAGAGAAAGATTATAAAAGGAAGAGTATAAATTCATTTATGTTCCTAACAAACATTTTACCAAACAAAACTGTGTGGGAACAATTTAGGAGTTTGGAGCTCTGGCACAACTGTACAACTACATCACTATTGTACTTAATAAAGGTAGAGCAACAACTTTTAAAGGGACAGAACTCAGTGTGAACTGTGCTGTCCTAGTAGTCTTAGCTACCAGTGGAGCTTACCTGTTAAATTCTCCAAACACCAAAGTGCACTTCTCTGGCCCATTTTTATTGCTATCCTATTCTGCACCATCTTAGTTCCCCATATGCCCCTCACACATTTAGCATGCCAAGGTTTGTATTAGGGTTTTAATTATGTATATCATTTTTCTTCATGTCAGTGATGTGTAATGTTTAAACTAGACATTTCACAATGCTGCAGTCCAATAGATACATGTTTGAAAAGGCAGACAAATTGCAGATGTTTATCAGAGAAAGTATGCAGGAGCTGTACGTGAGCTTTCTTTATGTTATGAGGGTAAAAACAAAACCAAACCCATTAAACAAAAAGCTAGTTGTCAGTCAGTGTCTGTAGCTACATAGTGCTAATCATGCTGCAGTTACATGATGGGATGAGCTCCAGTAATAAAGGTGAGAGACGAACTATGATCTTTCCTACAGCACCATGCTCCCTGCACTTTGTGAAGACCTCTTCTGTATTGTTCCCAAACTTTTCACTTTAAGTTTTTTTTTAAAATATGCTTGTGCCACACCTGTGACCACAAAATGTTGGAGCCCTTTGGGAAACGCAGAGAAAAATCAAAACAAGAAATAATAATAAATAAAATTTCTGGACAGAATAGAAATATAATATACTAATGTGTTCTCAGTAATGATGAAAATAAAAAAATAATAAAATAACTGAGAGAAAGGAATAAGATCAATAAGAAGAACCAACTGTTTGAAGAATAAAATAATCATGAAATGAATTTTAATATAGATGAGAAAAAATAAAAACTAATATTTTTGGAGTCAAAAAGACATAAAATAATGTAAACAATCAAAATCCTTAAACCAGTAATATAAAGAATAATTGTATACATATTTTAATCAAAATAAATCAAACTTAGACATTTAAGAAGTTGCAAAAAAGCCACAACAAATGACAAACAAATCATTAAAAATAATTAAATAATAATCAAAGAAACAATACAAGCACATGAAAAAACAATAAAGGAAATGCAAATATATATTGGGAAATGTGAATAATTAAAAAAATAAAGAAAAATAGTGTCATCTAGAAAAAAAAAACTTATGAAAGAGAGTACATGATGTATAAACAGAAAGAAAAAATAAAAAAACAATAATTCGTAGTAGACCACGAAAAACAAGTAAAAAATAATTAAGATATTCAAACAAAAGGAAAACATATTAATGGGCTCCTGACACACATCTTGGAGTATTAAATTAGGTAGTCAAACATATTTTGATGGCTTGTTCATGACGTGCCTCCACTAAGGCTTTCGATTTTCTTAACTGTTTCCAGTCAAGGCCATTTCCTTGACAATACCATGTACACATCACCCAAAGCATTCATATTTTCACTTATTGCTAGTCTTGATGTTGTTATTACTTGTATCAAGCCATCTTTCCAACATCTAATGCAGGACTGGAACCTACATATTTCTAGTGCTGGTCCAGAGCCCACTCCGCACACTGTTACTGTCACCGAAAGTAGGTGATTTTAGAGTCACCCATTAGTATACAGTTAGTTCTGAAAATAAGTGAAATAATTTTAATAAAGATGCCGTAAAATGTCTTTGTCATTTTGTTTCTCTTTATTATTCTGGCTTGACACTCAAACAACTAAGGCATCACAATAAAGTGGGTTTGAAGAACATTCTATAACATTCTTCACTACATTCATTTATATCAGTCAGAACTTTTAGTCAGTTTTGTAAGCCATTGCTGTTTCCAGAGGATATAGTGATGATTTCATCAAATTGCACTGAAGCCACAGTACACTTAAACATCTTACAAAAGGAGCCCCAGAAAGAATTCCTCTTTCATTTCAACGCACAGTACATTACATGATGTTAGGTGGACTGGCATTGACCCTTGGTTTGAATTCTGGCATGAACTGACAAGGTGCAGTTAGGCCTTGCATTTATCTATACTGTAGCTACTCGTATTTAAAGCTTGTCATTTTATGGATGATTTCCAAATATCAAGTCAATGATTCTGCTCCATGTGACTACAAAGACAAAGACCTTCTTTGTAACCGTGGGCTTTTGAACAGCATCCTGAGTTCATAGTGGTTAATAGAATTTTATTTTGACAACATACCAAATCTCGTAGTTGATGATATTGCAAAGATAATTGTTTGCACATTGTTGATAAGATTTCATTTTCTTTTAATTTATTTGTGAAAAGGGTTTCCAAATAAGAAAATATATAAAATTGTTAAATATTGACATGCTAATAACATTTTTAAAATGTTACACATTTGAAAAAATTACAGTGCATATCAAGTCTACAGGTAAAAGCTGAAATCAAGACAAATCATGTGAGTCTCCTTTGATGTTGTAATAATTTAAGAAAGTAAAAACAGCTGATGTCTTGGTTGCCACATTTAATAATTCTTCATGAAAGCACCTTTTTGCTTTTCTTACATCAGCTGAGTCTGTTTGTCTCCACCAATTATCATTCTTCATTTTATCCCATGCTTCTTTGCAGAAAAGTTCAGCCTCCATAAAATTATGTGGGGAATCTGATGTGTACAGCTCTTCCTTAGTTGATTCTCCATACTTCCTATAAGACTGAGTTCTTGTATTTATCAAGTCTCTCAGAATTACTCCTAGGAATTGCACTAAATGTCTGTCTAGGATAAAAATGTATCTTACCCCAGAGTACAGAATGAGAAGTAGTTATGAAGTGTCCTACATGCACTACCAGCAAGGAGTAGGAGTTCATGTTTGAGAATGAATGACATTACAATTTACAGAACCCCAAGCTGCAAATTCGCACTCATGATGACATTTTGTAGTTTGCTGATACTAATGCTAAGGTTTTACCACAAAGATGATAGTAGTATTTTTCAAAGTAATAGTAGTAGATGGAAGAGAAGAAGAAGAAGAAGAAAAAGAAAGAATATATAATAAGTTAGAATATTATCCTGGGCTGCATGCAATTGTTGCCATATCCCAACAACATCAAGGATAATACAGTAATGTACACCAAGAAGCAAAGATCGAGACAAAATGAGAGCAAAGCTCATTATTGAGCATGTTTATTTCAAAATGAATAAATACACAACCATACTTTTTGGAGAATCACCTGCTCGCTGTTATGGCCACAGGGAACGCTTTGTGTTTCATTTTCCCAATGTTCCTGATTGTTGTGTGCAGTGCCTCTCTCTATGATTCCCCCTTTATCTTTCGTGAGGCTCTGTTCTTCCAATGCCCTGGGAAACTCCTTCCTACGTCTTCCTGTAAAGTTTAATGTGAATGCTTCAGGGGTTTGTGAAATGCAGAGCTCAGCATGCCTAGGTGACATTTCACTGTCAATCACCCCTCTAGTCCCACCTATTTTCATGGTAATATTTGAGTTGATACTATGGTATTGCCTGCGATTCACATATGCAGGCTCATCCACAACTGCGGCAATGATCTTTTTGTGTGTACTATCAATCACACCAACTCCTAGGAAACTAGCCATTTGCATTAATGGAGCTTGCTTTAAAAATTAACTCTCATGGACTGATAGATAGATAGATAGATAGATAGATAGATAGATAGATAGATAGATAGATAGATAGATAGATAGATAGATAGATAGAGCTTTATTGTCATTGTCACTTTTATAAAGGAACAACGAAATTGAAGGTGCAGTCGACTCAGTGTGAGGGATAAGAGTTAAAAAGACAAGAAGAGAGAAAATAATAACAAACCGAATAGTAATAAAAGTACTTTACAAAATATACAAATTGCACTTGTTGACTTAAGGTCTATATTGTACATTAGGAGAGAATGATATGGAGCAGTTTTATTCTGAGTTCAGGGCCATGATTGCTTTTGGATAAAAGCTGTTTTTAAGGCAGTTTGTCCTGGTTTTCATTGCTCTGTATGTCTTGCCTGATGGCAAAAGCTGGAAGAGGCAATGACCGGGATGTGATGAATCCTGTGAAATGTCTA
Source organism: Polypterus bichir lapradei (assembly GCA_026402145.1). NCBI lineage: Eukaryota > Metazoa > Chordata > Cladistia > Polypteriformes > Polypteridae > Polypterus > Polypterus bichir. Next base: position 55,343,273 of record JANRMT010062841.1, on the reverse strand, counting down.
TTGCTTGTTTTTGCGGCATCGGGAGGTGTAGATTTGTTCCAGAGTGGGAAGGGTACAACCAATTGTTCTCTCCGCTGTCCTGATGACCCTGTGGAGCGCTTTACTTTCTGAGGAAGTGCAGCTGCCGTACCACACACACAGTCCGTACGTGAGCACATTCTCGATGGACTGGTGGGGAAATGTATAAATCTGTGTATTACTTGATGTGTAGTAAGGGTGTTCGAAGTTTGGTGCAAAAAAGCATATCAAAGCTTCCTTTTCCCCATGGCTAAAAAACAACGTTACCAACATTTTCATTTCGGCTGACAGCGTATGATGATAACGCATAGATGGAGCGATCACAGGACGTACAAGATTTGTTATGAATATTATTCCATCTCTGTCAAATCAGTATCATTCTATGCTTGTGACATCAGGCTTATGCGATTAGCAAGATGTAATGGTTTAGGCAAATAAAGCAGCAGATTCCTTTTTAGGTGTGTTTGTTTGTAAGGCAAAAAGCATCTACTGCAATAATCACGTCTGTCTGTCTTTCTCTCTGTCTGTTCATCTGTCTACATGAAACAACTTGGCTTCCAGTGGAATTATTTTGTTGAAACGTGGCAGACTTATTCTTCACGGAAATTTGTAAAGAGCTTTTCATGGTGATATCTCAACAACAGCACGCAGAACATGTTTTTGAAATTTCAACATTTCCCATCGAAATGCATTGGTGAATCTGCAAACTAGTCTATTGTAAAACAGAGAAACATTCTTTGCGACTTCAACTATAAATTAATTTATTGCTTCAATTTTACTTTGAGAGCGGGTATTCTTTGTTTACTCAAGACAGTAGTAATGATATTGTTTATTTATTTTATCTTTTATTGTATGACTGCAGGGGAAAATCTCATTATATATATGCTAACAGTGTGGCTTCTGTCTCCACCCCATCCCATGCTTGTTTCTGCAGCTGCACGGTGTCTTCTACAAACCTAAGTAACAACAGCTCGATTCTCCTGCTTCTTGAAATCGAAGCAGATAAGCAACATGACAGTTATGTTTGTAAATGTAAAAAATAAAAGCAATTTAACTTATGTAGAAATGTATGAAAAATGGCTTGTTCTCTTTTCACGCTACAGCGACTAAAAATTAACTCAGTACTTCTGTTTCATTAGAAACATCCTCAGGGCTGCATTACCTAAAGATTACAATGATTCAATTTTTCTCTGACAGTGTAATAAATCTGCAAAGTGCTACGGTGATCCAAAATCTATAATGTCCAGATACAGCCAACAATTTTAGCTTGTTTTTATTATGTTTGAGAAATTTGAACTACAATTAGCCTCAGACCCTCATCATCCAACAACAACTAACAACAGCAACAACTGAATCTTTTCATCACTTAAGTTGGGATCTGCTGTTTATGAGGAAACTTCAGGCATACAAAATTGTAAAATGATATTTAAAAAAAACATGTTTTATGTACACTACTAATACACATAACTACATTCTATTCTATTCTCTCTTTTACTTTTGAATGTGACACACTGCTACAGAAATATGTATAAATAGAAATTATGATAACAAAGTCTTTGGTGAAGTGATCAGCAAATTTAAAAATGCTCCAGCTTTGATACCAGCTAACCAAGTCTCTGAACACATGTGAATGTTGCATTGTGTGTACTTTTTCTTACTTGGTTTTATTGGCTCTTGATGGCCTTCATGGTCTTGTCAGCAGAAATTTGTTCTGTTAAACATACACGGCTCCACGCATCCATAGCTAAACATGCATAGCTCTAGCGACCTGTATTTTCAATTGCTTTTCATTGTTAGTTGACACTTTATACCATCCTTCTTTACTGTTTAGTCTCGGAAAAATCTTGAAAGATTCAAAAATGAATATGTTACTATGAGAAATAATAAATTTGCAGGGGTGCTAGCCTTATGTCTTACAAGAATGAAGATAAAAACATTAGGTAATAAATGCATTTCTTTTAAATACTGCATTTAGTATATTAACATTTGTTTTATTACTAAGACTGCGGTGGGCTGGCACCCTGCCCGGGTTTGTTTCCTGCCTTGTGCCCTGTGTTGGCTGGGATTGGCTCCAGCAGACCTCCGTGACTCTGTAGTTAGGATATAGCGGGCTGGATAATGGACGGATGGATGTATTACTAAGATGTCATATTAATTTTCTTACCACAATACATTAGAACCCCTGCTATTTTTAATTTACTGAAAATCATTTTTTGATACTTTATTCTGAAAAATCTTTACTTTTACTACATATAGAATTTTTTCAGTCCAGCTGCGGTTTGTGCAATATGTTAAAGTTTTGAATTAAGCTGCATGCATATCATGCACTAATACCATTATAGAGACAGATTAACTGGGTGGTGGTGGTCAGGAGACACTTCTCACTGTTGAGCTATCCAGACATTAATGATTCATTCCTTAGTGGGCACTGGTCATTGCGAGAGTTCGAACATCTGGCACAACTGACAGAAAATGGCCTTTTGATTTATTAGAGAACATAATTAAAGCCTCTGCTTTTCTATCTTAATGGGATGCAAATATATAAAAAGATTAAATAAACAAAAAGGCAATCAATAATTAAAAGGCTGTCAGAATACCTTTAGATTACATCACTCTGTTGTAATAAAGACTTTAGTGTTCTTTCTTCTTCTAAGGAAATCTTAAAATAAAATGATGTTAAACACAAAATGATCAAATGCAATGGGATCAAAGGTGCCAAAAGACGAATGTTGAGAGGGCTGTGGTACCCATGTACACAGCAGAGGGGATTGCTGAGGCTGCAGCATCCATTGCTGGTGGAATAAGAAATCAGTTGGTGGAGGGAGGGAGGGGGAGAGAGAATGAAGACAGCGACATTTTTTTAATTCTTTAACTTTTTAAACAGTTAAAATCAGTGAGGCTTGGCTCAACATCATTTGTATGTGACTTTTCTGGCAAAAATGTTACTCAATGGCTACACACTCAGTAGCACAGCACTAACATTGAGGAGCAGTTGTGTGCTAAAGGTGTTTTCATAAGTTTTGAGGCAGGCCTCTTTCTCATAAATTGTAGTGATGCGTGAAAAATGTCACTTGAAATTGGCACCCTATCATCCATGTTAACATCATTGCTTGGGGATCAATTTGACTCACCCCCTTTCAAAGGAAAAAGGAACGTGATGCTTATTTATGTCATATTTTAAGGTAACTGAATGAAACATTAAGATAGGATACAATATGTGCATTTATTTCATAATCTCCCAAACAAATGTATGAAAAACAATTAAAACAACAACAGAAAAATGCATTATTATAATGATTATGATGCTATTTTATATTAATTTTGCAGATTTGATCTGTTAATGAGTGAGCCAGTATCTAGTCTAAAAATATATAAAGCTATTATTTTTGTCATACTGCTTGCTTTAATAACTTTGCAGCACAACAACAGGTGGGATGTGTTCCATGTTATCCATCACTTTTTATGAACAGTTGTTAGCAAAGGCCATTAGTCTATTTTTTAAAACTGTTCAGTCCATTACAGTATGGCAGAGTGCCGAAGGCTGTCCTAGCATAGTAAGTGAAGGTAGAAACAAACTATGAACAGGAGGATGGTCCTTTTTATGGTACACTGATGGGTAAACTCACTGTCACCCACAACTTGCCCATTTAGATTCTCTTATTAACTTATTATGTATATGTTTAGAATTTGGGTAAAAACGAGTATGAGAGGAATGTTCTGACCCCATACAGATGGGACCTGGGGCATAAATTAAACCAAAGACCCTGATTTCATCAACTGTATCTAGCGGAAGACCCAAAATAGAATTAATGACTCCCTGTTTACCAAACTGTGTCTAGGTGAAGGCAGGGTTGCCAGTTCTGAATTTTCAAACCCAAATCGATCCCCATCTAGGTTTCTAGGTTTTTTATTTTAAAATTTAATGAAGTCTTAGTTTGTGTATACATTATATTATATTGTATGTACACTGACATTGACTGAGGCTTCAGAAGACTTCAAATGTGTTCATTATGTGTATCATACACAAGCTGAACACATTCGCAGCCCATACAGGGTGGTCTCCTACCGGCAAGACGAGCACAGAAGTGGAGGCCACCTCACTGGCTGGCATCAGCGTCTCTGATGGCCGGCACACCTTCCTTCTCTTAAGTGCCACTTGCATTTGACTCTCCCACTCTCTAACTTTGCTGAGTGATTGGCTGCACCGCAACAGGAAAGAAAATGCAATGCCACCTGATTGGCTGGCTGATGCACCCTCCTTCTCCTACAACTAGTGAAACTGACATGTTTTAAGCAACAAAGCATCTCACTCACTGGTGGCAGAGTTAATTTGCCTATGACTGTACTAAAATAACATTTATTTGCAACACTATGTAGTTCCTGTCAATAAACAGACAAAAATAATTTCGTTTAAAACCGCTTTATTGAGTTTTGTGTTTTATTTTATTATTTGTTTATTTGTTTTATTTTTTGTAGAATCAGGGTTTATTTAAGTGCAGTATCTTATTTTTTTCAGGAAACCCTTTAAGTATTTATGTGGCCAGGCAGCCCTGGATTTGCTTAGGCTACATCCAAACTGACTAACTACTGCAACTGGCCCCCAATACTCTTTATTTAGGCACTCTGGGTAGTGTGCTGCAGAGAAAGTATAAAAGGTAACAGAAAGTTTACTATTGCTTAACATCCTCACACAGCAACACAAAGTGCCAATAAATGCAGTCAAGAAGTCCACTAGGTGATTTTCAGGTTGGTAATGAAGGGTTGTCCCTATCTTGTATTAGTACTATTATTTTACTTTCTGTCAGGGTAGTCAGCTAGAGGAGTATTCGAGGAAAATGGGAAGTGCAAGTTAATAAGAAGAGGTACTTGAATAAAACTGGATAAAAATGATTTTGTACTGTTTATGTCAGGTGCAACCACTGTATATAGGGCTTATTATCTGGTATTTGAGCATTGAATGCTGTAGCCATCCAACCAGCCATTCTCTGAACGAGCATCTTCAGACGCAATGTTACAAAAGGGGCCTATCCCAGTAGCATCAGTTACAATGTATAAATCAGACCTGGACATCTGGATATCAGCCCAGTAAGGTCCATTCACACACACACATACACATAGACACATACCCTCATATTAGGCTAATTTAGAGTTGCCAACCTTTCAGGCATTACTTAGAGAAGTGGTGTCCCGGTACAAAAGAAGAACTGCAGCCATCTGTGGTACTGAAGTGGCGGCACTTAATATTTTAGCTCCCTGCCACCCCTGAATGCTGTAACTGCCTTATGTTAGTCAATATTTTTTTGGAACCTCATAAATATCTACAATCTGAAATATTAAGGATAATAGAAGCAAAAATTGAAATGATCAATTAAAACAAATGGTAGAGTTCCTCATACCTTCAGCACTAAGCAAACCCTAAACTGTTGTAACAATGTACTTTTTAAAATAACTTTTAACATTTATCATAACTATTATTTTTGTTTCTATGGTGTGTAGATTTTATTACACATTGAAACTCACAATTGAGTGAAATATAAGTAAAAGATGTGTGAGACTTGTTTAAGCATTTAAGTTTACTCATACTGAGAAATACACTAGCAATGCTTTAATTCTTTTTATTGCCGAAGTATTCTTTTTTAAAAGCTGTTGTGACCAGAGGTCAAACAGTTTAAATGGGCTCCCTAATGTTGGTAGAGGTCTGAACAGGTTTAGGCCATTAAAACAAAGTTAATGGGTCTGTCAGCCTAGCCCACACTGAGAAAAATACAAGAAGTCTTTATAGAGCTGCCTGATGACATTGTTAAGATTCTTAACGTAGCAACTACAAAAAAGAGCCTCCATCGCAAACATTAAGAATGAATGGGTCTCCTTCTAGCATAAAGCCAGCCTGATTTACTGCCATTTCGTGTTTGATGTTGGACAGGATAATTTCATCAGCCTGCATCCCTTGTGATCATGATCCAAAAATTACTAGTCAGGTGAAGCCCAAACAGCACATTGCCTGTCACCTGTAGGAAGTAGCTGTCTAGTGCTAGTCTAGTGACTCATAAGCGCAATCATCTTTGACTTACTCATATGCCCACACATTCTCATCGGCAGCAAGCATTTTCTGTGTGTGCAATTGTTTTCATACAGTAGTTAGTCTAAGTGTTCATTAACTTCTTAAACTTTCTTTCTGAAGGTCATTGAGCTTAATAAAATAAATTTGTTAGCTTTCATTTTACTTACATCATTCACTTCAATTAGGAATTCATACTTTCAGCATTATTCATAGATCTGAATTCTCCTTTATTACTAGGTATGAAATTCATTAGGCAGTTTTGTTTTAATATGCATATGGCATTGACATGGATCAGAGTTACCAATCAGAATTTGCTATAAATCTAACCCGAAGAAAACCATCAAATTCATCATTTTATTTTTCACACAAAGTGCATTATCCAAATAGTATTGCACTAAAGAAGTACAAATCTCATTCCTATTCACCTTAAGAGTGCAAACCTTTTGTGGGAATGTTTGCTTCATACCTCTTTCCATTGAAATGTGAGCATCTTAAATAACAAAATACATAGTAAACAACTTCTTCGATTGTGTCTCAAAGAGACTTCCTCAATTGAGTCAAATTTCGAAAGAACGACGTGTTTACTGTTTTTTGCAAGTAGAGATATAGCATGCAGCTTGGCTCAGACTGGAGCCAGGCCCTATAAATGAATTACGTGGAAAGGAGGAATCGCCTTTGGCAAGTGTGGCAGCTATTTGTAAAGTTAGTGCCTCTTGCCTCTAATAAACACAGACAGAAGTTGCAGTCACTGGCGTCAAGGATATTCAACATTCAGCCCTTCAAGGCACTATTTAATACATGTCAAATCTTGTTCATGGTTTGGCAACTTTTTTTTTTTTTTTTCCGAGTGATGTTTATAACACAAACTACCAAGTTTTTACACCCTTGTAAATTTTCATTTGTCCGCCATACATTAATGGCTCATTTTCTGCATTCCTCCAGCCTAAAGCATCTGTTTAAAAAGCTGCTTTTAAGCTCTACAAAGGTACACTTGTTTGTGACATGCAAAAGTGCTTAAAATGCAGGTGAGCCCTGCTTAAGTCATTCCAAATCTTAATGCACAATCGAGCACATTGTTTCTTTTTCTAGCTCATTTTCTAGCTCATAATTGGTGGACAGCAAATTCAACAAGGGGGCTTCAAAGGAAGAATCAGTATAATGTTGTTGTGCTCCATGCCATCATTGGTATAACTATTTACCAAATGTGATTGACTGAGAAAATTAATTCTCTTCATTGCATTTGTATTTATTTTACACTTGCCAATCAAGAAATAACGCTGCAGCTAAAAAGGAAGTCTCTTTAATGTACTTTGTTCTGTGTTTTGTCTTCAGAGACGTGCAAATTAACTCGAAAGGTATTCCTGTATAAGTGATTGTGCTCTGCAGTGGACTAGCACCTCATCTCTCTGATGAGAAGAACTATTCTGCTAATTTCAACATTAACATGAATTAATTTTTCTGTACTAGTAAACATTTATCAATTCCTTTACAATTCTTTCCTTCAATTCCTTTTTGCCAGCAGGATTAAACAGACTGTATGTATTTTGATTGTTTTTGTAAAGAATCTGCATGACCTAAATGAGGGTAAATGTTTCTGTTTATCATTTTTAAATATACTATAAGTCTGACATTGCTTGTAGCCAGACTTAGTTTCATTAGGAAGATTTGAAAATGTCCCTATTATTCATAAATGTGAAGTAAAATCAGTGGCTTATCTTGCTCAACTGCCTCGACAACTTTGTAGCTTATTTAACACGGACAAAGCCAAAGCTATATGTGTTTCAAGGCCATCTATCATAAATTATTCATAGGATGTTGTTTAACAATTTCAAGAATGTTCTTAGAGCAGAATTGAGTGTGTGTGTGAAAGAAAGAGACTTGTAATATGTTAGTCATTTTTATTGTATAAATACATAAAGAATCAGAAAAGGTAACAAGGTAAAAAAATGACACTTCTAAACCAGTCACACAAAGATGTGACTGACCACATAATTATTATTATTTTTTTTGGATTGAGCATTGTTTATATGCTCCACACTGTCTGTAATGTTCATTTCAATTACAGGTGTAGCACTAACCTATTTCAATGCATATTCTAATGTTATGTGCTTTGCATTAGATTTGTTTTGATTTTTTTTTGGTGACAGAGCCAGTCAGGAAAAAAGTAGATGTAAAGTATAGATACCAGTTTCCCTTATTTGTTTGATTACTTGTACTGTTTTAGTTTCATAAATACAAACTTTTAATACAAAGAAATCTTCAGAGTGAATAATTTATAAATTACATAAAAAACACTACTTGACAAATTCTTTGCTTCACAGATAACAACTGGGAGGGTTGCCAAAACCAAAGCTTTAATAAGAGTGCAAATCAACCTTTATACAGAAGAAATTATTAGCTAATGAAATTAAATTCTCTATAAGTCTTGGCTTTTTTAAATACCAATCCACTATAAAGAATATCAAATAAACCTGGACACAAATTAAAATTTGGCTCAAAAAGTCACACAAGGATATTTAGAAAAGTTGGGTGATAAAAAAAATGCTTTTTAAAAAAGTAAATATGCATAATTTGTATAGTGCAAAATTTATGATTAATAAGACACTATACCCCATACAAAGTATGTCAAGCAAAGGAGTTACATGATAGACATTGTAACAGATTTGTGTTGTGCCCACCACGAGTAAGTCGCCTCCTTCAGTAGAACCTCAGTCTTAGTGCTACCCAGCAAAACTACCAGGCAGAAAAACAAGCCAAAGCCTGCAGAGCAAAAAAGCAGTTTCCTGTAAACTGGTATGCACCAGTCTGCCTTCTTCAGTGCACGATAGTGAGGTCATAGCTGATCTCTGCGAGCAGGTTGTTTCCAAAACTCAGTAACAACCTTTGCAAAGGGCTATGCCACCTCTGAGACCAGTGTTAACAGGTTTGACCATGCCCATGGCAGGTAGGTTCACGTCTAGACAAAAGTCTACAAACTCACCATTTCTAAGTAGCTACAGAAGAGGAAAATGAACAACCTACCGTGTGAAGCTACAGCAATGTTATACTCTTAATGTTTGAGTGATGTATTTTTGGGTAATAAAAGTAGTAGCAGTAGTAATATTGTCATAGAGTATTAAAATTAGCTGAGTATACATGAATTACAGTATCCACCTCTTAAACCCAGTCTTTTAAAAGATCATCCATCTATTTCTGACTTGTTTTATATTATATAATATTATATTATATTAGTACAAAAGATAAAAAGGCATTATGAAAAAGTGCAATGAAACATAAACAAGTCATTAAATTTTGAAAAATGACATGCTTAAATAGAAGTTATCTAATTATTATGACATTCAATGTTACAATTGTGTCAATACTATAGTTGCATTAAATTTTGTCATTGCAGATCCTATATATCAAAATTTTCTTATTTTTAAAGGAAGTTTTTATTTAACAACAGGATTTCTGTGAATGACACATTTCTTAATGGATTCTTTAATGCTACTGTATTTATTTAAGAATGCCTCATTATTAACAACAATTATTAACAACATTATTTAAGCAAATTAAAAATGATGAAATTGTAATAATTTAATGACCTTTATTTAATGATGCATGTTTAGATTAGATTATATTAGATAAACTTTATAACTTATATATCGCTGCACCTTTCCAATTGATTATTTCACAATTGCATCTTTATGTATTTAATTTGTCACTATTCCATAATGAAAAAAGTACGTATGAATATTTTATTTCTGTATATCTCTTAAGCAGTGTTGGTGGCAGAAAAATTGCATACAGCATCTGAACATTTTTACATGCGTATGCTTATTAAGATTTAATTATACGCTCACATTAGCCCTCACATTTTGTAGATTTCATTTATAAAAGCATTATTCCCATACCATTGAGGTGCTTTAACTTTAAAATTTACGTACAAATTAAGCCTTTAATAAAAAGAGCATTATACGTCTTTCTTTAGCATAATTTCTTTTCTTTGGCTCTATGGTGTAAATGAAATGGTGGCAGAGTTCTGGTGCGATAATTTCTTAGCTGTTTAGTTATATGTAAGTAAATTGCTTAGGACAGATTTTCATCTTAAGTGAGTCAATGAGTGGTCACTAATGCCAGGTATAAGGTTCCATTCAAGAAAGGAAACAAAGCCAAGAGATTTTAACTTCAAGAACTTAAGCTTTTGGTTCAAGGGTCCTTTTTTCCCACAGGGAATGACCCTCCTAGAGATGAACAGATGTCCAAGATAAGGTGATAAATCTAGGATCCCCTGAGGGTAGGCTACAGAAGTGAATCTAAAGAAACAAATAAAAAGCCTTTTTACAGTAGGCTAACTAGAACAGGAGTTGTAAGCACCAAGACAGGGTGGGTCACTTCCCGTGTGCATCTCCTACTTGCTAAAGGCTGAAGATTTTAGCATTGCTGTTATTTATTTTCCCAGGTGTCTGAATGGCATAAAATGCACTTTAATCTGTGTGGTTAAAAGCAGCAGCCACATTCATGTACATTACAGTACTGTTATATTCTGGTTGAGTAATCTGGGATATACAGTAAAAAGTTAATGTGAATTATGAATTATTTGAATTGTTTTTCAAGGAGGACGTGTCAAATCCTAATAAACAGTATCCTACCAAGTCATCATTGTTCATTCTAGAAAATATTGCTGAAAGGTAAAATAGAGCTGACTAAATACCTTAAATGTTGTCATCAGTAAGGAAAAGGGATGGGCAGACAGTGTTCTGTTGCAATCCTTTTTAATCAGATACTGTAGATATTTGCTCCTAGTTTTTGTGTAAACTAATAAACAGCAAAACTGAGGTGCTCTCACTGGCCCAAGCTTAGTTAGATGGATTGTATTAGGGTTCATCCGCACATACAGAAAGTTAATTTATTTGAATGAAAATTGTTAAAAATGTACCTTTATTATACCTTACTAAAAAGACTCCTTTTTTCTAGTCATTCACAATTTTCCAATTATTGAATGAGTGGTAATTTTTTTTAAGAGAATAAAAAGTATCAGAGTTTATAGTCAGCCAAGGGGAAGCTCCAATTCATCAAGCAGGGGATCTAATTGTTAAAAATTACTTATCTTTTTTTTTTTTGCAATAATTTTATGCAGATACGGTTCATTTATTTTTATTTAGGGACAGCCACCCCTCTCAGTCCTCCTGTGATGTAGCACTGATTTTGATCACATTTTTGTCAAAAGCAATTTTAAAATAAATTATTTGTTTGCTCATAATTCATCCATCCATTTTTCAAACCCACTTATTCTACTACTGGAGGACCAAAGCCCATCCCTCCACCCCAGAGTGCACTCACTCACATTGGGCCACTTTAAAGTCGCCAGTCCTCTTAACCTACAAATATTTGGAATACAGGATGGAAACACTACATGCAGTGACCAGATCCGGATTTGAACTCGGTCTCCAGCAGCTATGAGGCAGCAATGCTACACACTAAATTCATTTTACTATTTATTTATTATCATACATACTGCACTGTTATAACTGAATCACTGACAAGTGGAAAAGTCCCAACTGATATTTTATGTATGGTATACATTTAGGCATATTATACTTTTGTAACTTATTTATGAAGTAAGTCAAGATGGTCAGTAGATGTAAAGATATGAATATCTGTGCTTAATAGACACTGACAATTTTATCATTATTTGGCATTTTTAAATGGCCCAGTAGCAGAAATTATTGTCATCATAAAAGAATTTACTTTTTTGAAAATTAAAGTCATTAGTAACTTTTAGTCACAGTAGGAAATTAAACAGCTCACTTTCTGTCAGCTTTGAGGAATGTATAATTTGAAAAGGTGGAAGAAAATGTAACGTGATGAGGGTGTGGGTTTTCGAATTCTCTTGCATAATTGTAAATGCTGTGCATGGCTGTCATTGATTAAAATAATATTTCACATTCTTTGTTTAAAAACCAAGCTGGTTTCAGGAGCCTTACAAACATTGCTCTTGAGTGACTGTAAAGCGTTCTTTGTAAAACGCACTAAAGCGGGATCAGCAAGCATGTGGCATTTTCTCATTCTGAGGCACACCAGTTGCAGGAATGAGCGTTGCTTCTTCTGTTGTTTAAGAAGATGATCACATAATCCACATCCCCATTGACTTGATCACCTAAATTAATGTCTGCTCGCAAAATAGGCATGGCATGCTCCTCTCAAGCCATTTACCTGAGAATGCAGTAATGACTGAAATAGTACAGCGCCTTTGACAGAAAGCACAATCTCAAAACCTTTACAAAATGACACAGAGGTTTCTCACATACCATTGTAAAACATCTTGTCAATGTCTAAATTTAGTAACTACCCAAAACCAATCTTACTGTTCTTAGTTTTCAGTAGTTACCTTAAATTCTAAACTATTTTTGAATGAGCTGTTCAGTATTATAGTCTTATTTACATAATACAACACTTTGTAGTAGTAATAATAAGTGTGTACGGTTTTATATAAAATAAATGTGTATTTTTTATTTATAGTTAATCATTATAATAACCCCTCAAGGGTGGCACAGTGGCACAGTGGTAGCGCTGCTGCCTCACAGTAAGGAGACCCGTGTTCGCTTCCTAGGTCCTCCCTGCGTGGAGTTTGCGTGTTCTCCCCTTGTCTGCGTGGGTTTCCTCCGGGGGCTCCCACAGTCCAAAGACATGCATTGGCGATCCTAAATTGTCCCTAGTGTGTGCTTGATGTGTGTGTGTGCCTTGCGATGTATTGGCGCCCTGCCCGGGGTTTGTTCCTGCCTTGTGCCCTGTGTTGGCTGGGATTGGCTCCAGCAGACCCCCGTGACCCTGTAGTTTGGATATAGCAGGTTGGATAAAGGATGGATGTATTGATGGAGTTCAAACAGTTACACACTATGGAACTGCCCAGGAGGAAGGATTCTTTTGATTTAATTTAAAAAAAATAATAATTAGATGACCTTAGACCTTTGTGAGATTTTCTAATCCTAAATGAAAATGGTGTTGCAATCATAATTATTGTATATTTGGATTCTTAGGAGTTTCAGATTATTTCAGACTCCTTTGAAATTTTGTACTTCTTTTGGATTTCATCAATGATCAGCGCCGCCGCCCATCACAACCATTGTCTGTGTGGATTTTGCATGCTCTTCCCATGTTAGGGTGTTTGATTGGAATCTGAATGTTTCTCCTGTTTAACGCCCACAGGTTGATTATGAACCATATGTTTTTGACATGTGAGTATATTTATGAATATTTGAGCAGAACTATGGACTAAAGCGTCTTCTAGGGCAGGTTCGGGCTTTGCATCTATAATTATTTAGAAGGGTCTTATCTCACAGTAGCTGAGAAATGGTTAAAAAAAAATTAAGTTAATATTAGTGGCTTTATAGAAGGACAAGTTGATTAACTGATTATATCATTTTTGGATTAGTTGGAATTTATGTAGATTTGATCAAAAAGATATGTGAAAATATAGCAAAAACCCAACTATAGCTGTAACTGACTTTGGGAAAGAATTTAAGGCATAAGAAGGTTTGACAAACTATAAAAGCCCTATCAGTCTATAACCTAGTCCCAATTTGTCATCTGCTTACATTACTGCTTTTCTTTTTGAAAGGGAATAACAATTCATTTTAGTAGCTTTAATTTATTGAAGCAATGGTTACATCTGTTACACTTTTTTACAGGATAAAGTCTGTGTTAAGCTGAAAATTATTTTAAGCAAAACAGAAGCTCAACAGGAGCATATACAGGAAGCACAATACAAACAAAACCCTAAATATGGTCAAACAATCCATTCTTTTCCCCATTGCCTGCTTTACTTACAGCAATTAATGTTTAATGGGAACAACAGTCAGGAATTGTCAGGTGTAAGGTAGGCAGCACCACAGCAGAAGGCACCAGTCCACAGCACAGCTCGCTGACACATACTCACACTCACCAAAGCCACAGAGTCTACAGAAGTTGAAATATACAAAACTGCAGGAAGCTTAGCTTATCAAAGTGAATCAATACCTCCAAAGAGTGAAATCATCCAACTATTAAATCTCTAAACGCCTTAGTCTAGTTCAGGGTCACCAGAGGTTGCAGCCTATCCCATAAACAGGTGGCCCATCACAAGGCACATTTATGCACAATACCCACAATGAACCATTTTAACACTGCCATTTAACCTAATCTGTATGTCTTGGAGGGGTGTATGAAGACAACGAAAATGGCTGAAGAAAATCCATTGAGGAGAACTTCACACAGGCTCTTTGCTGGATGAATGTGATCAAGGATCCATGAGTGTTGATGTAGCAGCACTAACAACTGTACCACAATGCATTGCGAAAGAGAACTGAGAAATATGTTCTTCTGGCTGCACCTCTACAATATATAATGAATTTATTCAAAAATGAAACAGCTTAATCAAAACAAAATATTAAACATCAAGCCTTAGACTTGTTAATAAGACAAGAGATGATAGAACAGTTAATCCATCTATAAATACAGAATATTCTTTAACACAATGTGAGGATGTCTCTGGCTCACATGAGGTTGCCAAAGAATAGGACACTAACAGAATGGCACTGAGCACAAGAAAATCCACAAAATATGCAATATTCTCCCAGTACCCTAGAGGGCAGGCAGGCATGCAGATGACCGTGGTGTTTGACCCTCTTCTGGGAGAAAGTATAATGCTATGGAGGATTATTAGGAGCTAATAGAGTCAAGCACTGAGAAATTGGAACATTTACCTTTATAAAGGTGGATACTGGCAGAAGGTCAATCGTAAACCTCCATCCTGATATATGGCAGCACACACTACCAGACAGAAATTTAAGGCAGGTTGCATGGAGACTGTGAGTTAAACTTCACTTTCAATAAATATCAATTAGGAAAGTTCTTCGAGGAGAATAAATGCACCCAAAGAGGACCAGCAATATGCGTTTAATGCCATTACAGAAGCACTAGAAACTTTCACTGCTGCTGCTTCATGGATCCAATGTTCTGGAATTGTATTCTGGACCCAGTGGCTGTCTAGATGAAAGTTGTATGTTCTCCCTGTATCTGCACAGGGTACTCTGGTTTACCTCATAATTTATGTAAACTTGCATGCTAGCTAAATCTAAGATTCAGAATTGACCTACTGTGTGTGTCAAGTGTAACCTGAAATAGCCCACGCCAGGGTTAGTTCCTGCACTGCATCTAACACGCTAGCCCCCCTATTAACCTGGATTGGATTGAGAGGGCTTGAGAATGTTGTATTATGATATACTAAGAGTCCTTCACCTCCAGGAATCTCACTGCCCATGTTTAATTTTGTGGAAAACAGATCCACACTATACACTTTAATGAGAAAAAGGATCTTTCATTTTAGTAAATTATGTCAGGCTAGATGACATTTTGGTTATCATTATCACAGTTAACCTTTTTACCTTTTAGTCTGTGCATTCCATGTGCTTAGAACATGAGTACTATAAAAATATATGAAATGTTCTCTGTGTATAAGATATATAATTAAATATCACAACTTGTGTTTCTGTAAGCACTCAGCTGCTTGAGAGGGCAGTTGCAATCTCATCTTTCCCATGCAGCACTTTTTCTCTTTTCTCACTTTTTTAATCTGCTCAAAATGTCCAAGGTTACATACACAAACACACACACAATCAAAATACTGTAAACTAATAAATTACATTATATTTTTATTTCTGTCCCTCAGCAACTGCCAGGGAGCCTATACCCATTATGTACTTTAGAGAAGAGGGGAGGAGGCCAGCACATTAAGACTCCCGAAATGAAATATGTAGTCAGAAAAAGTATGAATCAAAATCAGTATTACTATAAAATTATCCACGTCAGCACTTTTACCCATATTAATAAAAAACAATTCCATCTTGGATACACCTTTCCCAAGGGAATTTGACTCACTAAATATGAACAGCACATCTTCAAAGTACCAGAATTTCTCTTTGGCCCCCCCCCCCCCTTTCCATTTTAAATTTTAAAATTCTAGTAGGGATAATGCAGCTGAGAGTGTACACTTAAAACTCTTCTGTATGATGTGGTCACAGCAGCTTCTATTTAGGCTCCTCATTACACAGCGGCTGGCCATTTATCTTCATGGTTACGAAACTCACTTCCACTGCCTCTTGCTGCCCACCAGTAAGTGAGCAAGGTGCAGCTGCTCCCAGTCCTGAGGGTGTCCTCATTTGCCCCACTTGATGCCGTCTATTTTTTGTTCATTCATTTAACAGCCCAAGTCACTCTATTTGCATATAATCAAGTCAATATAAACACTGAACATTTATTACCTGGGCAAAGCATTGCTCACCTGGGCATATGGAAATGCTGAATTACAATACAACTCTATGGAAGAATTAGAAACATCTATGTTAACTAGTGACAGGTACTGTTACAGTAATACAGTAATATGATCTCAATTAATTTCTGGTCTATAATTTTATGGTTTTGTTTTCAGATCTGTTCTCTTTACTGCCTGAAATGAGTATATTTAATTTCTTGGATCATGTCATCACTGTTGCTTCAAGGCTAGAAATGGTAAGCTTTGTATTTTTCATGTCTAATATATTTCATCATAATAATGGTATATATTATTTTTGCCACATTAAATTGTGCTATAAAATGAAGCAATTTTTTTATAAATTATAAAAAAGTACGACGCCCATTGTTGCAGGTTAAAAATGGGATTTAAGGGATATGAGTCTAAACGTATAAACAAAAGCCTTAAAACTTACCAAATATGTTCATTTTTAAACCAAGAGTATTATCTAGTGATCTTGAAATTGCACTCATATTGTAAAACAGTGTTTTATTATTTAAAAAAGTAATTTTTGTGAAATTCAGACATTTCAAAAGAAACACTTCACCTCAGTGCTTGTCCCCCTCTGTGGCGACCTTTCACCCACAGTCTGGTTTTCTCTAGCATAACCTTTTTCACTTTGAAAAATCCCCCTGCTCAGTTTATTGAATGTATTGAATGCTGCGGCAAAGGAGCAGATTGCTGTCTCTGTTTGTAGACATACAGACAATCACCAAAAAAACAAAAAGTCACACGATCAATCACAGAACCTAAAACGAAACATGCATTTATCAATGAGGCAACAGGAATAATAATTATGGATGAGCATGTCTTAAGCAGAGAAGTGGGGGCAGGATCAAGCAAACAGGAGGAGGAATTAGACTTATTAATAACTTCAGAGATGGTGGGGGAGAGAGTCAACAAGCAAGAAACAAGTGAGTCTTGATGATGGAGATGGCAGATTAGAATGAGTGAGTGATTGAGGTGTGGAGGGGAAACTGTGATAGATCTGATCAATTTTTGTATCAAAGAAATGTAAGAAAGCCTGACACTGTTCAGCTGTATTGAGACATGCTAGAGGAGGGGATGGAGGAGTTTATTAACAGTCCTAAAAGAGTTCTAGGCCTGGACTTAGCACCATTTATGAGAAAAGAGTAATAGTTGGAGCGAGCAGAGTTAAGGGCATCCCTATATTTAAGTATGTGCTCACTGTAAAGCTGTGAGTGAACTATGAGGAATGTTTTCTTATAAAGTTACTCAAGATGTCAGCTAGTGGCTTTCATAGCTCTGAGCTCATGGGTGTGCCAGGGACAGGAGCGGGTGACTGGAACCTGCCTAGTCCTTAAAGGAGCAAAATTATCTAGTACATGGGAAACACAGTTGTTATAAACCATGCTGTCAGGAAAGGAAAGACTATGTAGGCCAGAAAGCGACAAAGACAGAAGGGAAACAGCAAATAAATCAGAATTAGCAGACCTAATGTTACGATAGGAGACCAACTTTTTCTCAACTGAAGTAGTGGTAATAATGCTAAAGTTACATTCAATAAGCTTATGAACAGAAATACACTTTATTTGAAGCCATTTGAATTAAGCAAATCAAGAATATGACCATGAATATGAGTGGGGAAATCAACATGCTGTATCAAATTAAAACATTCATAAGTTGAGATGAACTCAGCTGTGAGAGAGCAGTTGATATCAACATGAATATTAAAGTCACCAAGTACAATTACAGTAGGGCAAATAGATGAGATTACAGTGAGAAGTTCATTAAATTCAGACAGAAAAAATCACCCCAGATTTGGGAGGGCGATAATCTAACAACAGCAGCACAGGAGGGGAGAAATAGGAGAGAAATAAGGAGGAAAATGTGCAGCCTGAGGGTTAAGGTGAGGTCATATTTAAATGGCGATTGGTGGTGCACCTGTGGAAAATGTCAAAACTTCACTAATGATGGCAGTTGTGAGCCAACAGGAAACATCCTGTGATCAAAATTCGTTGCACCAGCAAATTTAGGCTGAACAAACTGAACAAATGTGAAACCTTAACTCATTTTATTGCACTATGAAAAGTGAAATAGTTTGATCTGAGCAAGATTAGTAAACTATTTGAACATATTACTTTCTAAGTTTTAACGTTATCAGTGAAGAGCTATTACAGTTACATTGTTTTGTAGAAGTACACTCATCCATCCATTCATTATCCAACCTGCTATATCCGAACTACAGGGTCACGGGGATCTGCTGGAGCCAATCCCAGCCAACACAGGGCGCAAGGCAGGAAACAAACCCCGGGCAGGGTGCCACACACACACACCAAGCACACACTAGGGACAATTTAGGATTGCCAATGCACTTAACCTGCATGTCTTTGGACTGTGGGAGGAAACCGGAGTACCCGGAGTGAGCCTGGGTCTCCTAACTGTGAGGCAGCAGCGCTACCCACTGTGCCACCATACCACCCCAGTACATTCATAGTCATTTGAATCTAGATATATTTTCTTCTGGCGACCGAATGATCTGTAGTCTTAACAATAATCATGAGAAATGTGGACTCATACATGATATCCAGTATATTCAAATCAATTCAATTTATTCATATTTAGTGCAGTACGTTAAACACGCAGAAAATAATTATTTGAACAAAGAGAAATATAATGAAATATATTTTAAAAATGTATAGTTAGACAAACATGCAAGATTGTTTTAGGAGCACAAATTGCTTCTAGGCTAGCTTAGGTCCATAGCTAAACAATGACAATTTTACATGGATGAAAGACTTTTGAAAACAGCAGTAACATGTTCACTCCAAAGCAGTCCAAGTGCTACCAAGGAAATCAAGAAAAGAAAGAAAATAGATCCATCCATCCATTATCCAACCCGCTATATCCTAACACAGGGTCACAGGAGTCTGCTGGAGCCAATCCCAGCCAGCACAGGGCACAAGGCAGGAACAAATCCCAGGCAGGGCGCCAGCCCACCTCATGGCACACATACACACACAGCCACACACCAAGCACACACTAGGGACAATTTAGGATTGCCAGTGCACCTAACCTGCATGTCTTTGGACTGTGGGAGCAAACCGGAGCACCCAAAGGAAACCCACACAGACACGGGGAGAACAGGCAAACTCCACGAAGGGAATACCCGGCAAGCAAACCAAGGTCTCCTTACTGTGAGGTAGCAACGCTACCACTGCACCATCGTGCCACCAAGAAAATATAATAACCATCTAAAAAACATTAAAGCAAAAAATAATGATTGCAATTAATACAAAATCATTATAAAATGAAGTGTGAAACATCTTCAGCAGCAGTTCTAACCAAAGTATGCAATTTTAATAAAATTGATTCAAATGCTTAGATCAATTTTCTAGTATTGGTAGAAGCATCTTGCCAGAGTCTGGTTGTCCATTACATCAACGCTGTACTATACTAAAGCACATTCACCACAGTATATCAGTACATACATAGAGTTGATCTATATGCATTGTAAACGCTAGGGGGTGCTTTTGAACTCTCCCTGAACCCAAAGTAATTTTATTAACAATAGTATGACCCACAGGCACTCTCTTTCAGGTGGGGCGACTAAAGAACTTACCCATCTTAACAACCCGAGGGTTACAATCCACTACCATGCTTTAATTCTCTGTGAATTTTTCCTCCAAACATTTTGACTCTTGTCAGTTTTATGCCACCACTGAGCCATGGCTAAGAGTGGTTTTTAAGGGGTTTCTTCCACATCAACTTCCCTAGAAATTTCCAGAGTCAAGACTGCCATCTGAAACTCCTGGTGCCATCATTCTAGACCTCCCCCTACCAGTCCCAAGTGTCCCTGCAGTCCTGAGCCTCAGGACACACAAATGGCTGTGCAAATCCAAAGCATTCTGGCTGCTATAATATTTAGAAGGGAACCATGGGTGACGCGCAGGAGCCCCTAGTTGCGTACAATTCTGGATCCAACTTTTAATTTTTTTACAATATATAAAAGTATAATGTAGACAACCATGTAAAAAAAAGTTCTGTTTATTTGAAATCATAATGAATTTGTGGCTTTTTTTTGTAAAGAATATTTACATACACTCACACTTAGACACATTTGGCTAAAAAACCATTTAAATGCAATTCATGTACAGCTCTGGAATGTTCAATTACAGGGTGCACCACAAAAACAATTACAGCTTTTGTGTTTTACAGTGTGTTATTCTACTTGATAATTGCATTATATGAACCTTGCGATACATTAAAGCAATAATTATCTGCATATATTTTAAAGGTTTATTTTTGCCTTTTTGACTGTAAATAGAAACAATCAAGAAATCAGTCCGTTTATTTTCCACTTGTGTTCATCACAGTGTGAAGTTTATATCACATTTTTTACTATAAAGTATATTCTAGTCATTACAGTATAGTTTAATCTGCTATGAAATCAGTGTGCAAATTGTATTATTTCTATAGTACTAAATTACAAACACAATATTTCATTTGATTTGTTTTACTTGTTCATAACCAAATATAATACATATAATAATTTTTTATCGTACAAAAGTAAAATTACACTCCCAGGTAAGGTGTATACAATGGTGCTGGAGAGTAGACTCCATCTGATGGTAAGCCTAAAAAACAGAAGAATCACTGTAGATTCCATTCCTGGAATGCAGTTACTGGAGAGTGCATGGGAGTATGAAAACCCAGTCTGCATGTGTTTTGTAGATGTAGGAAAATCATTTTACCATGTTACTCGGAATGTGATAAGAGAGGTGCTGCAGGAATATGGAGTAACAGGACAGCTTTTGCATGATATTTGTTCCCTATATGAATGCACTGAGATCAGCATCCGAATACCTGACGATAAGTCGAATTTGTTTGCTGTGGGTGTCAGGCTCCGTCAAGGCTGTGTCTGCAGATGAAAACTGTGAGACTGTCCAGTTCGGGAGGTGAGGGGTTTGCTTCATGCAAATGATGTTGTCCTCTACTACAACTAGTCTTAGTGGAGCAGTTCAAGTATCTTGGGATCCTGTTCACAAATGACAGAAAACGGGAGCGTGAGACTGAGATGTGGCATCAGCTGTTTTGTGGGTACAGTACTGGTCCATGGTACTAAAGTGAGAGCCAAATCTAAAGACAAAACTCTGGGTTTAATGGTCATTCTACATCCCTGTCCTTACCTATGGTCATGAGCTGTGTGTAATCACTGAAAGAATGACATAATGAGTACAAGTGGTAGAAATAGGGTCTCTTCACAGGGTGGTTAGGCTGACACTCTCTGATAAGTTGAGAAACACAGAAGTGTGGAAGAACCTCAGAGTACTGTCAATATGAGCCCACTTGAGGTTATTTGGGGATGATACAACCCCTCTTCCATGTGGCTCCTCCTAGAACTGCTTCAAGCATATCTCGCTGGGTGGAGACCCTGCAGCAGACCCAAGGCACACTGGAGGGATTATATCTCTTAGCTTGCTTTGGAATGCCAGGAAACTCCCCAGGAACAGCAGGAATCTGTAGCTGAGGACAACGAAATCTGGGCTAACCTGCTTGGCCTGCTGCCACTACGACCCTCACCAGGAAAAGTGTTTTCAGAATATCAGATAAGGTATAAATGAAGAATTAACAATTTACTATTAACCTTGTAGTCTTTTTGATTATGTTACTTATAAGTACAGTATTAAGAACATAATAGAATGGCTTCCTCTTTACAGTAAGTACAAAGAGTAAAGTACAAGTGTTAAAATATATACAGTATGCAGAATTTTATTCACTTAGGAAGGAACAATATAACTAAACATGTGTAAGTGACTTCATGTCATGAAATATGAAGGATTCATATATGTATTGTATGGATAATTTACATTGTAACATCAACTATGTAAAATGCATATTATATTTTGTATTGATTACAAACTGAAGACAATAATAGAGAGGTCATGAGGAAACATTCATAAATGAAATAACTATGTTTTCATTCATCCATCCATTTCATATTGTATAATTTTTATTTGTATTTAATCACAAGTTTCTTTCATTTTTCTTTTGTGTTTTAGTGTTGTGGCCACAAGGGGCACCACTGCATCCCAAACTTCAGAGAAAATACCATCCAACACAGTCCCAGGTTCAAATAGATTTTATTATGTAAATATCTCACCAAGTGTGCACAAACAACCAAACCACAATTAAAACGCAAGTGAATCTTTGTTTTCTCCTTGTGCTCCTCCTGTTGAGTGTCAGCTGAGGCCTCCTGGCTCTGACTCTTTCAGGTGAGGTGTCAGACCACTTTTAATCTGGACCTGAGAATAGCACTGATACGAAAGCATCCTCTTGGAAGCACTTCCGGGTCATGTGGAAACCAGCAAGGTTTCCCCCAACAATAGCATCTAACAGCACCCAGGGACCCCAACAGGGCTACATTTCAATGTTCTCCAACTCTCGTGTACTCCTGCATGTGTCCATCCTGGGATGCCTCGAGAGGGTCACTGCCATCTGTTGTATGATGAATGGAACTGCTCGTGGCCATATAGCTAGTCCATCCTTTAAATACCAATGACCGTTTAAGAAGTCATTTTCCCATCCAGCCGACATATCTGTCTGTCCTTCTTGGCACTTACATTTTGTAGATATTAATTTATAGATAGAAAATTATATGTGTACATATTCCTCACAGCTCAAATTACATTAAAAGACATCAGGCTAGCTCACCATGTGCCTGTTCATGTTTAAAAATGCAGTTACAAAGTTGACTAATAATACTGTTATCCATATATACATTTCCAATATACATGTATTTATTAATTAACTTTACCACTTTTTAGAGAGAAAATAATCAACATTTGCTTTACAAACCTGACAAGAATATAATTCCAATTAACAAGATGCATACCTTTCTGTGTTAGAGAATATATGCTAGTATTCTGTAAAATTAAAAGTAAAAATCAACAGTTAGTCAGGATCTAATAAAAAGAATAGTGGTATATGTTCATCAAAATTTTCTGTAAAAATCAAACACGAAAACACAACTTTATTTCAAAAGACATCCATCTACTTCCTATAACTGAGTCACAGGCTGTATTTCAGAAAGCAAATGGCCTTTTATAATAACATATTGAACATGAAGGTCACAGCTTTTATGGTAGAGAAATAATTCAGTGTGCAGCTAGAAGAGGTCTCTTACATAAAAAAGCAGGCAGTTGGGTCAATGCTGACTGTGAACACAATTGCAGGCAAGCTAACACACGACAATGCTACCTAATCACAGGCCAATCCAAAACAAAACTTTGCCATTTATTTGAAAGATAACTACATCAAGTAAAACTCAAAAATAGGAGTGCCACCAAAATAACAATAAAAAAAAACTATGACTGAAGCTTTCTCAAACTGGTTTATGTTTTTGTGCATGGAGTATATTTAGAAAGGGATGGAAGGATATCTAATGATAAGTGGCATTGCATTGTTCATAACACATTGCAGAGAGTACAATTATACTACTTTTTGATTTGGCAGCACAGGCCTACCTACTCTTGTGAATGTGTGAAGAAAAGAAACTGCATTTTGCATGATATTGTGAAATGAGTACATCAGTATCTAGCAATAGCTAGTCAAATTACAAACCAGCTATGCTATTATGTGTAACATCCAACCTTCAATATTCTGCAAAATCCGTAAAATATGAAAAAAATGCAAATAGACAGTCAGGTTTTGTATCTCCTGTAAGTGCCAGACAGGATCGTCCAGCATCCTGATCATGATGGAAGGTAACTCTTTTACAGGAAGGGGTGGCCAGAATAATGGAAGGTACAGGTCATTTTAGAATGTGTATTCTCTCAACAAAATAGAGGGCAGTGCTCCTATGCTGCTGCTCCTATTTACCTACCAGCAGGGTATGCCGGGAATCTGCATCCCATGTGAAAGCCCCGCTGAGTGTCATGGGTGCCGCCAGGGGGAGCTACAGGGAAGGACCATTCCTATTTTATGAAACTTCTGCTTGAACCAGAAGTACCTCCTGCAGGCCTTGCCCAGACACTGGAAATGTGTCCAGGATCCAGCCTAAAAGGAGCCCTCCCCCACACCTCAGTGAGTCAGAGTTGGTAGACAGAAGGTAACACTCACCAAGTGGAGCAGAACGAGTAGGAGAACTATTATTTCAAACTACAGTTGTGGTAATATTGGTTGTGTTCATCTTGACAGTGTCTGTGACAAATAAAACCTCTTTATTTGAAAAAAGGTCTGTGTTGGTTGATATTGTGTCTGAAGTTTGGGGGTTTAGTGACATCCCTTGGTGGTTGCACTATCAAGGTTCTTACATTAATTGTCACCATATAGATAAGAAAGGGAAGGATGTGAAAAACAAAAACAAAAATGATACTGTAAGGTAAAGGCTGGGCTCCAAACTGGCCAATAATTTGACATGCCATTTGTGTCAAATACCATTCATCCAATCATAAAGCAGAAATATATTAAGAGTCTGGGAAATAAACCAGTGCCCAAGCATTGTCCCTGCTAGTCTGCAAAGTATCTGAAGCCTTATGTGTCTGATGATTTATGTCTCTGAATTGTAGTATTTCTTTCCTAGTACCTTTACAGAACATTGTCTGTGTTACTTCTGTCTACTTATAGTTTTCATGCTTGTCCTGTAATTGATTCTGCTTTAAATTAAAATCTGAAATAAGATATTTACTGTATATATATATATATATATATATATATATATATATATATATATATACAGTTTATATATATATTGTAAAAAGGAAGAGACTCGACACACGTAAAAAGGTTTGGGGCAGCCACCTGTATAATATTCCTAGCTGCAAAGGTTTGTTTTTTCATTAAACAGAGTAGTTGATTGTAGACAGTCCAAGACAGAACTGATGAAGGTTGGAAAAGATGGCAGTTTTAAGTGGTCAGACAGGAAGCGATGTATGTTAACCGGAAGTGATGTAGGTTGACTGGAAGTGATGTTTCTCTGACATCAGCCTGGGAGCCGGGACCGGAAGTGACATTCTTGATTCAGATAGATTTTCCCACGGTTGGTCTGTAGAGATAGCAGGAGAAGGTTTAATACACCCCCACCCTCCCCTGGCCTGGTGTGGAATTACCTTTACTTGGTCCACACAACGTCCCCCTATTCGCACGTGTGTGACATGCCCCCCCCACCCCCCCCAGTCCAGACCCGTTGGGTCGGGCGTACTGGTCCGAGAAGTTGTGGCATCTAGAAAGGGCATCAGCATTGGCTTAAAGGATACCCCGGTGATAAACAACCGAATTATATATGGCTGTAGATCCAAAAACCACCTCGTGACCCGTGGATTGGACTCCCTGTGCAAGGCCATCCACTGTAAAGGTGCATGGTCTGTCACAAAAGTGAATTCACGTCCCAAGAGGTAATATCTCAGCTGAGTAATCGACCATTTAATAGCCAAAGCCTCCCGCTCCACTGCCGCATACCTAGTTTCCCGATCCAACAGTTTCCGGCTCAGGTACATAATGGGGTGTTCAACTCCATAGACGCTTTGGCTCAGCACGGCTTCAAGACCTGTGTCTGAAGCGTCCATCTGGAGAATGAAAGGTAAAGAAAAGTCTGGTGCCTTTAATATAGGAGCTGATGTAAGGGCCATTTTCAAGTCACTGAATGCAGCCTCAGATACAGTATATCATCCCATACCACTCGATTAGGTCGACCCTTCTTTGTGAGGTTTGTCAAGGGCGTAGTTCTCTCAGAAAACCGGGTTACAAACCGGTGATAGTAACCCGCTAAGCCGAGAAAGGCCTGAACTTGCCTCTTGGTTATCGGGCGGGGCCAATTCACAATGGCATCTATTTTAGAACACAGTGGTCTCACCATACCCCGGCCCACTAGATAGCCTAAATATTTGGCCCAAAGTAACACTTTTTCAGGTTGATACGAAGCCCAGCTTTTGCCAGTGTCCGCAATACAGCTCCAACATGCTATATGTGTTCCTCCCAGGTGTTGGAATAGATGACAACATCATCCAAGTAGGCAGCACTATATGAATTATGTGGACGGAGCACTTTATCCACCAGACGTTGGAAGGTCGCAGGTGCCCCATGTAATCCAAATGGGAGGACACGATACTGCCAGTGACCACTAGGGGTGCTGAATGCTGTCTTTTCCTTAGCGGAGTCTGTTAAGGGAACCTGCCAGTACCCCTTAGTCATATCTAAAGTAGTCAAAAATTTGGCATGTCCTAGCCGCTCGAGGAGGTCATCCACTTGCGGCATCGGATAGGCGTCAAATTGGGAGACTTGGTTAAGCCAACGGAAATCATTGCAAAACCTCCAACTTCCATCTGGCTTACTGATCATAACTATAGGACCAGAGACTATAATTTTCCTCAATCACACCTAGTTCCAGCATTCGTCTGATCTCCAGCTCCACTTAAGCCTTTTTTGCCTCGGGAATTCTGTATGGGCGTTCTCGGACTATAACCCCAGGTTTCATCACAATGTTATGCGCAACCTGGGAGGTCTGACCTGGATTTTCACTGACTACCTCAGGGACAGACAGGATAACTGCTTCAAGCTCCTGTCGTTGTTGACGAGTCAAATTGTCTCCGAAATTAAGGTGTAATTGATGAACGTAGAGAGAGTGGAGCTGTCCGGAGAAGGGTTCGGAATCCCTGTCCTTCCACGGTTTCAGCAGATTGATATGATAAATCCACTCGCTGGGTCGACGATTCGGTTGTTTCACCAAATAGTCAACCAGCCCCTTCCTCTCCTTAATTTCATAAGGGCCTTGCCAACGAGCCAGTAATTTGGAATGAGAGGTAGGAACTAAAACCATGACACGGTCTCCCAGGCGGAACTCCTGCAGAGACGTACCACGGTTATAACCCTGAGCTGCTTGCGCCTTTTCCATATGTGTTTTCAATATGGGTCTAATTTTCTCAAATCTATTGCGTAACTGCGTGATATACTCTAATATATTTGTTGACAGGAGGGCCTCTTCCTCCCATCCTTCTTTTAAAACGTCTAATATGCCCCGAGGTTGTCGTCCATATAGCAATTCAAAAGGTGAGAACCCCGTGGAGGCTTGTGGGACTTCCCGATATGCAAAAAGAACGAGGGGGAGGAGCTGATCCCAGTTCCTTCCGTCCTCATTGACTACCTTACGCAACATCTGTTTGAGAGTTTGATTAAACCTCTCCACAAGACCGTCGGTTTGAGGATGATATACCGTGGTCTTTAAGTGTTTTATTTGAAGTAGCTTGGCAGTCTCCCTGAACGTCTGTGAGGTGAAAGGAGTCCCTTGATCTGTCAGGATTTCTTTAGGGATTCCGACACACGCAAATACCCTAACTAATTCCCGTGCGATAGCTTCTGAAGTAGCTGAGCACAGTGGAACAGCCTCTGGAAACCGGGTAGCATAATCTATCAGGACCATTATATATTTATGACCTCTGGCTGAGGGCTCTAGGGTTCCCACCAGGTCGACCCCAATACGTTCAAAAGGGATATCTATTAAGGGTAAGGGAACTAGAGGAGCATGGTCCCTCCTAGGAATTTGCCTCAATTGACATTTTGGACAGGATGTGCAAAAGTGGCGAACCTCCTCTTTAATTCCAGGCCAAATAAATCGGAGATTAATTCTCTCAAGTGTTTTTTCGGGGCCCAAATGGGCTCCCAGCAGATGGGTATGTGCTAGTTCACAGACCTGTCGCCGGTAAGTCCGTGGCACTAACAACAGGGACCTAATCTGTCCCTCATGCTCTGCCACCCGGTATAACAGATCATTATTAAGCACAAAGTGAGGACCCTGTGGCATTGGATGTGAGATGCGTTGGCTGTCTATTAGAACGACTGCATTCTTTGCAAATTTATGGGAGTCGTCATTCCATTGCTCCCTTTTAAATGAAGCCGGTGTCTGCCTGAATTGAAACTGCAGACGTGAGAGAGGATCGGATTCAACCTCAAGGGGTCGGGTTTTTGTCCTGAGCCGTCTGAGCGCTTGCTCATGATGTCTCGGGTTGTGACGTCCCGGGTGTTTCTTCGTCATCACCAGAGGCCGAAGTCCGCTCCTCAGCCGGATACATGGCGTGGAGGAAGTTGAGGGCGCTGAATCCACGTCCGTGACTAGACCTAGTGATCGAGGAGAAGAAGTGCCTGTATCACCGCTATTTATGTCGACCCAATCTCTTCCTAGTATCACGTGGAAGGGAGGATTATCTGTCACTGCCACCATTAACATTTTAACTATGCCGTCCTGACATATAAAGCAGTGAATACAGGTAATTCAGGTTTTATTCTTACACCATTGTCACGGTAATATCAAATGGCAAGCTACAATGGAAATATTACTGCCGGAATCAAATAATTCTATTGACTAGCACTTCTCCCGTATGTGAACAGGCCAGTGGATTAGCGAGAGCGCACCATGCCTCCTCGCACATCACCCTGCAGACCACTTGTTGCTTCTCAGGGCCTGCTGGTGCGTCCCAGGGTCCACTCGAACATGCCTCACATTATAGCCGTGGAACTCTGTATTAGGGACGCAAGCACGCCCGGGTTCACAAGAGTCCCGTTCTGACACTCCCAAGCCGGTTTCTGCCCTGAGGTGATCTATTGTCTCGGCTAGCATGACAATATTTGTATATTCCCAGGCCGGCTGGGAAATTTTTCCAGTTAGGCTTTTGAGGAGTAAGGCGCAGGCCACCAGCTCCGCTATTTGGTGGCTGGATTTTTTATGGGGTTGTAACCAACCAACCACCTTAGCCCATAAAGCCACGGCCTGTTCCTTAGTTGCCTTAGCTGGATTAATTTTCCAGGCCATAATGTTTTTCACCTGCCAGCCTGGGTTTCTCCCACCTTTATTAAAGGGCTTGCCCTTCGTGTGATAAGTAGGGGCAGTCCCCACGCCCGGGAGGCCATAATAAGTACTCAATGCATTGCCTGATGCACTTGGCTCTAGCCTGTGGGTCCCGGGGATATTTTTTAAGAGGATGATGGGTCGAAGCATATTCAAGCTTTCCCCAACACGCCCCGACTGACGCCCACTCGGCAACTCGGGAGCAGTACTTACCCATCTGATATTTCGTTGGATTATAAGCATGTGTTGAGCCTAGGGTTAGGTTTGCCTTCCAATCTCTCCAGGAGGCCATCATCCTGCCGGCCACGCCACTGTAAAAAGGAAGAGACTCGACACACATAAAAAGGTTTGGGGCAGCCACCCGTATAATATTCCTAGCTGCAAAGGTTTGTTTTTTCATTCAACAGAGTAGCTGATTGTAGAGAGTTCAAGACAGAACTGATGAAGGTTGGAAAAGATGGTGGTTTTAAGAACGACTGCATTCTTTGCAAATTTATGGGAGTCGTCATTCCATTG
>JANRMT010062841.1:55280190-55308570 GCA_026402145.1 Polypterus bichir lapradei | reverse complement strand
TGGGAGGCGTTGGGATGGGGGACCCAACGCCACCTCACACAGTGACTGAGCTGCAGGCTATGGACGTATATATGTACGTAAGTAGGATTCAGTTAGCGTTGGGAACCCATGTACCAAATTTCTTGAAGATGGGCCCATAAGTAACAAAGACTGTTGAAAAGTTCAATATGGTGGCCGACAGTGGCATCATACCACCGAAATAAGTACGTACATTGGTTTCGGTTAGTGCAGGGAAGCCGCCTATAAAATTTCGAGAAGATCGGGCCATAAATAAGAAAGTTCAACATGGCGGACCTTGTTGACCATTATGACCATTACGCGTAGAATTTCGAAATGAAAACTGCTTAACTTTTGTAAGTAAGCTGTAAGGAATTAGACTGCCAAATTTCAGCCTTCTACCTACACGGGAAGTTGGAGAATTAGTGACGTTGGAAAGTTCAATATGGCGGCTGACAGTGGCGTCATACCACCGAAATAAGTACGTACATTGGTTTCGGTTAGCTCAGGGAAGCCACCTACCAAAGTTCGTGAAGATGGGGCCGTAAATAAGAAAGTTCAACATGGCGGACGTTGTTGACCGTTATGACCGTTACGCGTAGAATTTCTAAATGAAACCTGCTAAACTTTTGTAAGTAAGCTGTAAGGAATGAGCCTGCCAAATTTCAGCCTTCTACCTGCACGGGAAGTTTGAGAATTAGTGACGTTGGAAAGTTCAATATGCCGGCCAACAGTGGTGTCATACCAACGAAATAAGTATGTACATCGGTTTCCGTTAAAAGTTTAATATGGCGGCCGACAGTGGCATCATACCACTGAAATAAGTACCAAATTTCAGCCTTCTACCTACACGGAAAGTTGGAGAATTAGTGACGTTGGAAAGTTCAATATGGCGGCTGACAGTGGTGTCATTCCACCGAAATAAGTATGTACATTGGTTTCGGTTAGCGCAGGGAAGCCGCCTACCAAATTTCGTGAAGATGGGGCCATGAATAAGAAAGTTCAATATGGCGGACGTCGTTGACCGTTATGACCATTATGCGTAGAATTTCGGAATGAAACCTGCTTAACTTTTGTAAGTAAGCTGTAAGGAATGGGCCTGCCAAATTTCAGCCTTCTACCTACACGGGAACTTGGAGAATTTGTGACGTTTGGAAAATTCAATATGGCGGCCGACAGTGGCGTCATACCACCGAAATAACAACAACAACAACATTTATTTATATAGCACATATTCATACAAACAGTAGCTCAAAGTGCTTTACATAATAAAGAATAGAAAAATAAACACAATATGAAAACAAAATAAATCAGCATTAATTAACATCGAATAAGAGTAAGGTCCAATGGCCAGGGGGGACAGAAAAAACAAAATAAAAACTCCAGACGGCTGGAGAAAAAAAAATAAAATCTGTAGGGATTCCAGACCATGAGACCGCCCAGTCCCCACTGGGCATTCTACCTAACATAAATGAAACAGTCCTCTTTGGATTTAGGGTTCTCACGGAAAGGCTTGATGATGATGGTCACGTAGAATTCTGCCTTTTAGTCCATCCATCATTGTTGGAGCATCATGAAGCTTTGAGTAGGTGGAGGTGGCGCAGGCCACCACCACAAAGAAACCGGAAAAAGAAACAGAGAAGAGAGTAGGGGTCAGTACGGGTTGTAGAGCTACCCTGAATAGTTATTATGAGGAAAGTAAGTAAGTAAGTACATCGGTTTCGGTTAGCGCAGGGAAGCCGCCTACCAAATTTCGTGAAGATGGGGCCATAGATAAGAAAGTTCAACATGGCGGACGTTGTCGACCGTTATCGACCGTTATGACCGTTACGTGTAGAATTTCGAAATGAAACCTGCTTAACTTTTGTAAGTAAGCTGTAAGGAATGAGCCTGCCAAATTTCAGCTTTCTACCTACACGGGAAGTTGGAGAATTAGTGATGAGTCAGTGAGTGAGTGAGTGAGTGAGTGAGTGAGTGAGTCAGTGAGGGCTTTGCCTTTTATTAGTATAGATACTGCCACAGTAACTCTGGCATCCATTATTTTGGATAATTCTAAGCAAATTATTTCTGCCCTGCCAATCTATTTTTGGTTAGGGAAATTTTGTCTTGCAAATTTTGGTTCTGACTTTTTCTGATTGGTTTATTTAATTAGGCATTTAAAGATCTCTTTGTGCTTAGCCTGTGTGCTGACTATGATCTTTTGTCTTCTCCTTTAAAAATATTAATCTCTTCATTGATTTCCCCTCCAGTTTTCAAAGTATATATAATACTAGCAAAATACCCGCGCTTCGCAGCGGCGAAGTACTGCCTTAAAATTTTTATTAAGAAGAAAATTAAACCTTTTTAAACTGAGGGAAAATATATCAATAATTATTTGTTAAGGATCTCTTTGTATACCACATTGTCATTTCGGCCCTCTGGTTGTAATATGACCAAGCTGTGCGCTGAGCTTACTCTTGAGCATGCAACGTACAGTTGGCCATGTGAAAAGTAATCTTGTTTCAAATCTCACAGCTTGGATTGCTGCTGTTACAATCGGTTTGAGTTTCATGGTTTGTTTCAATTACAACAGTATTTGCAGGACTTGTGTTGAAGTGACATTCGGCATCTGTCAAGCGTTGTAAGCATATAACCGGTTTTATCGATAATTTCACATACAGCTTTTGAGAGTTTAAACATTCATAAACATCAAAGTGTCCATTACTGAAATCGTCACCTGTGAATCTAAGATGTTTAAGAGACATTGGCGGTTGTCGAAAGGTGTAAAATATTTGGCCATTTCGGTACACTTGAAAGTGACAACCGAACAATTCAGCGGCAGCCATCAACTCACATGCAGAACCATAGGTGAAGGGCTTAAGCATTTCACTCTTATAGTGCGTGTGTGTATTATAATTATCTCCTGTACCGTCATCAGTCCACACCTTGAACCTGCCCCAGTCATTCAATACATAAGACACAATGTTCCTCCGGATATCAAGAGTGAGCCTGATATGGCCGTGCAATATGTAACAAAGAGAATGGAAAAGGTAGGTGCCATCTCCGGGCATGGAAACCACTCGGTAAGTGACAGTTCTTTGATCGATGGTGATCACCTCGACAGACATGTTAATAGGGGTACGGTTGGAACGATAAAGGAAATGGGTACCTGAACAATGTAAAGTAAGTCTAAAATACCTACACAATAACTATAATCATGATAAACGAACAATAAAACAGCGGAGAAGCCGTGGATTAAATAAAAAGGCTGTAGTTATCAGCAGGGAGACGTGTATCCTGTGGCGAAGCAACGAAGGGAATGTAGAGACCGGAGCGACAGACGGCCCTATATAGGCAGGCAGCCAACAACATGAGAGGCGTTGGGATGGGGGACCCAACGCTGCCTCACATGGTGACAGAGCTGCAGGCTATGGACGTATATATGTACGTAAGCAGGACTCAGTTAGCGATGGGAACCCGTGTACCAAATTTCTTGAAGATGGGCCCATAAGTAACAAAGACCGTTGGAAAGTTCAATATGGCGGTTGACAGTGGCGTCATACCACCACAATAAGTACGTACATTGGTGTCAGTTAGCGCAGGGAAGCCACCTACCAAATTTCGTGAAGATGGGGCCATAAATAAGAAAGTTCAACATGGCGGACTTTGTTGACCATTATGACTGTTACGTGTAGAATTTCGAAATGAAACCTGCTTAACTTTTGTAAGTAAGCTGTAAGGAATGAGCCTGCCAAATTTCAGCCTTCTACCTACACGGGAAGTTGGATAATTAGTGACGCTGGAAAGTTCAATATGGCGGCCGACAGTGGCGTCATACCACCACAATAAGTACGTACATCGGTTTCGGTTAGCGCAGGGAAGCCGTCTACCAAATTTCGTGAAGATTGGGTCAGCCTTCTACCTACACGGGAAGTTGGAGAATTAGCGACGTTGGAAAGTTCAATATGGCAGCCAACAGTGGCGTCATACCACCGAAATAAGTATGTACATCGGTTTCGTTTAGCGCAGGGAAGCCGCCTACCAAATTTCGTGAAGATGGGGCCATAAATAAGAAAGTTCAAAATGGCGGACGTTGCCGACCGTTATTACCGTTACACATAGAATTTCGAAATGAAACCTGCCTAACTTTTGTAAGTAAGCTGTAAGGAATGAGCCTGCCAAATTTCAGCCTTCTACCTACACGGGAAGTTGGAGAATTAGTGATGAGTTAGTCAGTAAGGGCTTTGCCTTTTATTATTATAGATTTTCTTTCTTTTGCTTTACCCTTCACTCCAACCTTATTTAAAATGGTTTAAGGCAATCCTCTTAAGTTTATTTTCAGAACAGTCATCTTCATACTAACTAACTGCTTACTTTGGCCTGGTTGTTCCCAAACTATAGTTCTCTAAACTCAACTCCCATGGTGACAGTATGCAGCAGAAACGTACGCCACTACCAGATGGGATTCAGAACTTTTGATACACAGTCCTATAACTAGAAGTTGTAAGTAAGACCATGCATGTCTTGTTTTAAAATATTAGTAGAGGGGTGACCGGACTATAAGATAGTGAAGAAGCTTACATAGAGAGATTGGAACAAATTTGTGAGTTTTAACCTTTTTAAAAATCCAGTAGTAGCTGCTCAATAAATACTAAGACGTCAAAACATTTTCACACAAACTGCACCAAGGAGCCTCAATGACTGGAGGGGACTGTAACAATAATGACCACAAGACATTGCGAAGGTTTGGGGCAGCCACCTGTATAATTGTTCCCGGCTGCAAAACTTCTTAATAATTAAATCCATGTTCACACAACTCAGTCCAAAACAGAACTGACTCAGTATTAACAAGTTGGCAGCTTTAAAGGCCATTAAAGGAAGTGATGTCATCAGGACCGGAACCGGAAGTGATGTCGTTGGCTGCCCCGGAGCCGGGCGGAATTTCCCTAGAATGGTCTGTAAGAGATTGAGAGAGACAATTAGTGCACTTCGCCACCCCCTGGTCCGGCGTGGAATTATATGTATTCGAGCCCTTTAGTTGCCTTCTAAACACGCATGTGTGACAGGATGTAGAAGTAATCCATTCCTACAAGTACTTGGGAGTCCACATTAATGACAGGCTTGACTGGTTTGGAAATACAGTATATAAGAAAGGGCTGAGCAGAGTTTTCTGCATTAGGAGACTTTGTTCCTTTAATGTAGGAAGTGATGTCTTTTAAAACTCTCTTTTATAATAAAAAAATCTTGGGCCGATACGTGATCTTCTCGGAAGACACTTTGATGTCCCGTGAGAGACACTTTATTGTCCCGCGAGACAAGACAGTGAGACAAAAGGACAGCTGCTCTACAGGCTTTTAAATGATCAACACGCAGTGCAACAAGCAGAACATGCAGCTCGGCTGCAGAAGCAGAAAGACAGCACCTGATCAGACTGCATCTCCTAAGTGTGTGTTCAGCCCCTCCCCCCCCCCCTTCACAACGCGAGCAGCAGAGACATGAAGTGGCTGGAGTGTAGCGCGCCCTGGGGGAGGAGGATCGGCGAGCAAAGCCCCCCTAGTCTTCTATAACTCTATGATGGACAGTGTGCTTTTCAACACTGTAGTGTGCAGGGCTGGTAAGATCACTTCAAGAGAGACCCACCAAATCAACAAGCAGACTCAGCTATAAGACACACTCAAGATCCCTTGGAGGTCATAGTGAAGGAGAGAATTAAAACAAAACTGAGTGCCATTATGATGAATGCTACATATCCTCTCATTGACACACTAACATTGAGTACTTTCAGCCAACAAATTATTCAGCAGAAGTGTGTTAAGAAACACTACTGAGGGTCCTTTATACCAACAGCCATACGCCTGCATAATGCCTCACTGGGACTATGACAGACAAGTCAGAACTTTTCTTTCTTTTTCATTTTCTCATTTTATAGTCATTCTGGTGTGTTGAGACTAAAGTGTGTATATTTATTTATTTATTTATTTACTTATCTTCCTATTTATGTATTTATTTATTTAAAGAGCTTCTGTACACTGTAAAAAATTAAATTTAAACCAAGTGAAACATATCTAAATAATGACATCTAGTCTAGTTTTCTGTATTGTAAGAATTATTGACTTTGTCCCCTTGGGGACAAATACATTTCTATCTATCTACTGTGGAAAGCCAGGCCCCGAAAACAGACAGACAGACACCAGAATGTCCAAAACACACACGTTTTATTTTTAACAGCACCACAATGCCTTCTTCACCAACTGTCTCTTTTCTTTCTCTCTCACTCTTTCTCTGTCGCCTCTACTCCCCTCCTCACAAGCTCTGTCTCCTTCCTCCCAACTCTGGCTCGTCTACTAGGGGGAGGCGACCCCTTTTATAATTACCCGGGAAGGCTCCAGGTGCTCTGTCCAACGACACTTCCTGGTGTGGCGGAAGTGTTAGATGAGCACCTGGAAGCACTCGGCAGCACTTCCTTGTGTGGCGGAAGTGCTGCCATCCAGGGTTCCAGAAACATCCGGGCGCCCCCTGGCAATGGCCACATCCTCCCACAGGGATGAGCTTCCCATCTCTGTTCCGGTGGCCCCCAAGCAGACCAGGGTGGCTGCCCTCTCGTGGCCCAGGGGAGGTATTGTCCCTCTCCTGGGGCCACATGTATAAATGTTGCGTACGCCCAGAAATGTTGTGTAAGAACGTTTCCATGTTCAAATCACAATGTATAAAACCTACACTTGGCGTAAAGCCATGCACTTTTCCACGGTACCTCATACCCTGTCGTACGCAAGTTCTCCGCTCGGTTTTGCAGACTGGCGGCACCCAGTGTCAAAGCAGTGCTACTGTTCCTGTGTGGTTATCCTTTCCTTTCCTGACGCGGCTTTATAAATACACTGAAATTAATTGCATATTGTTTATTAGTGTAATGCATCTGATTGTAATTAACCTGTAATAATATAATGGTACAGGGAATAGCCATAGTATTCCAAATACCATAACTGCTTTAGCGTTGTTACTCTCACTGCACCTTCTTCTTCTTCTTCTTTCAGCTGCTCCCGTTAGGAGTTGCCACAGCGTATCATCTTTTTCCATATTACTCTCACTGCACCACTTGGAGTATTTATATCACTGTATCTGAGTGTGAATCACAGCAGCAGCCAATCGGAAAGAGAATTATCAGTATACAGCTTCAAGCACACGCTGTCTCAGCCACAGCAAAACGTTTCAAAGCCTTTCCTATACGGAACTCGAGGTTCAGAAACAGTTTCATCCCAAGAACTATAAATGCACTCAATCAATTGCTCCTTGTAGAACTGTTTGTACTTATAAGTAGAACTACCTCACTGTAAACTTGCACTACAGTTATAATATTGCACAACCTGAGCCATTTTATAAAGCGTGTATTACATATGATGACGATATCATTTTTAAGATGAAATGCAGCAAAATATGTTTATTATATTATACAGATAAAACTTTAACTTCATTTAAATAATCTATATTTTTCACTGGGACTGGCGTGAAGGATAGAATAATTAAACATGTACTACGAAGATATTTCAATGTTCCTTAAACATTTTGAAGAATCGGCCCTCTAAGCTTACAGATGGCTTAACGTCTATTACAGAGCTGATTGTGTGGCGATCGGTTACTAGGAGAAAGAAAAGCAAGGACTGCAGGGGCGGCCACGCCAATATATATTGAATATAAAACAGAAAGAGAAAATAATGGCACAGCTAAAAACGCAGTGGCAAATTTCAACAAAAGTTAAACACTTGTGTCATGAGCACGAGGCGGCTATGCAGTGTCCGCAACAGACGTGGCCATCCACCATGCATAAGATACCATATTGACATTGGCGGGCGAAGGGGCCACTGATTCTTTCTCTGCCCAGGGCCACCACGAGCCTAGAGCCGCCCATGAGTACTGCTGCAATAAATAATTTCATCGATGGTCACGCATAATCGCTGCGCTGTGAAACCCATGTTTAATAACGTGCTTTAACTCTTATCATCATGAAAATAATATCATGTATACATCTCAGTGTTTTAGTTATTCAGAGAGCTGTAATATCACGAATGTAATGGATTCTGTGTCCAGTCGGAGGAAGAGAGCCGGTTTAAGAAGCACTAGTGATTCACACACATAGAGCACATAGAAGATCACATACAAAACAAAGCGTTTAACGTGCTACTTTAATTACGATGTGATTTGAGAAACTGGTTAATTAAACGATTTTAAGATGAAGTTTATGATGTTCTACTTTAATGACAATATAAACTACATGACTAAAGTGGAAATTTTGAGATTGAAGTTGACATTTTGTGCTTTTTCCCCACTGTGTGCCTTTTTTTTTGTCTGTACCCTAATAAGCTTTCATATGACACTCAGAAAGTGGGCTAAGACTCGTCTTTTCACGGCGACTTTGATATCTGACAGCTTCTTTTTTATTTCTGGCACTGTGTGACTTTGTGAACTTGAGCTTTCAGGTTTCTCCAACACGTCACTCGATCAACTTCCTTTTGTTGATTATACCACGGTTTAAATGAACAAATAGTATGTTTTTCCTTTGCCTCCACTTGGTATTCGCTGAAATTCTTATATTTTCCCCTGTGCTTTTCCCATTGTCTTTTCACAGAAGGCTAAGCTTAAGGGCTATTTATATTGATTTGCATATTCAAAGAGGCGTAATTCTGGGAGGAACTGGGGTGGGACAGCATGCGCGTGCACGAGCGTTACTTTTCACGCTGACCGGGATTTATGTAGCGGAAGAACGCGGAAGTTGGAGTACGCACAGATTCCTGCATCTGGATTTCGGCTTTTGTGCTTACGTCATGTTATAGTGCAAATTCTACGCACGGCGTTATGCATGAGGCCCCTGGACCGTCCAGGCGTCCCAGTTGGGTAGGGTCCCCAGCCGTCTGCCACACTACCTATCTACCTAAAACAGCTCATAATACAGTTGGTACTGTCTTTCACAAAGAACTTGTCCATTTCTGATCTGTCATGTTTTGTTTTTGTCTTGTCTTGTTATATGCATGGGCCAAGTGTTTCTTTTATTGGACAGGATTTTAATGTACACTAAGGAAGAATTTAAAAGATGCACATTTGCTTACCCATTTCCCCTTTTTGTCCTCGGATGGGAAGATCCTGACCAAGACAGAAACCTAAATCTTCCTCTTCCGTTTTGCAGACAGTCCAACACATGACCATTTTTGGAACAGCAGCAGTAGGAAGCATTTCTGTGTTTAATGATTATTATTTTTTCATTTTTATTTACCAATTTAGGTGTAATAAGTATTAAATAAGGACTCCAACAATGAGATTCCATCTATTTACTTGTCCTGTTCCTTCTTTTTACTTTCCAGTCTCCATTTTCTTCTTTTAACTTTGTATTTTTCTGAAAGTAAGTGCTTTTAAAATGATGGGAGGTATTTCAGCTACTTTTTTTGTTTTAGATGATTGTAGTGTACACTTGGGTTTGATTTGATCAAGGCTAACACCAGAGTGATTTGCAGTCCATAGGGTGCATAGTAATCATTCAGAGCAGTGAGATTCTTTTGCACACCTTTTCTTTTGTGTCTCTGGAATTCGCGCTTTAGCTATTTGAGCTTTTATTGCTAATTCACTATTTTCAGTTTTTTTATGCGGTTCATGTTTGATAATAATTACTTTACAGAATCAGCCATCTAAATCTTCCACAATTTGGGCCCAACCAGTACTTGGATAGAAGACCATCTAGGAAAAGTTTGGGTTGCTTCTGGAAGAGGTGTTGGTGTGGCCAGCAGGAGGTGCTTACCCTGTGGTCAGAATGTTGTTCCCAACGCTCCAATGCAGTGATGGGGTCACTTTGATGTAAAAATGAGACGTAAAATCGAGGTCCTGACCTTCTGAGGTCATAAAAGATCCTTGGACATCCTTTGCAAAGTTCATGTGTGGTGTGTGTACTGGCACAAAAAGGGCTTCCATTTTATCATCTGGGCGGATGCTTCACATTAATTGTGGTTGAAGTGGCTCTCCTCTTACTATGTAAAGTGATTTGAGTATAAAGAAAAGTGCTTTGTAAAAGTAAAAAAAAAATATTATTATTGTTAATGTTGTAAATTTTATCATCTTAAAGATGATAGTAAATTACTATAAATATACAGTTAAGTCTGGACAGGTCAATTTTTTTTTGCTTTATCATGGGCGCATGGACACTTATAATTAACAAGGAGTGGTACCTGGTGGGTTGATGGGAATTAAATCACAGCTTTAAAACAGAAAGTTAATGATTATTTGTGAAATTCATTAAACAATAGTGAAGGACCTACCAATTTTTCCTCTTAGAATAATTTCATAAAGTAGAGCTACCACCATCTTATGTCTGTCAGGATGGCATGGCAACAAAGTTATTCGCTGTGCTGCCTAACGGCCCCAACACCCTGACTTTGAATTTTGTTCCTGTTGCAATTTGTCCGATGGTGTGTTTACTACAGTTGCTCAGCTTTGAACTCCCACATCCCCAAAACATGCAGACTAGGTGAACTGGCCCAGTGTATGTGTAAATGAGCCCTGCAAAAGAGCGACAAACTGTTTCCTGCTATTTGGAAAGACTCTGACCACACACAACCCTGAAATGAAATTTTCTGAGAATGTGGTCTTATCTATTAGTTCCTTATTTCAGATTATTTGGATAATCTGAAATATTATTATTTTCATTATTATGATGAAAGAACCTCAATGTTTCATACAAGTTTTACAAATATCATATTTTAATGAAAGGATTACAATTTAGCATGCATGAGCATTGCAATATATATATATATATATATATATATATATATATATATAATTTTTTTTTTTTTCCAAAAAGAAATACACGTTTTTGGAATTCAAACTCAAATAACTACTATAATTAACTCTATTTATGTGATTTTGTTTCAGTCAATGCTCAAGATATTTTCTGTTAATGATAATAAAAATAATAATAACAGGCAAGACATTAAAGAACAATAGACTTCCCTGATCAACCATGCTGGCTTGGAAACTAAAGCACTGAAGCCACTTTTAGTGCAGATCTGCTTTTATAGATGCAATTGTTCAATGGCAGTTTAAAATGTTTTCACAGATCAAGTCATTCAATTACCGCTCAGTTTATACAGCGTGTACTTAAAACCGATTATGGATTTATTGATGAAGCGGGATTGTTTTTTGTAAAGTAAACCCATGAAAGTGGATGTTAGGATTAAGAATGCAGCCCGAGGCAGAGACGAACAGATTATCTGACACAATCAGGAGGCATTTAAGTTTCTTAGAGAATAATAGGCCAGTGTCTTATCTGTGTCTCTTATCAGGCTGAAAAAAAATCAAAGGTAAACTTCAGGGCGCATCCACTTGGAAGACAAATGAGATGTCATAATTATCAAAGTGCCTAATTTAGGAAATTAAGCTGTTCACAGAGGTGGCATAATTACTTGTCTCAATCACTCTTCGTTTCCCATTAACATGCTTTCTTCTGGCATCTAGTTACATACAAGTGTTATTTGGTTTTCTGGACCCTTTTAACACTTGGATTACAAAAATAAAAGCATGTTTTGGTATAAATATATTGAAAATGGATGTCACTAATAGTTCAAAGTTAAACTATTGTTGGCTCATCAGACTGTAACTATATAAACTCTTATGATATATTTAATTTTACATGTCTTTATTCCTAATGGTGGCACAAGGGTTAGCAATGATTCCATTAAGCTCCACAAGACAGGGTTCAAATCCTGGTGGGAGTCAAGACCTGTGTGGAATCGATATATTTTCCCAGAGTTGAGGTTTTTCTCCAAGTACGCACATTAAATATGAGTATGTTAGGTTAGTCAGTGATTCTGAATTAGCCATGTGTGAGAACGAGTAAGTAAATTATGAATGTCATCTGCGATGGACCAGAGTGTCTTCCAAGACTGATTCCTATCTTGTGCCCGATGCTGCATGTATAAGCTCCCCATGTCCATTTAGCAAAACTGAAAATCCACATAATTATAAAAAGTTCAAACTGTGCATTACCATTACTAACAAAATCATCTTTACTGAAGTGGGCCATCCCATTATCATTGCAGTATCACACAGCTGCACATAATTGCATTTTTCAGGTTTGTTAACATACAGTAATGCTTCAAAACTTAAGACAAGCTAATGTTTTAACTAATCTTTTGCATGTAACTTCAATACAGTTTTGCAGTCTAAGCATTTGGATTCTTTTGAATGAAATGATTGAATGTGAAAATCATATAAAATGAATTACTTATTAAACATACTATATAATCATACCAAAGCAAATCATTGGTATTTATTCCAGCCAAGGTTAATTTTTCTGATCTTTCAGATCTAAAGCAATCAATACTTCAATAGTCACTCCTCACACCCCTGCACGTAGATATGGGTTAATTCTTTTCATCTTACACATTGCAGCATGCAGCTATCTCCTTCCGTAAACTCCAAAGATATAAAAGTACCATCAGCATGAATGAATCAAAGTAGGAAAACTGTCTGCAACAAATCTAACTCTCATCCATCAGAAACCAATTGACTGTAAAAAGTCTGTAACTCTTTTAATGGATATTGTGGGCTGTTGTCTCAAGTATGCC
The DNA here is from genome assembly GCA_026402145.1 of Polypterus bichir lapradei. Classification (NCBI taxonomy): domain Eukaryota; kingdom Metazoa; phylum Chordata; class Cladistia; order Polypteriformes; family Polypteridae; genus Polypterus; species Polypterus bichir. The sequence continues at coordinate 55,295,992 of JANRMT010062841.1, read as the reverse complement.
ATGTCTGGTTAACGTGGCTCTCAATTTGTGAACTTGATTTTGTGAATTCTGTTCCTTTAGAAATAATAGATACAATAGTCTAATATTGTTCAATTCAATTTATTCTTAGAAAGCACAGATCCTCTTATAAGATCAGCACTCTATATATACACTAATTACAAAAAGAGTATAGTTAACATTTAACACATGTAGCCAACGCAAAAAAACAGTTTTGAAATACTAACCCACTCCAGAACTCCCTAGTGTCTTCAATGCATGGCTTCAACAACACAATTGAAACATTCCTTAGGGATTTTTGTCCATGCTAGAATTTTACAACTCCAGAAGATTTGTCTGCTATATTTTCAAACTGCAAACCTCACCTTCCACTCCATCCCAAAGGTGCTCATTTGGATTGGATATGGAAACTTGGTGTGATCTTAGAGTAAAGTGAAGTCACTGTCATGTTCATGGAGCCAGCTTGAGAGGACAAATACTTTGTAATATGGTGCATTATCCTGCTGGAAGAATCCATTTCAGAAAGTGTAGACTGTGGCCATTAAGCAATACACATTGTCAGCAATTTTTACGTAATTTCACTGAATACATTACATAATAATAATAATGAATAACATTTAATTATCTTTATAACATTACTGAATACCACTTCTAATGTTGTCTCCTGCAGTAGGGAGACTTGCAGGAATCTCTGTTGGTGATTGTGAGACTGACCAACAATTTGGTGCTAGGAGAACAATTTTGCAGTCAGTGTGCCAGATCATGGTGGTAAAGCTGAAATTAAGTCAGCAGACAAAGTTTTTGATTAGCTCGTAAATCCATATCACCAATCTCTGCTATAGGCATGAGCTCTAGTGTGTGCCCAAAACAACAAGTTCACAAGTAGAAATGGCTAGAATATGGTTTATAGATATGGTCACTGGGCTCATTGCATGTAACAGGACCAGGAGCTCAGGGGTGTGGCAGGACTATGGAGTTCAGGCTCTGAGGAGCTAGTTGAAATGCATTGGGAATTTAGTTAAAACATTTGTGTATGCCAAAAAAAACATTTAAGGCACAGCTCGCTAGGAGAAGACCAAGGAGCAGACTGGAGGTATGATATCTCTCAGTTGACCTAAGGGTGTTTAGAAATTTCCCAGAAGGTGCTGGAAAAATGTTGCAGAGAACAGAGTGTTGTGGTCAGCCTAGACCAGACCAGAAGAAAGGCTCATATGTCTAATGTCTTGGTACTATTGAAGTATTGATACGCAGAATGAACATGAGGATGACAATGGCTTTTTTATGTCTTCCCAGCAGAGCCCTGCCAGATGAATACATTAAAATTGGCGTGATAAATAATTATATAAAGTAAATGCAATTAAATATAAGTAATCTCTAATTAATGACTGTAATTCAGAATCTAATCAGAGGACAGCATGCTATTTATCCACCAATAAGCAGCGCTGGTGCTGTATACTTAAGTTAGTATGAATAAACTAGAGTTTTGCTCAGGAAGGCCACCTAATTGAAAGGAAATTGCAAAGCTCCTTACAAACAGGAATTAATTGACCACTGAAACCACATACATAAAAAGGCAGATCAAAAAAAACACCATTTTAGTAGCTCTAAGAATTCATTATTGGATTCAGTCCAAACACTGGCCTTGGTTAAATCTGTATGAAAGCATACATAATTGAGACTGCGGAGACTGCCCCAGGAGGTTATTCTGATACCTGACAGGTAAATGTTCACAGGTTGGCTCAGGGGCCTATTAAAACTTCAGGACTCACACTAAATTAAATAAAGAGTGTTATCACATACAGGAATTATTGAAATAATTAAAGACTTAATGTCTAGATTTGTTATGCGTTACTTAGAGGTTAATGGCAAACACATCCACAACTTACCATTAAAATGCTGGTCAAGGCATTGCCATTTCTGGAAAGCTGCTTTATTCTGATATTCAGGTGGTTTATGAGTCACCAAATGCAATGGATTATTAGGTGCTCTGAGGAGGAAAATGAGACCAGTTTGTAATGTACATTGGGAAGACATGACATTGTAAATGGGCAAGGTTAAACATTTTGGATTAAAAACATGACTGTGAGATTGATTAGAATCCTGCAGTCTTATAAAGATGGTGGAAAAGATACTGACATGACTTATGGTTTGTTGAATTCCACGAGATTACACTGATGTCATTCATTTGGAGGGATACTTTATCCTGAATGCATGTACTGCAAGTGTCATTTCTGTTTTCCCTTAATGTGCATACTACTTATGCCAACTTTGCTTTCACTTTAACTCAAACCAGGAAATACAGGATGTTTGCTTAAAGAAGTAAACGTATCCAGTTAGCGGATATTATATTTTATGCATATAATATGTTGATAAGTTTACCTAATTCAGTATTTGAAAATGAAAAAAGTTACCTAAAACATTGCAAAAAAAATCTTTTATATTTTGATATATCCAGCTCCATTGACTCTAAACTGAATAGAACAGTTTTTGTAATGCATGCAATGAAAACTAAATAGCACTACCTTTTTTGAAAGAGGTAAATAAATAATAAGAATATAGCGTTATTTTCTTCTTCTTCTTCTTTCGGCTGCTCCCATTAGGGGTTGCCACAGCAGATCATCTTTTTCCATATCTTTCTGTCTTCTTCATCTTGTTCTGTTACACCCATAACCATTGGAATAATAATAATGGCTAATCCAGCCATCCTTTCTTTGAGTCAGTTTTTTTTTTCATTTAACAGGATTGTGTGAGGCCAGAGTTTGTCCAAGAAGCACCCAGTGCAACTAATATTGGGGAGGTTTCAAGTCCATCACAAGGCATATATAAAGAGACCCACTCTTGGTCACACCAGGAAAATGTTTCAATGGTAAATTACTTAAAGCTTCTTCTTGAAACCTAACAAATAGAAGTGTGCTTAACAAATTGCATTTCACATTGGTATTTTACAGAAAACACAATGTTATTATTTTAATATGGCATAAAGCCTTGTCACATTATAAGACTTTTTCAGTGATTATTTGGATGTACACTTCATTTTAATACTCTTTGGAACTCAGAGGCAGTAACAGTGTGCTCCTGTGATCTCTAGTAATATAATCTGATAATAATAATAATAATAATAATAATAATAATAATACATTTTAATTATATAGCACCTTTCCCATATACTTAGTGACTCGGTCCAACCTCCCTGCAATTTGTAGTGATGAAATCAAGCACATGACACCCAATAAGGTGTCAGTCAAAGGTAAAATGCATATAATACAGCTTTAGTACCAGTCAGGATTATCCAGCATCCCACCAGGGATGGAAGGACAGCCAGGACAAAACAAAGGAGAAGTGGGGGGAAGTTCTTATTTAGGAATTTATTTATCCCCCATCCACTAGATGGCAGCATCACAGGACTTTGTTAGCAATGTGGACACCTGCAAGGCGTCGTGAGTCAGACCAGGTGAGTCCCATGGGTGCTGATCCCTGTTTTTTGGGACTTCCATTTGACCCAAAAGTACTTCCATTGAGCTATACCTTGGCAATGGAAGTACTCCCGGGCTCCGATATAAAAGGAAGCTGTCCAGCCTCCTCCAGCTGAGTTAGAGTTAGGAGAAAGGAAATGCAACACTTGCTGAACAGAGGGAGAAGAGAAGGAAGGAAGGAGAATTTGATCATAGCTGTGCTTGTGAAACCTTAGACTAAACCAGGGTTTGGGGCTTAGTGGCACCCCTTATCTGTCACTGCAGCTATGAGGAATATTAAATGTGGGAATTTTGAATCTCAAAAACAGAAGAAAGGCTCATATGTCTAATGTTTTATGTACCACAACAGACTGGAAAAAAAGAAAAAAAAGGACTATGACTATGGCTGAACTTGTTGTATCTGGAAAACATTTGTATAGAACGGGCTTCATCAGGCAGCACACTGTTGGTTGTAAGAAAAAGGGGTTGAGCATGCAATACTTTAGAAATGTAAAACTGTGCTGGAAATTTATCATGGAATAATGTAAGATTTCATGCCCTGTGAAATACAGTTGTGTTACCTGACATCTTTAGCTGATGAGATCACCCTGTGCAGTCATCAAGATTGACTTTCCAACAGACTAGAAGTTGTGTAATGTGCCACCAGCTTTAGGCTACTGCATATTAGTGACAAGTCGGTAATTCGCACAACAGTGAATTTTCCAAAACAATAGTATTCCTTAAACAGTGAAATTTGCACTACTGACACAGGAAGAAAGGAGCTTAATTTCTATCACATAACATTCCCCTCAAATATCTCCATACCCATCAGATCATGCTATTCTTATAGCGAACAATTACTGATAAAGCATTAGCCAGAGGTATCCCTAGTTAGTCCTTATCCCTCCCATTTTATCACCTGTGGTCTTGTATTACTGCCCAGCTCAGCAGTTTTTGACAGGCAAGGTGAAAGTTAGAAGGTGCAGAGGTGCATGTGGCGTTAGCATCCAGTTAAGCCTCAGGACTCTGCTCAAAGCAAAAGCAGAAACACTATGGGATTCTTTAGGGCCATCAAAAGTAGGAGAACAACTGCAAGCTGCATCAGCAATATTGCTTCTGTACAACCCCAAAAATCCTATAAAAAAACATTAAAAAACAATTTTAGTGGAATTTTACAATCTGTATGAGAAACAAAACTCAGCTGTTTTGCTCATTACCATTACTCCTACTAATATTCCTCTGAACTTAAAAAGTTTTTTTTTCTGCTTTTCAAAATTTAAAATAATATAAATTATCTTAAAATATGTATTGATGTTTAAACACTCAGTAAATAAATCTATTAATCTGAAGGAGAAGTGTAATTTGTATTTTAATAAATATATGACAAATTATGTAGTTTTAACCATTGTTGTGTACAACCATGATAATAGCTACCAACTAGAGATATTAATTGTTAACAGTTGTTCACTTAACTTGCATTAAGAGTTTAACCACTAATAGTATAAATTTTATAATTAATTTAAAATTTGCATTAGGAAATTTAACTTCCGTACTGCATTGCGATGTCTAAAGCATTCTTTTTTTTGGCATGCTGTTCTTTCCGAAAGATATAGGTCAGTATTTAAGATAAATGTCATATTATTTGACATACAGAAGCAGAACAGGTGCCTTGCCAAATGTAACTTTGTCTCAGAATATTTCAAGTGAAAAGTGATGAGATTTGCTGCACGATGTTTACTATTATACTTAAATATAAAAGTAGCAAATCTACAATGCATTAGCATACCAATCAAGCCATACCACTAGCAAGGTTGGACTGCAGCAACTTACTATACCTTCACTGTTAGCAAAAAGAAACAACTGCTGGTTGGAAAAAATGGTACAGAGTGTGTGTACAATGACAGAATAGGACATGTTGCTAATCAATATGGTTGACAGCAAAGGCCTTTAGCAACTAAATGGTTACTTTCTATCTAGGAAAACTGTCAGGAAAAAGAGTTTATTCAGAAGTCCCAAGTCTCAAAAATACCACTATTCATATTCAATAAGCTTCCACTAACAATTGTCTTGTGGACTGTGCTAATATATAACATAATAACATGCAACTACATAGGTGAAGATTAACAAATAAAATCTGTAGTACAAAAACACAGAATTTTCCATCTAGACACTAACTGCTCATAAACTGAAACTCTTAGTCATTGACGACTTCAAATGTATCTTAATATTAGCTATAAGCAACCTAAGCATGACCAGAACATCGGTCTTATGTTGACAGTGTGTGTTCTGCTTTGACAGTTAAAAGGCTGCACACACGAGTGCTCAGCATATCAATATGCTCCTATTACTAAACAAAAATTCATAAAAAAAAAACTCTCTGATAATGTAAATAGACAGGTGACACTTTTTCACTTAATGTTGTCACACACTTGCGCATGGGAGGCAGCTAAAGGGCTCAGAAGAGGGTAATTCCTGGTCTGACCAGGGGGTGGCAGAGTGCACTAATCCTTTCTCTTACCTTCCCGCAGACCAAATGCAGGAAATTCCACCTGGCTCTCAGGATGACGTCAATTCAAGTTCTGTCCCAGAAGATGTCACTTCCAGTTCCGCCCCAGAAGACATAATTTCCGGTTCCTCCCCAGATGATGTCTTTTTCTGTTTCTTACCCCAGAAGACATTACTTCCAGACCAACAGAACAGTCCACCTCCTAATGACGTAATTTCCACATCCCAAGAAGTCGCAGGCCGATGACCTAATTTCTGGTTCTGGTCCCAAGATCCTTCCTCTTTCTGCTTTTCAACTATATAGCCGCCATCATTTCCTATCCTGTTTAATTATGTTTGTTGCCCCAAACCTCTTTATTGTGTCAAGGCTTCATTATTACCACAATGTGAATACAAATTCTTACTCTCTTGAAGTCAGGGAAATTTATCCTTGCATAACATTATATGTTTTTAGGCAGAGTGTCCTTTATTATTGATTAATGATTTTTAATTGATCAAAACTAACAACTAGTTATGAAACAGGATCAAAATTTGCAACACTACTACCAGCAAAATGTTAGGTACTTAAAGCTAGCACCAAAAAATGTAATATGCTTTCACACGTGCTGGCTGTGTGCAATGGCAACATAATCATAACATAACAGGGACAACAAAAAAAACAAATAGATAAAATCATAGTCATGAAAGAGAGCAAAAATTTAAAAAGCTTTCCATACATATGTAGTTAGAACCATTTAGTAAGTTCAAGTTTAAAATTGGTGTCATGTGTACAGAGTAAGGCGCTCTCCGGCACTGTGATCAGCAAGTATTACAAGAATCTTACCATGAGACCTCTGGACTATTGCTGTTCCAAAAGTTATATGTTTAAAAAGTAACTGGAGGTTTACAAATTCTAAATACTACAATGTCTCCTCAAATATACATTTTTTTTTACATTTTTAAGAGTCCACAGAATATCTTACATCTACAGTGGTAGTACAGGACCAAAACAGGATGCCATTCTATTGCAATGCACACTCACACACTAACACTACGACAGTTCAGATTTTTCAATTAACCAGACACCATATTCTTTTGCAAAATAGGAATAGACCAGAGTAACTATGCAAGAAGGCATATTTCAGATTCAGGGCTGGTGCAGAGTCCATCCCAAAAGCAATGGGTACAGACAGAAAATAACCCTGCAGGCTTACACACTGAATCATGTTTGGCCAGTTTAGGCACAGTCTGACCTCCACATTTTTCAGGTATGGGAAAAAAACAGGAGCACCAAGATAAAAACATCGAAAGAATGTTAAAATGATATATATAAAATGACAAAGTCATAAATATTCAATGCTGTCATCTTTAAAATGACTTTTAATACACACAAGCTGTCTTTGATGGATTGCCATATGCTTAGTGCTACTGGGATAGATTGCAGCACTGTAACTGAAAAGCTTGATTCAGAAACTGAAAGGTTTTACATACACACAGTATTTGTAAATCACAGTTACCTAGTGACTCGATTTTTGTAAACATGATTTAGAGTGTACACGTATTCACACTAGCAGTTTGTTTCATGCCCGAGCACGTTTGTTCACATGTAACCCCACAAAGTCTAGTTCATTTAACTAAGTTGATCGCCCTGTGCTGGACTAACCATACCAAGCCCTGGCCCGCTTGGAAAAGGTGGGCCCAAGCACAGTTCAGTAGGATTCGGGAACAGTGGGATCTCTAAATGTGCCTGAGCACGGAAAACAGACATGATGTAAATGATGTCAGATAATGCAATTCTCATTTCATGCAATACCATTTGAGTTAAAAACAGAATCTTATTCTCACCTTCTCACCACCATGAATTGTAGTTGGCAAGAGAAGCTGCAAATTCCTCCTTTAACATCATTTGTCACTGTAAAAAAATCTTCTTGTGCATGCAGCATGATTAACAGCAAAACATGGTGCTGCACACTTAATAAATCTATAAGAGGGTAGAGCGCTATCCCGATGTACATGATTCCAAAAAACCCACAAAATAAGTAAAATCATTTTGACATGCATGGTATCCGTGTTTGGATCTTGTTTTGGCTTTACAGAAAGTTGCATGGTCATAACGAAAGCATGTCTGGGCCCAGAGTGTTAAGCACAGTGTAAGTGCAAGCTAGCTCGGGAACAAACATGTCTAGTATAAGTACACCCTTATAAAGTGTCCTCTAGAAACTGTCATATTCCTTTTAGCCACACCCCTTTTCAGAAGGCAACATCCTTATTGCTAAACAACAGTACTTTTGTTGAGATTGTTTCCAAGGCAAAAGAAATAATTTAAGTGTTAAAAAAATCTCTGAAAAAGCAAAACTTTGTTCAAATGTGTGGAAGAAATATGTAAGGGAGGAGTTTTGCTTTTATTGCGGCAGTTCTGAATATTTGTACTTAGCCTGTCCCAAATTATTTATCAAAAGTAATTGTAGTCAATCTCAGAACCTGAAATCATGAGGAGATCCAATTAAAATGAATATTGTTTCCCAGTTAGCCCAGGTAGATTCAGGATCATCAGAAAATTTAATCTTGTCTGTTACTTTCAAAAATTGTCAACCTTCAGAGTATAGATTTGAAAAACAAACTCAGAATTCGCACTGTTGATGGTGGACCCATTGGTCGGGGTACAATTCAAAATGTTTTTCCACTTATTGCCTGTTCAAATTGGATTACTGCATGACAATGAAATTACATATTTTCTGAATGTGACACTTTTATTTTAAAAACAATTTGTATACAGAGATAAGTGATTAATTTATTGCTATTGCTATTATTGCTAAGCTACAGAAAGTTTTTAACTGATGTCTTCAGTAAGCAAAAGGTTCTGCAAGTATCACTCCATAGCCCTTATGATTTTCCAGTAGATCTTTTATCAGTAGCTCCTTTGGCTAAAGGGAAAATCAATGCTTTTTTCTTATCTTATACTAGCAAAATACCCGCGCTTCGCAGCGGCGAAGTACTGACTTAAAATTTTTATTAAGAAGAAATTAAAACCTTTTTAAACTGAGGGAAAATATACAAATAATTATTTGTTAAGGATCTCTTTGTATACCACATTTTGAGTTCGGCCCTCCGGTTGTAATATGACCAAGCTGTGCGCTGAGCTTACTCTTGAGCATGCAACGTACAGTTGGCCATGTGAACAGCAATCTTGTTTCAAATCTCACAGCTTGGATTGCTGCTGTCATAATCGGTTTGAGTTTCATGGTTTGTTTCAATTACAACAGTATTTGCAGGACTTGTTGTGTTGAAGTGACATTCGGCATCTGTCAAGCATTATAAGCATACAACCGGTTTCATCGATAACTTCACATCCAGCATTTGAGAGTTTAAACATTCATAAACATCAAAGTGTCCACTACTGAAATCGTCACCTGTGAGTGTAAGATGTTTAAGAGGCACTGGCAGTTGTCGAAAGGTGTAAAATATTTGGCCATTTCGGTACACTTGAAAGCGACAACCGAACAATTCAGCGGTAGCCATCAACTCACATGCAGAACCATAGGTGAAGGGCTTAAGCATTTCACTCTTCTAGTGCTCCTGTGTAGTATAATTATCTCTTGTACCGTCATCAGTCCAAACCTTGAACCTGTCCCAGTCATTCAATACATAAGACACAATGTTCCTCCGGATATCAAGAGTGAGCCTGATATGGCCGTGCAATATGTAACAAAGAGAATGGAAAAGGTAGGTGCCATCTCAGGTCATGGAAACCACTCGGTAAGTGACAGTTCTTTGATCCATGGTGATCACCTCGATAGACATGTTAATGTGGGTACGTTTGGAATGATAAAGGAAATGGGTACCTGAACAATGTAAAGTAAGTCTAAAATACCTACACAATAACTATAATCGTAATAAACAAACAATAAAACAGCGGAGAAGCCGTTGATTAAATAAAAAGGCTGTAGTTATCAGCAGGGAGACGTGAATCCCGTGGCGAAGCAAGGAAGGGAATGTAGAGACCGTAGCGACGGTAACGGCCTTATATAGGCAGGCAGCCAACAACGTGGGAGGTGTTGGGATGGGAGACCCAACGCCGCCTCACACGGTGACCGAGCTGCAGGCTATGGACGTATATATGTATGTAAGTAGGATTCAGTTAATGTTGGGAACCCGCGTACCAAATTTCTTGAAGATGGGTCCATAAGTAACAAAGACCGTTGAAAAGTTCAATATGGCGGCTGACAGTGGCATCATACCACCAAAATAAGTACGTACATTGGTTTCGGTTAGTGCAGGGAAGCCGCCTACCAAATTTCGAGAAGATGGGGCCATAAATAAGAAAGTTCAACATGGCGGACGTTGATGACCGTTATGACCATTACGCGTAGAATTTCAAAATGAAACCTGCTTAACTGTTGTAAGTAAGCTGTAAGGAATGAGCCTGCCAAATTTCAGCCTTCTACCTACACGGGAAGTTGGAGAATTAGTGACGTTGGAAAGTTCAATATGGCGGCCGACAGTGGTGTCATACCAACGAAATAAGTACGGACATTGGTTTCCATTAAAAGTTCAATAAGGCGGCCGACAGTGGCATCATACCACCGAAATAAGTACCAAATTTAAGCCTTCTACCTACACGGGAAGTTGGAGAATTAGTGACGTTGGAAAGTACAATATGGCGGCTGACAGTGGCGTCATGCCACCGAAATAAGTATGTACATTGGTTTCGGTTAGCGCAGGGAAGCCGTCTACCAAATTTCGTGAAGATGGGGCCATGAATAAGAAAGTTCAATATGGCGGACGTTGTTGACCGTTACACGTAGAATTTCGAAATGAAACCTGCTTAACTTTTGTAAGTAAGCTGTAAGGAATGGGCCTGCCAAATTTCAGCCTTCAACCTACACGGGAAGTTGGAAAATTAGTGACATTTGGAAAATTCAATATGGCGGCCAACAGTGGCGTCATACCACTGAAATAAGTACGTACATCAGTTTTGGTTTGCGCAGGGAAGCCACCTACCAAATTTCGTGAAGACGGGGTCAGCCTTCTACCTACACGGGAAGTTTGAAAATTGGTGACATTGGAAAGTTCAATATGGCGGCCGACAGTGGCGTCATACCATCGAAATAAGTAAGTACATTGGTTTCGGTTAGCGCAGGGAAGCCGCTTACCAAATTTCGTGAAGATGGGGCCATAAATAAGAAAGTTCAACATAGCGGACATTGTCGACCGTTATCGACCGTTATGACCGTTACGTGTAGAATTTCGAAATGAAACTTGCTTAACTTTTGTAAGTAAGCTGTAAGGAATAAGCCTGCCAAATTTCAGCTTTCTACCTACATGGGAAGTTGTAGAATTAGTGATGAGTCAGTGAGTCAGTTAGTCAGTGAGGAGCTTTGCCTTTTATTAGTATACTAGCAAAATACCCGCGCTTCGCAGCGGAGAAGTAGTGTGTTAAAAAAGCAATAAAAAAGAAAAGGAAACATTTTGAAAATAACGTAACATGATTGTCAATGTAATTGTTTTGTCACTGTTGTGAGTGATGTATTTATATATTATATATATATATTTATATATATAGCAAAATACCCGCGCTTCGCAGCGGTGAAGTACTGCCTTAAAATTTTTATTAAGAAGAAAATTAAACCTTTTTAAACTGAGGGAAAATATACCAATAATTATTTGTTAAGGATCTCTTTGTATGCCACGTTGTCAGTTCGGCCCTCCAGTTGCAATATGACCAAGCTGTAGCTGTGCGCTGAGCTTACTCTTGAGCATGCAACGTACAGTTGGCCATGTGAACAGTAATCTTGTTTCAAATCTCACAACTTGGATTGCTGCTGTCATAATCGGTTTGAGTTTCATGGTTTGTTTCAGTTACGACAGTATTTGTAGGACTTGTGTTGAAGAGACATTCGGCATCTGTCAAGCGTTGTAAGTATACAACCAGTTTCATTGATAACTTCACATCCAGCTTTTGAGAGTTTAAACATTTCTAAACATCAAAGTGTCCACTACTGAAATCGTCACCTGTGAAGCTAAGATGTTTAAGAGGCATTGGCGGTTGTCCAAAGGTGTAAAATATTTGAAAATTTCGGTACACTTAAGCATTTCACTCTTCTAGTGCTCCTGTGTAGTATAATTATCTCCTGTACCGTCATCAGTCCACACCTTGAACCTGTCCCAGTCATTCAATACATAAGACACAATGTTCCTCCGGATATCAATAGTGAGCCTGATATGGCTGTGCAATATGTAACAAAGAGAATGGAAAAGGCAGGTGCCATCTCCGGGCATGGAAACCACTTGGTAAGTGACAGTTCTTTGATCGATGGTGATTACCTCGATAGACATGTTAATGGGGGTACGGTTGGAATGATAAAGGAAATGGGTACCTGAACAATGTAAAGTAAGTCTAAAATACCTATACAATAAATATAATCGTAATAAATTAACAATAAAACATCGGAGAAGCCGTGGATTAAATAAAAAGGCTGTAGTTATCAGCAGGGAGACGTGAATACCGTGGAGAAGCAAGGAAGGGAATGTAGAGACTGGAGCGACAGACGGCCTTATATAGGCAGGCAGCCAACAACGTGGGAGGCGTTGGGATGGGGGACCCAACGCCGCCTCACACGGTGACCAAGCTGCAGGCTATGGACGTATATATGTATGTAAGTAGGATTCAGTTAGCGTTGGGAACCCTCGTACCAAATTTCTTGAAGATGGGCCCATAAGTAACAAAGACCGTTGAAAAGTTCAATATGGCAGCCGACAGTGGCATCATATCACCGAAATAAGTACCAAATTTCAGCCTACTACCTATGAATAAGAGAGTTCAACATGGCAGACGTTGTTGACCGTTATGACCGTTACGCGTAGAATTTTGAAATGAAACCTGCTTAACTTTTGTAAGTAAGCTGTAAGGAATGAGCCTGCCAAATTTCAGCCTTCTACCTACACGGGAAGTTGGAAAATTAGTGACGTTTGAAATTTCAATATGGCGGCTGACAGTGGCGTCATACCACCAAAATAAGTATGTACATTGGTTTCGGTTAGTGCAGGGAAGCCGCCTACCAAATTTCGTGAAGATGGGGCCATGAATAAGAAAGTTTAACATGGCGGACATTGTTGACCGTTATGACCGTTACGCGTAGAATTTCAAAATGAAACCTGCTTAACTTTTGTAAGTAAGCGGTAAGGAATGAGCCTGCCAAATTTCAGCCTTCTACCTACACGGGAAGTTGGAGAATTAGTGATGTTTGGAAAATTCAATATGGCGGCCGACAGTGGCGTCATACCACCAAAATAAGTACATACATCGGTTTTGGTTAGCGTAGGGAAGCCACCTACCAAATTTCGTGAAGATGCGGTCAGCCATCTACCTACACGGGAAGTTGGAAAATTAGTGACGTTGGAAAGTTCAATATGGCGGCCGACAGTGGCGTCATACCATCAAAATAAGTACATACATCAGTTTCGGTTAGCGCAGGGAATCTGCCTACCAAATTTCGTGACGATGGGGCCATAAATAAGAAAGTTCAACATGGCGGACATTGTGAAAATTAGTGACATTGGAAAGTTCAATATAGCGGCCGACAGTGGCGTCATACCATCGAAATAAGTACATACATAAGTTTCGGTTAGCGCAGGGAATCCGCCTACCAAATTTCGTGAAGATGGGGCCATAAATAAGAAAATTCAACATGGCGGACGTTGTCAACCGTTATCGACCGTTATGACCGTTACGTGTAGAATTTCGAAATGAAACCTGCTTAACTTTTGTAAGTAAACTGTAAGGAATGAGCCTGCCAAATTTCAGCCTTCTACCTACACGGGAAGTTGGAGAATTAGTGACGTTGGAAAGTTCAATATGGCGGCTGACAGTGGTGTCATACCATCGAAATAAGTATGTACATTGGTTTCGGTTAGCGCAGGGAAGCCGCCTACCAAATTTCGTGAAGATGGGGCCATGAATAAGAAAGTTCAACATGGCGGACATTGTTGACCGTTATGACCGTTACGCGTAGAATTTCGAAATGAAACCTGCTTAACTTTTGTAAGTAAGGTGTAAGGAATGAGCCTGCCAAATATCAGCCCTCTACCTACACGGGAAGTTGGAGAATTAGTGATGTTTGGAAAATTCAATATGGCGGCCGACAGTGGCGTCATACCACCGAAATAAGTACGTACATCGATTTTGGTTAGCGCAGGGAAGCCACCTACCAAATTTCGTGAAGATGGGGTCAGCCTTCTACCTACACGGGAAGTTGGAAAATTAGTGACGTTGGAAAGTTCAATATGGCGGCCGACAATGGCGTCATACCATCGAAATAAGTACATACATCGGTTTTGGTTAGCGCAGGGAAGCCGCCTACCAAATTTCGTGAAGATGGTGCCATAAATAAGAAAGTTCAACATGGGGGACATTGTCGACCGTTATGACCGTTACATGTAGAATTTTGAAATGAAACCTGCTTAACGTTTGTAAGTGAGCTGTAAGGAATAAGCCTGCCAAATTTTAGCCTTCTACCTACACTGGAAGTTGGAGAATTAGTGATGAGTCAGTCAGTCAGTCAGTCAGTCAGTCAGTCAGTGAGTGAGTGAGGGCTTTGCCTTTTATTAGTATAGACTAGCAGAATACCCGCGCTTCGCAGCGGAGAAGTAGTGTGTTAAAGAAGTTATGAAAAAGAAAAGGAAATATTTTAAAAATAATGTAACATGATTGTTAATGTAATTGTTTTGTCATTAATATGAGTGTTGTTGTCATATCTCTCTCTCTCTTTCTCTCTCTCTCTCTCTCTATATATATGTACTAGCAAAATACCCGCGCTTCGCAGCGGCGAAGTAGTGCCTTAAAATTTCTATTAAGAAGAAAATTTAACCTTTTTAAACTGAGGGAAAATATGCCAATAATTATTTGTTAAGGATCTCTTTGTATACCATGTTGTCAGTTCGGCCCTCCGGTTGTAATATGACCAAGCTGTGTGCTGAGCTTACTCTTGAGCATGTAACTTACAGTTGGCCATGTGAACAGTAATCTTGTCTCAAATCTCACAGCTTGGATTACTGCTGTCATAATCGGTTTGAGTTTCATGGTTTGTTTCAATTACGACAGTATTTGTAGGATTGTAAGCACACAACCGGTTTCATCAATAAAATCACATCCAGCTTTTGAGAGTTTAAACACTCATAAACATCAAAGTGTCCACTACTGAAATCGTCACCTGTGAATCTAAGATGTTTAAGGGGCATTGGCGGTTGTCGAAAGGTGTAAAGTATTTGGCCATTTCGGTACACTTGAAAGCGACAACCGAACAATTCAGCAGCAGCCATCAACTCACATGCAGAACCATAGGTGAAGGGCTTAAGCATTTCACTCTTCTAGTGCTCCTGTGTAGTATAATTATCTCCTGTACTGTCATCAGTCCACACCTTGAACCTGTCCCAGTCATTCAATACATAAGACACAATGTTCCTCCGGATATCAAGAGTGAGCCTGATATGGCTGTGCAATATGTAACAAAGAGAATGGAAAAGGTAGGTGCCAACTCCGGGCATGAAAACCACTCGGTAAGTGACAGTTTTTTGATCGATAGTGATCACCTCGATAGACATGGTAATGGGGGTTGGAATGATAAATGAAATGGGTACCTGAGCAATGTAAAGTAAGTCTAAAATACCTATACAATAACTATAATTGTAATAAACAAACAATAAAACAGCGGAGAAGCCGTGGATTAAACAAAAAGGCTGTAGTTATCAGTAGGGAGACGTGAAGGAAGGGAATGTAGAGACTGGAGCGACGGACGGGCTTATATAGGCAGGCAGCCAACAACGTGGGAGGCGTTGGGATGGGGGACCCAACGCCACCTCACACAGTGACT
>JANRMT010062841.1:55227713-55279790 GCA_026402145.1 Polypterus bichir lapradei | reverse complement strand
CCTTGAGTTTGACACATATGGACTAAATAGAACTTGAAAAGATATATTTTTTCAAATGTGATCGCGCAATTCAGATAGAGTTGACGCGCACTACAGTACATCGAGCCCGCGTGCTATTGTGGTTTTGCCTGCGTGCCACAATAAGTCATTCTCCCCTCGCTCTTACTTTTTTACCGTTCATCTAATGAATACACTGAGTATGGCTTTACCAAAACAATCATTGATGGCGAATTAAGTATCCATTATTCGAGTATGTAGATCGGGGTATATATATACATATATATATACCCGCGTATCGCAGCGGAGAAGTAGTGTGTTAAAGAAGCTATGAAAAAGAAAAGGGAACATTTTAAAAATAACGTAACATGACTGTCAATATACAGTAATTGTTTTGTGAGTGTTACTGAGTGTTGCTGTCATCAAGGATTTGATTATCATTATTTCTTTCAATCAGGTTCGTATTTGTAGGATGTGTTGTGTTCAAGTTACATTCCGTGTTTGTCAATCGTTGTAAAGATGACAGGTTTCATTCATCGATTCGTTTCTTACTGCATCAATAAACAGCTCGTCTTCTTCTTTATCTGAGACCTGACACACTGCATGCACGGGTTTTGTTTTTACACTGTCTTCCTTTAGCGGGACATTGACTTTTTCCACCGTGTGCTTTGTTTCCGCAGTAGCTGCATTTATGAATATGGTTGTATGTATCAGACGCTTCATATTTTTTTGCTGCCTTCTCAATTGTGTAATTCGGTTTTTGTTCAGTGCTCTTTGGAACTGTTGCTTTTTGTCTGTGCACTGCGTCAGTTCACGTGAGCCGCTCGGTGTACATGCATCGAAGTTTCCCAGCTGTGCTGGTGCCATGTCATGCTATGTCCATGGCTGTATTTAATGTTACCGAAGTCCTGGAACTTAAAACTTTCTCTCGCAGTTTCGCTGAGTTTGTGCCAAACACCACCCTGACCATCTCATCTTCCTCTGCATAAGCACAGTCCTTCACCCGTGAATATATCCTTAATGAATTACTTGATCATTTCTGAAATTAGATACAATTCTTTATTTGCTGGAAATATACAAAGTTCCAAAAACCTGTAATCAAACAAGCATTATTTTAAACTGTCCTTTTATGAATCATGCTACTTCTATTAATACTTATGTTGAAGCATAACCATGCTAAATTCCTATAGATCTTCTTTTTTCTAATCCACCAGCTTCTAGTCCTTTAGAAAGAAATCTCATTGCACATTCCCCCATCTCATGTACATAATACCATGTTATTCATTTAAGATACATTTTCAAAGTCTGTCTGTTTTATGCCATAAAAGAACTTAAAAATAAAAAAATAACATTAAAGGCAAGCAAGTGCTATGACTCTGTTTATTTTTGTTTTTTCAATTTTTCAGAGATTCATTTTTTCTCACTCTTTTTTTTTCCCTGAGACTGTGAAACTTGAAGATTTAAATTTTACTGTTGTTTTGCTTTTTTATTTTGAGCTTGGCATTTTATTATTTTGGTACTATCATGTCGCCAATTTTTTTTTTTTTTTTTTTGTATATGTCACCAATTTTAGCAGCATCCATTTCTACTGCTCTGCTTTTCTTAACAAACATTTTGTTTTGAACTTCTGGCTTTGTTTTTTTTTGACATCCTTTTCATTTTGGGCTTGTCAACATATCCACCTCTCCCCCTCAATCTTCAATTCAAAAATGCAACTCCATGTGAAATGTGTTCCCTGTTTATAATGTGTGCTGATTGTTTCCAAAATGTCCAATTAACAATATTTGAACAAAAAAATGCATGTGCTTTGCATGTAGAAAAACAACTGGATAACTGATATGTGGATTATGCGACACAAGTAATGTGAGATTTCATTTTTTTTTCCATGGATGTTTTTCATATCATATGTTGTGGCACAGCATCTGTCACCATTGGCCTGAATTCTCTTAACCTTTTTTTCTTCATTCTACATGAAAACATGATATTAAAAGTATTTCTCTGCTATCACAACAAAACACATAGGGTGACTAAAATGTAAAAAAAAAAAATTCCTTTATAGATGGAGTATTTCTTTAAGCTCAGTTTTGTGACTTTAATGTTAGTTTACCTTAAAACTCTTGACTTCTGCTGGTTCACATTACCCTGATATCTACAGTCAAGCCAATTTTCCATCTTGGCCATATTTAGGTTCTTGACTGTTTACTGTATGTATCCTGCATTTTAGCTTTTGAGAAATTTATTTTACCTACTTTTTGCATTTTGCTAATGTTGGTAACTTGTGTTTGTCTCAGTTGTCATTGGGTATGCTGCTGCTATTACTAGACACAAGAGTGCTGATTATCTGATGATTATGACAGACAGCATCTTATAACAGGATCTGTCTCCCAACCGAATGACATACAGCATGACAGTATTATGTTCTTACATCTACATGCCCAGCAAAAGACATAAGTGCATCCTGAATGTGTAAAACAACTGTTTTCAAGGCTCAAATTGAATTCAGTTGCTGGCTAGTTGCATTTAATTAGCTGAAGCGTATAACACAGCCACTTCAACACAACTTTTGTGTAAAGGAACACTCTGAATTTTGTATCAGAACCCAGCTGCTGTTGCCTTCTATTCTAAGTAAACCTTCTTCATATCTAAGGAAACTTTATTCTACATAAATTATTGTTTTAACTGACAAACTTTTGAACGGACTAAAACCATCAGACATACTATTTCCTGACAACTGGGTTGAAAAACAATAAATTAGCTTGTTCCCAGTGATGCTGGAACAGAAAGAGTTAAATTGCTAGCAAAACTCCACTGTTTATTAAGCATGAGCACTTTTTGATGCCAGTTGCTTAGCAACTTGAAATTTGAGCTCTTTCTTATTGTGTTTCACCTTTCATTTGATAAATGCTGCTGTTTGCTTATATCACAACTTAATAATCTACTGGTAGAGACCCAAATAGGGTAATAGTTGTAGATTGTTACATGATACTTTAAAGCATGTTTCTATAGGCGGGCATGTAAAAGTCCCCTGTACATGTTTGCCAAGCCTATATTTAATGTAATCATATAAAAAGATAATTATAGCTTCTTCTCACTTAACAAAGCCTTATGCAGAATATTTTTTAATCAAACTGATGTATTACAGAAGCTGTTTTTGCATAATTCAAAGTAGACTATTTGCAGACATGATGTTTGCTAATTTTAAAGAATGGTCAGGATTTCTTCCTTTAGAAGGGTACAAGTACAAGTTCATCTACAAGTATGAAAGTGAATACTTCTTCAACACAGTTTGTTTCTGCACTGACAAACACACTCTTGCTATGGTTTGCTACCTGGAAACATTTTTTATCTTTTACAAATTAAATTCTTCTTGGATTCTCCAAACAATTTACCATTCCTTAGATATAAGCAGAGAATCGATAAACATCCTGCTGTGAATGGCAAAGGAGACAATGGATTTTGGTAGGTAACATCCGTTTTTCAGAATGAACATGTAAGCCTTTAAAATGAACCATTTGTCAATTGGGCTGTCTTATCTGTGCAAATCATGGATTTACCAGCACACCTGGACCTGAAAACAGAACATTTAAAAATGAAAATGGGACTAAGGTTGATAGTAAACATAATTAGAAGCAGTCATACACTCAGAGCAATCAAGACCTGCACTACATATGCTGTTCCCTACCTACAATATTAAAAAAGATATTGGCAAATAAAAATCCAACAACCGAGTAACACAAATGTGACATTAACAAGCATTTCGTTACTGCCATATATAATACAGTGTATAGAGGCTGCCGTAACCTCACTGAATTAAAACAAAAGCATATTTAAGCCTCTGGGGTTATTTATGAAAATATTGCAGTAGAATAACAAACCCTTATTACACTTTGCACACCTTATTTATTAAATTTACTGGTAATGTGTGACACAATGTCATAGTGGATTGCTTTGCTTTTACAGTACCAAAGTTTTCTGTTAAGATCCTGTCCATTGTTTTTTGTGAGGTTGGTACATACTTTTGCCATGCTGCCCAGGAAATGTGCTCCCTGAAAAATGCACTTTCACCACAGTACCACAGTCTTTTGCACACAAAAATGCAGATGACTCGCTACCTGCTTTTTGGAATGGGCTCAGGCTTTTTCTGATCCAGAAAGACAGATCTGACGAAATCCAACTCAGTTACTGGGGCAACCAATGCTCTGAAACAAACCTACAAAAGGGCAAGTTTAATGTGAAAGATTAATGCTTTGAGGTTGCAGTAATTAAGTAAGAGGGCTTCCAATCATAAAATCAAAGGTCGTGAATGCCCTGTCAGAAATGTTGATCTCACCTGCACTATTTAAGAAGCAGAATACCCAAAGAAACTTAATGAACTTTTAATCACTATTGTAATGATTCTATGAACTGAACATGTACAGTACTGAACTAACATTTCAGTTGATGACAACCTAAAGTCATTTCTCCAACAGCCATTGGTTTGCTAATTAGGAATGACTACTTGACACCTTCCTCAAGTTTATTGAATCATAAACCAGAATAAAGTATTCAATGTCAGAAATTAATTTTTGTTGAAATACAATTAAAGGTAGAAACATTTTGAGCATGCTTGAAATAATCTTTTATTTTTGCTAAACTGACAAAAATTCTAAACTTTATTGTTATATTTTTATATAATATGCTACCGTGGCTGTTCGTTTGTCTGTCCAGGATTTTAAATCACCTGTAGCTTGCAAACCATTTGACCTATTGACCTGAAATTTAGTACGCATATACTACGTGATGTCTACTATCCACTTTCGGGGTGAAGATTTTTGTTACCCTTTTTATTTTTATTTTATTTTATTATACAGTAGAATCAACTCTCAGCAGCGGGCAGCAGGGCAGCCGTGTGGCGCATGCATACGGGCGCCGTTCTCATCCCTACCACCTTCGCTGTCACTTCCTCTACCTCTTCATATCTTAAATCATTCTTGAGGCAGATTGAACACTTAAGTGCCATCTTAAGTGAAAAATTAAGAAAAAAGTACTAAGTAATTGCAACACAAACACCGACTTAATCAGTTGTAACATGAAAACAAGCCTAACGGAAGAAGAGAAGAAGCAGGCCGCTAGGGTGGAGAAAAGAAGAGCTGCTCATGAAGCTTCAAGCACATCTACCTCTGAGCAAACGAATGCTAAATGTACAGAGAAAGAGTATGAAAACTAGAAATGCTCAAGTCAAGTTTTTCAAACACTAGAAAATTTGAAGGATATTTCAGCAATAAGTGATGAGCAAACCCTGCAGAGTCTGCTTCAGTGTGAATTTGGCGAAATCGTGAAAATATTTGTAAACGTCACAGAACTCCACAAAATGCTTTAAAGTCAATGGGGAAAGGAGGAACAGAAGTAGTTTTGAGTGGCTTATAATGAGGAAATTTTTTGTGTCCCTGAGGGTTAAGGCAGATTATTGTGGCCAAAACGTGATCCGAGTTGTGAAGTAGCAGTGCTAACCACTGCGCTACCATGAATTAGATAACAAAAGATGCAAATGGAACAGTAACCACATACAAAATGCAACAAATGGCCACAAACTAGCAAAACAATGGTTTGTTCCATTCATTGAAATCCCGACACTGGGTGTCTCTCAAATGTTTTTTTCTGTTGTTTACGCAGATATTTTACACTCTTTTTCTTTCATGAAGAAAGAAACAACATGTGAACAGTAATATATCATTTGTTATTATTATTATTATTATTATTATTTCACAGCACCCCATGTGTTTTCTTACTCAGGAAGAAGGAGGGCTCTTTTAAGGGTTGTTTTATAGATGAGCACATGGCTAATTGTGTGCAGCATTGTGTGGCCAGTGCACAGTGATCAGTGTTATATGTCCAGTGGCAGTTCTCATAATGTTCTCACAATGGTCAGCTAATGTACCCCTCATATTTTAAAAATCTCATACTAAGTAGAATGCTGGAACACTGATTGGGTGTTGACATCATGAATGCCCAAAGCAGCCCCATGATGATCTTATAATACACATGCATGAACATAATGTGCATGGCTGTGACAGCTCTGTGATGTCATGCTGCCCTTTCAAAGCCTCAGGGGGCAATGGAAAAAAAATGTTTGCCCAAGCCGACTGCACAGCGCATTTACAGGAACAAGGTCACCAGCAAACACAGTATATATGCTGTGAAAATTGCTTTGCCATATTTCACTGATCAATACTATTCACCATTCAGGTATATGAAGTGGAGAGTAGTTTCTTTTTATTTTGTGACAATCAGGTATGCTTCCATGTGTTCAGTTTACTTACTGTAGTCTGTGATATATATTAAAGTTTAAATTACCATTATGCCAATAAATTGTTGGCCCATCTAGGGTTGGTTGTTTCTTGTGGCTGTGTAGTGTTAAAGTTTGTTTCTTGTGGCTGATGTAGGATTAAAGTTTTTTTTGCATTTCACAGAGTAGGGGGTGATTCCGCCCCCTTGGAGTTTCTCTCTGTATGATTTGAGTATTGGGGGGACTTGTAATTACAGTACTTCCATAATGTGTGCAGTTTACCATTTGAGAACCGCTCATCCACTGCATCACCGTTGTGGGTTCATATAATGTGTGTTAAGAATTAAACAGTATGCAAAACTTAAAAAAAATGAATGTAAATTTAAGAAAAATTAAATCTGGTTGGGAACAATGGGCTGCAGTGCAGAAAAGCCCAAACAAACTTACAGTTTTGTAAAATTCATCCAGATGCCTGGATAGGCACCTAAAAAAGAACTTTTCTGGAGAAACCCAGATGTATGGTTACCCTATCCTGACACTCCCCACCAACCTTAGACTGGATTGAGTGGGTTTAATGGACAGATAGAGAAGGACTGTTATAAAATTCTCCACAGGGACAAATTTTTGGCAAGGATTAAAATGTTTTACAGTACTACTGCATTAACTATATTTTTCAAAGAAAAGTCTTTTTTAAATTATTACCCTGTAAGCCACAAATAAATAATTATCTCCTACTGTATAGATTAAACTTATGCTAGTATCCTTTGTCTCACAATTCACAAGAAAACTCATGAAAAGCCCAAAAGTGGAACGTACAAAAGTACTAAGATCCACCCCTGTTATAAATTATTAACAGTGGATGTCATTGCTGGTTTTATTGGATAAAATATCACAGGTTTGGCAAAAAACAGCAGATGTTCCAGCATCACACCTGTTAGCCACCATCAAGAGTTTGTTTTATTGTGTGGCATGTAAACCGATGTGCCAGGTAGGCTAATAATAAATGTATACTCACATTCTGCCCCCAGGATTCCAGAAGTGGGCTGATTTTTTCAGGATGGGAATTTTACAGTGGTATATACACAGGAGCAGGCTGGAAAGGGAAATTCCAACTTTCAGAGCAGAATTTATAGCTTTGCCAATAAAAAATTTATCAAACTACCACTGTGCTATATGTACTGTTTGTGTGCCCAAATGTTTCCTTTTGAAAAATGTACAAAACAATTAAAGATAACACCAATATATGTTTATAAATCTATACCCATAGCATGATTACTCCATGCAGCACAGATGCTTTGCTTATAAAAACACAGACTTTGATTTTCCATCATGTTTTAATGCCATTGTAAAGTTTTGTTATGATAATTATACTAAATATTTTCACAATGGGAAGTCAAAACATGGGACATCTTGAGGATACATTTAGCATGCAATGAACACATTCATTTACAAATTTACATGTGCTTTCCCTTGATATCATTTTCACTTTGAATTGATCAAAACAGCACAAATTTAAAACCTTGTAATTCTGAGCTAAAACTGATAAAAAATGAATAGAGACTACTGTATCTGTGAAGATCACCTAATTATTGTCATGTGTAAGGAGTACAATGAAATTCTTACTTGTCCATGCTAATCAACATGCAACACATCTCTCTCCGGCAATATGATCAGTGCGCCTTCCTTACCTGAAAGATCTTGTCATTAACAGACAAACAGCATAGGGAACCTTATATTATACATATTGTATAATAACTGTACTGTTTCACAATAGCTATTAAAATTGTGTTGTTTGTTAATACAATAATAATTTTTTGTGTTTATATTTTCACCATTAATAAGAAAAAAATGTTGTCATTTTGTGTGTTTCTGTTTATATGTGTTCTGCAATTTTGTTTTTCTTGATTTCTTGGGTGCCACCATTTTGTTTCTCTCATCACTATGATGCTGCATGATTACAAGGCATGTGCTACACATGTCATATGAGTGATGCATGACATCCTGGCAGCCATAAAATTTAATATCATTTCAATTAAACGGTGTCTGAACCATACAAGAACCAGACCATGGGTCTGTTCCACAAAGCAGGATTAGTGTACAATCCTGCCAGAGTAAATTGAGATTTAAAGAAACTGGAGCAAATTCCAATCTTGAAAACCTGAATTTAGTCAAACCTGCATTTCTGGAACGAATTAAGCCAGAATTATGCGATTCAATGAGGCCAAAGATGAAAATAACTCACTAATCCTGCTTTTTGGAGCGGCATAGGATTTCTCTGTTTCAGAAAGAAAGATTTGGTTAAATCCAGCTCAGTTACTGGGGCAACCAATTTCCTGAAAGTAACCTACAAAAGAGCAAGTTTAACGTGAAGGATTAACACTTTGAGGCTGCAATAATTAAGTAGAAGAGCTTCCAATCATAAAATCAAAGGTTGTGAATGTCCTGTCAAAAATGTTGATCTCACTTGCACTATTTAAGAAGCAGAATACCCAAATAAGTGTTGAAAAAATAAAGTGTTGAAAATGTTGCAACTCTTTCTGAAGGAACAATTGGCACAGAAGCACAACTCATTGACCAAATTCTGCCCAGAGAAACACAATTAGACTCTGATCAGACATTCTAGTATTACTACATAAGTGTTGGGGTAGTAAATTGGGCTCAGAATGTAATTGCAGCATTCTTCATAAAATTGGAAATGTCATAAATATTGGCAGAGTGATCACAAAAGTGTGCCTAACCTTGAAGCGGTCTCTGCACATATGAGTTGTCTTCCTGAGACAGAAATAAATAACTACCATCAAATAAGAATTCCATAGAGTCGCAGGTATGGCAATTGAATTTAAACAATTGCGGCATTTCTAATCAGCAATAAATGATAATAGACTCACTTGTGTAATAAACGATCTATCTTCACCTTACAAGAAATAGCCCTGAAGAATATTTGCTTCAGGAAATATCTATACAAATATGCTTATTAATGCAGTCTTGATTTGGAGTTCTGTAATAGAATAAGGCACTGATATTAGTTCTGCATTGTGTAATAGTTCATTTGGCTGGTGGATTTTACGAATGAAGCATAAGCATACACTTTTTGGATATCAAACAACTTGAAGACATTACTGAAATTACATTACTTGAAGACATATATCATTTCCAGTAAAGCAATATTTTGCATAATTCAATAATTTACCTTACTACATTTTTATGTATTTCAATAATTAACTCTTCTACGCATTAGTCAGTGATATTTTTTCACCATATCTGTCTTTCCTTGTAGCTACGGTTTATGTTGCTGTATTGCTCCTTTTTTCTCAGATATGCAGATAATCTTAATGCACTGCCACCAGCACCTCTTGCTCTGCTGGTATGAAGGATTGTTTTCACTTTTTCTCAGATTTGTAGTCCATAGTTGATTGACCGTTCAATGCTCTACTCATAAAGGCTTGAAAATTTTGCCAAGAACATTTGTAATTCCATTTTAAACTATTCAGGATTATGTGAGCTGATTGGGCTGATCTGCTAGTTTGAAACTGTGCTATAACAAGCAAGGATTCATATTGAGATCCAGAATTATCTAATCTCTCTTTTTGGAAAAAACACCCCAGGGCTTCACTGATCTGCCTTAGAAACAGTGCTCACCACAGGCAGCCTGGCCCTAAACTCAAAAGGCAGACTACAAAGCTTGCACAGGCCTAAAAAGGAGGTTCATTTTTTTTTTAAGTTCAAAAATATTCAAAATACACAAAAATGGATAGTGTATGTGGGTGTTTATGAGTGTGTGTGCATTAAACTTGGATGCATGAGAGCATGTCAGTTTGTAATGAAAGGTCCCACGTTTTCCACAAAAGGACAATCTCCAATATATACAAATGTGCAGGATGCTTTTTAAAGTACACTTTCCTCCTCTCCTAGGCCAGCTGATCTTAGAAATTGATCATTTCACAGGCAAAACATATCTCCAAAGAGAGTCAGTCCCCAAGGTAGACCAAATACTATCATCAAAACAGAAAAGGAAACTCACAATGACAATCTAAAAAAACCAATGGCCCAAAAACCAGTATATGAAAGCGGTATGTGACGGACTGGCGTCCCTTCCACGGACTGTTTCTGCCTTGCATCTGCTTCTTGCTGGGATAGGCTCCAGATTCTTTGCAACCCTGCTTCAGATAAGCAGTTTAAGAAAACTGATGGATAGATGGATAAACAGCATCATCAGAAGCTCAGACAAGATTAGACTATAAGTCTTAATTTAAATGGTGGAACTGACGGGCATTTATTATGTACTAGCAAAATACCCGCGCTTCGCAGCGGCGAAGTACTGCATTAAAATTTTTATTAAGAAGAAAATGTAACCTTTTTAAAGTGAGGAAAAATATGGCAATAATTATTTGTTAAGGATCTCTTTGTATACCACGTTGTCAGTTCGGCCCTCCGGTTGTAACATGACCAAGCTGTGCGCTGAGCTTACTCTTGAGCATGCAACTTACAGTTGGCCATGTGAACAGTAATCTTGTTTCAAATCTCACAGCATGGATTGCTGCTGTCATAATCGATTTCAGTTTCATGGTTTGTTTCAATTACGACAGTATTTGCAGGACTTGTGTTGAAGTGACATTCGGCATCTGTCAAGCGTTGTAAGCTTACAACCGGTTTCATCGATAACTTCACATCCAGCTTTTGAGAGTTTAAACATTCATAAACATCAAAGTGTCCACTACTGAAATTGTCACCTATGAATGTAAGATGTTTAAGAGGCATTGGCGGTTGTCGAAAGGTGTAAAATATTTGGCCATTTCGGTACACTTGAAAGCACCAACCGAACAATTCAGCGGCAGCCATCAACTCACATGCAGAACCATAGGTGAAGGGCTTAAGCATTTCACTCTTCTAGTGCTCCTGTGTAGTATAATTATCTCCTGTACCGTCATCAGTCCACACCTTGAACCTGTCCCAGTCATTCAATACATAAGACACAATGTTCTTCCAGATATCAAGAGTGAGCCTGATATGGCCGTGCAATATGTAACACAGAGAATGGAAAAGGTAGGTGCCATCTCCGGGCATGGAAACCACTCGGTAAGTGACAGTTCTTTGATCGATGGTGATTACCTCGATAGACATGGTAATGGGGTTGGAATGATGAAGGAAATGGGTACCTGAGTAATGTAAAGTAAGTGTAAAATACCTATACAATAACTATAATTGTAATAAACAAACAATAAAACAGCGAGAGAAGCCGTGGATTAAACAAAAAGGCTGTAGTTATCAGCAGGGAGACGTGAATCCCGTGGCGAAGCAAGGAAGGGAATGTAGAGACTGGAGCGACGGACGGCCTTATATAGGCAGGCAGCCAACAACGTGGGAGGTGATGGGATGGGAGACCCAACGCCGCCTCACATGGTGACCAAGCTGCAGGCTATGGACGTATATATGTACGTAAATAGGATTCAGTTAGCGTTGGGAACCCGTGTACCAAATTTCTTGAAGATGGGCCCATAAGTAACAAAGACTGTTGAAAAGTTCAATATGGTGGCCGACAGTGGCATCATACCACCGAAATAAGTATGTACATTGGTTTCGGTTAGTGCAGGGAAGCCGCCTACCAAATTTCGAGAAGATGAGGCCATAAATAAGAAAGTTCAACATGGCGGACGTTGTTGATCGTTACGCGTAGAATTTCGAAATGAAACCTGCTTAACTTTTGTAAGTAAGCTGTAAGGAATGGGCCTGCCAAATTTCAGCCTTCTACCTACACGGGAAGTTTGAGAATTAGTGACGTTGGAAAGTTCAATATGGCGGCTGACAGTGGCGTCATACCACCGAAATAAGTATGCACATTGGTTTCGGTTAGCGCAGGGAAGCTGCCTACCAAATTTCGTGAAGATGGGGCCATGAATAAGAAAGTTCAATATGGCGGACGTTGTTGATCGTTATGACCGTTACGCGTAGAATTTCGAAATGAAACCTGCTTAACTTTTGTAAGTAAGCTGTAAGGAATGGGCCTACCAAATTTCAGCCTTCTACCTACACGGGAAGTTGGAGAATTAGTGACGTTTGGAAAATTCAATATGGCGGCCGACAGTGGCGTCATACCATCGAAATAAGTACGTACATCGGTTTTGGTTAGCGCAGGGAAGTCACCTACCAAATTTCGTGAAGATGGGGTCAGCCTTCTACCTACACGGGAAGTTTGAAAATTGGTGACGTTGGAAAGTTCAATATGGCGGCCGACAGTGGCGTCATACCATCGAAATAAGTACATACATCGGTTTCGGTTAGCGCAGGGAAGCCGCCTACCAAATTTCGTGAAGATGGGGCCATAAATAAGAAAGTTCAACATGGCGGACGTTGTCGACCGTTATCGACCGTTATGACCGTTACGTGTAGAATTTCGAAATGAAACCTGCTTAACTTTTGTAAGTAAGCTGTAAGGAATGAGCCTGCCAAATTTCAGCTTTCTACCTACATGGGAAGTTGGAGAATTAGTGATGAGTCAGTCAGTCAGTCAGTCAGTCAGTCAGTGAGTGAGGGCTTTGCCTTTTATTATTATAGATAACACTAGGACATTAGGAGATAATTAATATTTCTGTTTCACAAATCTAAAACTTTGTTTCTATCCCAGTCAGGTTATGGAGTGTATTCATTCCTTCCATATTCATTTATAGATTTTCTTTGATTAATGAATTTTTCCCCCCACATGACAAACAAATGCACATTTGATTCACTGGTGTCCCATCCAAAGTTGATTCCTACCTTGAGCCAAATTCTGCCAGCATGGGCACCATTTCCCAATGGACCTGTCATGGTCAAAGGGGGTTAAAAAATTAACAGATCAATTAACACATTTGTTATAACATCTGGATGTTTAAACACAGAACAAATTCCAGTTTTGATAAGAATAAATACACATTTTTCTACAAGCATATCAACAAACTAGATTACTTTAATAAAATAAAATAAAATGCAAATTTCAACAAAGATAAACACACAATGAAAAATTTCATCTAGTAATGATGATTATCTGATAATAATAAAATAATATAGTCATATATTCTGTGCAGGAAAGTGTGGAAAGTAACCATGTTAGTAAACAACATGAATAATTCATGTCTCACACTGTGTTTCAGTATTTCTGAAATTATGTTTTGTAAGAAGTAATTACTTTAGAAATTAACAGGTCCATTATATATTTTAGTATTCAAAACATTCTATTTAATTAGCTGTGTTTCCTATGATAAACACTTAAAGAGCTCAGAAGCCAAAGTAGGACACCAGCTTTGTACATACAGTAAAAGAAGAACAGATTATTTACAGGAACAAAAGGCCCAGCCTGAGGGAAACTTAAGGTTAAGACATCAGAAGAATATGATTTGTACTTATTTCATAGTGCTACATTTCCGACTACTGTCAAATTAAAAATGCCATTAATCAGTGACGTTTACCATTACAAGTAAATTTATCTTAAAGTCCCAGTAAATATGTATTGTTGCGTTGATGAGTCATGAGAACTCTCGTTTTTATAATATAATTTTTGAGAAGATGTACTGATTATGTGAAGTAGTTTTAAGATTTTTACTAATTTTAAAGATATTATTTTTCTACTATGTTTACATGTTAAATACATATCCATTTTCAATCAATATCAACAGCATCATTCATTCATTAGTTGATTTCACATGCTCATTTATATTGTTTCAGCATTGCAGAGAGAGGCATGGGGCAAAAATTCATCACAGGACAATCTCACATACATCTCCACACTCGTTCAGAAATAGCAGTTTGAAAATACCAATTATACTGTACCTGACATGTACATTTTAATCAGGGAAAGTAAACTACTGTATACAGCATAAATCTATGTGGAGAATATTTAAACAACACAAGCACAGCGCCTGCTGAAGGATTTAAACTGAAGACTTAGGCTGAAGAAGATACAGTTTAAAGTCATAAATTAATAGTAACTTGCAAGCATACTGACCATTCAAGTGGGCAGGCAGTATGTAAGCTCACAATTCAGTTACATTGTACATAATCATTAAGAAAGCAATTTTCAGTGCAAACGCACAACAAAGTGTAGGTGAATTATGCATATTGAAATTGATTCAATCTAAACAAATTATAAGTGATAAAAAGTACAATGGTTTTTAAAATGCTACATATAAGTGTAATTCACTTTAAGAAAACATGGATATTTGCCAAGAATGCAAATTAAGATTTCATAAAAATGTTTT
Source organism: Polypterus bichir lapradei (assembly GCA_026402145.1). NCBI lineage: Eukaryota > Metazoa > Chordata > Cladistia > Polypteriformes > Polypteridae > Polypterus > Polypterus bichir. The sequence continues at coordinate 55,265,297 of JANRMT010062841.1, read as the reverse complement.
GTTGAAACATCAAGATAAATAAAATTGGTACTTGCTGTTGACTGTGGAAATTTTTTTATCATAATACATTGTGAATATCACCATCAATAAACATTTGACAATCTACATTAAATTACATACCTCAAATGGTACCTTGACAGTACTGTAATGTACAATGACTAGTCATAAACATATGAACTGCTGAGAAGCAGAGAAACACAATGTAATTTATTACGTAAGTAAAGCACCTGAATGATTTATAAGCTCTGCCAGTATGTAAAAAGTTCAGCAGTTAGTAACAAAATCACTTCACCATTTTTATGATCTAGGATAGGGGTGGCGAACTCCATGCCTCAAGTGCCACAGTGGCAGCGGGTTTTCATTCTTACCATCTTCTTAATTAGTGACCAGATTTTGCTGCTGATTACTTCTTTTAATTAACTTGACTCAGGCCCCATAGTCGTTTCTTTTTCTTTAATTAACAATAATGAGACACAAAACAAGCCACCACATGACCAGCTCCCCTGTGCCCATTACACAATATCTGAAACTAAAGAGAGGTGATGGTCTTGGTAAGGTTGATCTCTCAGGTCACCAAAGCATTTTGAGGGTGCTCTTAGAAAGAACAGAAAAACAACAGTTTTCGAAATGTGTGCTGTGGCAGAATGAGATTAGCAACAAGCCATGGAATTAAATAACGGGTTTAATTAACAGCAAGAATTGGCTCCTCATTAAGAAAGTGATTGGAGTGAAATTGGTTGGAGTTTGAAGCCCCAGTTTAGCTGGTCATCTGTTAGCTTGTTTCACATCTCATTTCTGCTTGGCTGTCATTTAATGAAGAAAGAAATCAATTCAGAGGGCTGAACTCTTCTAACAGGGCTATTAAAGTGATGGGGAGAAAGTTAATTAGCAGTGAAAACTGGTCACTGATTAGGAAAAGGGTTAGAATGAAAACCTGTAGTTGCTGGAGTTCGCCACCACTGATCTAGGACAAATTTTCCACTTAAAACATCTTTAGAATAAGGTTAACGGACCTTAACCTAGTGATTCCACAGAGATAACCATTATATTCTTATCTATTTCATTACAGTCTTAATTTCTAACCACATATCAGGTTAGTTGAAAAAGGAAAGGATGAAAAATGAATAACTTACTGTAAATAATCCCATAACAGACATGTAAATAAAGAACACTACCTCTGTTCATTGTTCTCCCTCTGTCTGTAAGCGTTTTTCAGAGAGTATTAGGACTATCTTCGCAAATATGAACGTCCTGCTCATTAGGCACGCTGGCAGCCCTCTTCTGTCGCCATGTGAGTGAACGTGGTCTGTGTGCCTGCCGATGGACAGCGCTGAGTCCTGCCTTGTGGGTGATTCTGTGAAGATGGCCTCTAGACTCTTGCGCCTGTTCATAAGACAGTTGTGTTGATGAATGAATGAATGGCTGGAGGGATGGATATGTGTTTGCACCAGTGCAGTGATGTTCACAAATCCAACTGTTGCTGGGCCATTAAAATGTGCATTGATGGCTAACAAACAGAGAGAGGAAGTTTAAGCAATAAAAACATTAAAACTGTATTACAACTGTGCTATATGCATGATGCTGCTACTTTGCTGGTTTATTTTTTTAAACAAATCAGAGGTAATTCTGCAAAAGTAGCCAAATGAGAGCCAAAAGAACTGCCTTTAAATAAACAGAAGTAAATGATCCAGTATCAGCGTTGTGGGACTGCTTTTCCCTGCTGTTATACTGTACAAGGTGTTTTTGACATTTCATGTTTTTATTGTTATTATGTTGTGAATATTGTTTTCTTATTGTAATTTAGTTTTATTGTTCTTTTCCTGACATCATTGTGACACCATTTTGAACGTTTTGCTCTTATCTTAGGCACCACCAATTTATGTGTTTTTCTTTATGATCGTGGCCATGGGTAATATGTAGGCTGCTACCATTTTGGTTTTCATCACCTGATGTGTGGTGTTATCTCCCTAAAGACTGCTTAAGATGGTGGAGTGTTAGTGTGGACAACCAATCTTTGGTTATTCTAAAAATAACCTTGCAGTGAATTCTCTAAATACTTTTTTGTTAGGCTTGTCAAAGTTCTAGATTGGTGAAGACTCCAGCACAACCAATTTTTGACTACAGATTTTTAGGTCTCAATTAAGTTTTGACATTTGTATCTTTAACCTTATGGCATTTCAGCCTCCTTCTAGTCCTTTTGAGTGTGTCCTTGTCTTCTAGTAGGGTTACCATATTTCCTAAGTTGAAAAAGAACATACAGAAATAAAAAAAGATTTTCTGTGTATGGCAATGGGGTGGAGTTTGGAGTTTCTCTCCATGTAAATCTAGGGGATTGGGGGGTATATTTATTATATTAACTTTGCTAATATGTACTGCTGTACACTGTTTGAGAACCACTGATCAATGGCATTGCCTGTGTGGGTTCATCTGATGTTTTTTTAAGAATACTACGGTAGGTAAAACCTAAAACAGGATGGGAGTTAAACTAGATTGGGCTGCAGTGTGAAAACCCAGACAAACTGACAGTTTTGTAAAAAAAAATGTCCAGATAAGCTCATAAAAAAAGGACATGTGCAGAGCAACCCATACGTATGGTAACTCTATCTCCTGGACACTTTGCTTTCAAAGTGATTTACAATAAAATGCCACTTTGTTAAAGTGGTATATACCGAGGTGGGCAAAAGTAAGTTTACAGTTGTGAGTATGCAAAACATAGAGTTTATTCTTGTATCATTGTTTATTTATTAATTATTATTATTTGTATTATTTATCTTCTTATTTGTCTTCTTCTTAAAGCTATTGAGTTTATAAAGCTATTGTAATAATCATAACCTGCATGTCTTTTTCCATACAAACAACTGTAAACCTACCTTTGCCCACCCCAGTATTTAAAACAGAAGCAAAAATAAATATCTATTCATTTTTAGCAGGGGTGTACTGTATATTTTTTGTTTGTTATTGTAGGGAGCAGCCACACAGTGAATACTAGTTTACCATAAAGGCTGTTATACTGGATAGGGCATCTGATCTGATAGGATGCGCTTAGACTATCAACTTAGACATCTGAGTATAGTTTTATCAGCATAATTTGTATAAATACTGCTCAGTTGCTGGAGAAATATATTATATTTTAAAATACAGTACCCCATTCTCATTTAATTATAAAGATGCTTGTAATAAGACAAGCATATCATCATTGCCACAGTGTGAAAGCTGTACAAGAAGCTCTTGATTTTGCTTTAGTAAGACAAGCCACTGCAGTACTTACAGTATGAAACTATTACTAGTACACTCATGCTGGCCACGCAGAGCTGACCTCCATCCACCTCAGAACATCATCTTACACTAGGCTGACCCGCCTTTTAAGGCGACCGACTTTTAAGTTGACCACTTCTTAAGGCAATTCAATATGTAGATCAATTTGATATTTTATACAAACTCATTAATTTGGTTATATTGCATTTGAGCGGTATTACTTTAATACTCGTAGTTTATGTTATTTTTGTGATGAAATTTAAACTTTTTTTCTATATTGAGGTCGCCCTTTTGAACCCCCCTGATATTTACTACGCGGTGAGGCATTTGTACTCCATCAACATTAATTATTTCCAGAGACATAATTTTGTCTATTTTTCCAGCACATCGCGCACAAAAGCAAGGGAAGGATGGGAGCACCAGAACTCTGCTCACATCATGTTGCTTCGTACCGCAAGCTGCAAGTAGTAAGTCTGTGATAAGCGGAATACCGCTACACTTTCCACTCACGGGACGGAAGGACAATCCCAACCGCTTTTATATAGTAAGAAAGAAGAAGAAGATATCGCACAGTCTGGAGTAGAAAATCATCTTTTACCTGGAAAAACGAAACTACAAATCCCATCGTGCATTGCAAAATGGACGGGGCGAGTGTGAAACTCCACGCCTGCGTAGCACTCACGGGACGGAAGGACAATCCCAACCGCTTTTATGTAGTAAGAAAGAAGAAGAAGATATTGCACAGTCTGGAGTAGAAAATCATCTTTTACCTGGAAAAACGAAACTACAAATCCCATCGTGCATTGCAAAATAGACGGGGCATGTGTGAAACTCTGTGCTACTCGCACAGTCTGGAGTAGAAAATCATCTTTTACCTGGAAAAACGAAACTACAAATCCCATCGTGCATTGCAAAATGGACGGGGCGAGTGTGAAACTCCGCGCCTGCGTAGCACTCACAGGACGGAAGGACAATCCCGACCGCTTTTATATAGAAGGATTTTCTCCTGTCACTTCAAACAATATCTGAGCAGGTATAATAAGCAGCTCATGGAAAACACACCCAGAATAAATCTAAAAGCCTGAGAGAAATGACTTGGCTATTTAATTCGTAGGTCAAAATCATGAATTTGGCATCTAACAACAAGCCAGCTGAACGTAACAGTTTTCATGTATTTGAATGGTTTACTACTGACTCTCATTAATCAGTCAGTTTGTAATTCAACATTCCTAATAAAGTTAACTTTTAAATAACCTAAGAAGAAAGCTTAAAAATACAAATACAATTTGATCTGCTATTGAACCAATAAGGATCAGTATTACTGATGCACAATCCCTGATTACTCTGAGCCTCAGGTAACAACTCACTTTCCATTTAATCAGCAACTGAATAATTTTACTGAAAAGCTGTAGTTCACCTTTCAGTTCTTTTGAAATGGGTAACCTCCAAGCTACAGAAGGCAATGACAGATTCCTTAATTGAATGTTCAGTTTTGCTGAACAGTGAACTAGTGTTAAAAATGTTAATAATAAAGACAGTAAAATAACAGTCTATATGTTACATATTATATTGCAGGCCTGAAAAATGTTCCAATTTCTTTCATTGCTGATTTTTTTTTCTGCTTTATTATGAAATGCTACAAGGACATCCATATTGTTAACACTTCTCACAGTGGAGTTTTAAGTATGCACACTGTTCATATATAATACTTTCTTCATCCATTCTCCTTTTTTGAACACTTTTAGTTTTTGTGCTATCTGCATTGCAAATGTTGCTATACTTCCATCACAAAGGACCTTCTTAATCTGCAAGCCTGCATTTTTTTAAATCATCTTGTAGGTATTCATTATTGTATGTGATGTCATGCCTTGGAAAAACTTGAGGTAGTTTCCCATCACATTCTTCAGCAAAGGCAGATTCAGTCAAGCCTGGACTGTTTGAATTTGACTGTATCATGAATAGTTCCAGATGTTTTATATTACAGACGTATTTTTTCTTTACATAATTTATAAGTTTAATTTGCTGAAAAAATATTTTGTATTGATCAAAAACATGTTTAAGCTGCACTATAAATACTGACAATTACGATTTGTTTAATTTATACTAATATATTTGATTGCCTTCATTCACAGCAGACACCTTTCAAGTAATGAAGTAATAATCCATTTATTTTCCGACTCACCTCTGACTTTCTGTGATGATCATGGCTTGGCTAGCTGCTACTGATACAAGATGAACAGTTGAAAACAAGGTGTTTCGGACCTTAGCTTTAGAATTGCAAAAGCTCCAATACTACCATAATGTTTCCTTGGGCTGAGGAGGAACCAGCATTTCTAATGAAAGGGCCAGTAAGAAGCTAACAAGACATTAGGCTTACAGGCACAAATGTAAAGACAAATGATATAGTATTTCCAATAAAATTGCATTTACCTTCATGCACTTTGTAGATAAAATTTCTACCCTACACTTCAAGTGTCTCTTAATCCTCTTTATTTCATTCTGAATGAAAAATGTAATATGTGACATATTTGAAATAATTAAATTGAATGAATCATACTCATAGACCTGCAGTGCGTTGGCACCCTGCCCAGGATTGGTTCCTGCCTTGTGCCCTGTGTTGGCTGGGTTTGGCTCCAGCAGACCCCCGTGACCCTGTGTTCGGATTCAGCGGGTTGGAAAATGGATGGATGGATGGATACTCGTAGAGACATAACAAAAAATAAAATGGATCAAAAGGCAAATCAAGCAAATGTAAAAATTCTAACTTAATGGTTATAGGCATTACTTTTGTAAAAGCACATGTATTTGAAATATATCTCACAATTTATTTCTATTTAACAGAACATGAGACAAAAACATTAACTTTAGTGGCAAATAATGTTGTTAAACTCATATAGACTATCTCAAATTTAGTTTTATATTTCCTTGTGATTTCCCTGAACTAATCAATATGTGTGTGTTCTGGCAGTACACAAAATACTTTGCTATGCCTTCAGACCAGCTTACCAATTAAACAAATCAGAGCAATAAAAAAAATCAAAACAACAAAAAGCAAAAATCAGAAACACATCAGAATAAAAACAAAAATGCAATTCATTAAAAACTAGCGAATTCCTGACCATGTTGTGTCTATAATAACTGTGGAAAACAACAGCAAACTGGAATAAAAATTGATAGCACATAAAAACAAATGGAAACACACACACATACACAAAAAATTAGTCAAACATATATTGCTGACTTCCTCATCTTTTATTACAATATTCCTTTTACAAATTTTAAACATAAATTTCTCACTGAAACTGAGATTGTGTTCAGGCCAGTTTATTTAGTACACAGACTAATAAATTGTTATTATTTCAGGGATTAAAAGCTGTTACTGCACATTTTTCTTTTTTTCTAGAGACTGTAGCATGTAGCCAGGGCTCTTGCCTGGCCGGGACGCCTCCACACTGGGAGGACCCGGGGAGTAAGCTTGGCCAGAGTGTTACCTCCCCCGGGACGCTAGATGGCAACCTCCCTAGGTTGCAGCAGTGCCTCGGACTCCCACAAGGCATCATGGGAGTTGGAGTTTGGTGCAGCCCTGTTGGGATCCGCAGAGGCCGCTCGGGGTGCTGTAGCAGGAGGTGCTGAGCCCTTTTGAGGACAAACAGAGAATTGCTGAATTGCTGCTATTCACATGAACACTCACTACTAAGCAGAATTAAACTACTGTTCAGAGTAGCTTTCCAAATGCAACAGCCATAGTTACCAAGAGTGTCCTCTGATTTTTCTGACAACAAAAGCACAGCTTTCTTCCTTTCTGGAAAATGGCCATCTTACTATTGAAATGTCCAAGCAGCTACACTCTTCTGCAGCTCAGTAATAACACAATTTAATTCTGCAATCTGAATTCCAAAGATATTTGCAGCATAATCTGTATAAAATGGATATAAAATGGAATCAAGAATAAATTACAGTATATGATGTTTTGTTTTTTTGTTATGCCTTTTGATGGGAAAGATATGTGTGTCAGAGGACTGGTTTAGGAAACCTGTGAGGCATTATTTAACGGGAAAATTGAATTGTCCCTTGCTTAGATAATTTGGGTACCTCTTATTCACCTTCCTCGCTCACCTGTAGTCTCTATGTGGCCAAACTCAGCAGTGCCAAAAGGTCATATAGAGCAGCCAGAGCCTAATTGGGCACCTAATAGTATAACAATAATTGAATTCTGTATGCAAGTGCCTCTTTCAATTAGGAAAGACTTTGAATACAGCTCTAAATATGTGTGTTACATAATTAACAGTTATTGGCACTATTCAAATTATTTTTTTAAAATTGCCTAGCTTTATTGTAAACTTACTAGATTTTGAATGACACTTTCAAATCATTTTCAACATTATGTATTCACTTGGCAGCAAGTGAAGATTAAATAAACGAACATACTTAAGAATGACATTCATTTAACATATATTATGCTTTTAGCAAACAAAAAAGAAAGCTGCAGCTTCTGTCAGTGGTGAGAGTCTGCCAGCTTTGAATTTCACTCCTGCAGTCATGTCCTACAACTGGACATACACATAAATGGCATTTAAAAAGGACTTACCTGGAGTTGGTCTCGTCCGTTATGGGAGATGGACGTCTGAAGCGGAGGTATCCTGTATTTACCTAACCTAGGCAGTTTCTCCTACAGTATATAAACATGAGTAACAAGAAAGGGGGTCAGAAAGAAACAGAAAAGAAACCTAAAACTACACCCAAGTCTAGACAGGCATCAGGCCCAAGTGCAAGTGCAAGGTAGGGCCTTTCAGAGACTGACCTGGAACAGGCAGGCGAAAGCACAGATTTCCCAGGACCCCTGTCCACTGCATCTCCAGTTGAGAGCGAAAATGGGAGCGAAGGTGCAAGTGATGCAGGGCACGATAGCATGCCGATTCCAGAAGATCACTTGCAACTAGAGATGGTATTGCAGTCCGCGCATTCATCTACTCCTCGTGAGCTGGAAGCATCGGCTGTAACGGGGGTTGCCACTTCACCCGCAGAGCACGAAAGCTGAAATGATTTGTCTAAACTGAAGGAAATGATCACAACATTGGCCATGGCCACGGCCATAAGGGAGCTCAAGAAAGACATTTTTAAAAAAAAGGACTTACCTGTACATTGGTGACATGGAATAATTTGCAGTTTACATAGTAAGCCTCTATGAGGCCTGTAACTTTTATTTTTATATGACTGCAGACTATTGCAACTTTGATGTTTGGAAAACCCAGGAGACGGTGGCACTGACCAGAAAGCAGGAGACAGAGCTGGAGGTGGCAGAGTTAAAGATGCTAAGATTTGCATTGGGTGTGACGAGGATGGACAGGATTAGAAAAGAGTACATTAGAGGATCAGCTCAAGTTGGAGAGGCGAGATTGCGTTGATTTGGACATGTACAGAGGAGAGATGCTGGGTATATTGGGAGAAGGATGTTAACAATAGAGCTGCCAGGCAAGAGGAAAAAAGGAAGGCCTAAGAGAAGAGAGAGATTTATGGATGTGGTGAGAGAGAACACGCAGGTGATGGTGAAACAAAAAAAGATGTAGAGGACAGGAAGATACAGAAAAAGATGATCCGCCGTGGCGGCCCCTAACAGGAGCAGCCGAAAGAAGAAGAAGAAGATAATTCTTTGGTCAGGGATAGATGCATGTTTACATAGTTTCACCTTCCATCAACTTTAAGAAAAATATATCAAGGAACCACTTTAGTACAAGGTGTGGTTCTACTGTCCTCCGAACAAAACAATTAGATGCCTTGACAATATATGGTTTCAACTAATTACATATAATTTTGGTTTTCGCAAAAAATGTATTTTTCACATAGGTCAATAGGAAATACCAAGGGCATTGACAACCTCAGATAAAAGTTGTGTAAAACCAAACTAACAAAACCCAATATACAAACCCAAACACTTTGTCACAAAACGCACAATTGTTGGGTGTTTAAAAAAGGCTTGTCCTGAGAAAAAATGTAAATATACCTGGAGATGAATGTGCTAGAATGAGATAAAGCAAAAGAATCATCAGAGACCTTGCAGAAGAACTTAACATGAGATCAGAATACTGTGATACTGAAACCAAAAACAAGAACAAAAAGTCTTAGTCAAAAGGAACTTGTATGAAGTCAAAACCACAATTCTAAAGCCGAATTCAAATAAAAATAAATGCAAGGAGTTGATGTCATTGATCATGTGACCATGTTGTCAGGCACCCAGTAACCATTTAAAACATGGCAGTGCCAGCAAGAAATCAAAATGGTGTCATAGTAAATTATAACGTAAAATAAACAACATTTTTTCAATATGTAAGAAGTATTGAAATAATTCAAAATATCTGGGAGTAATGGCATCCATGTCTAGACAGCTTATGTTGTTTTAGGTTTTTCAGCAGTATTTAAGATCTTAAACACCACAGATAGAGCACTGCCCAAAGTGACAACATCATGCAGCGTGACTTCATGGAGTCACAGTATGGCAATGAACAACCAATGCCAACAGCAAGATATTTAATTTATATGGAAGCTAGTGTTGCCCATATACTGTACCTGATATCTGTCTTTTCATTAATTTTTGCTGCAAGGATTTCCTTTTTCAATTTCAGCACATTTTACTTTCGGCATTCTGTTGCTTTTATTGTTATTATGGTGATAGGGCAGTCATATTGCTTTACTTTTGAAAAGTGTGACACAGCAATGGAAATGATTCACTCCGTCACCAGCACTTTAATGATGACTCATGCTGACCTGGTAGTTATAACATGAGGTAACATCAAATATGTGAATTTGAAGTAACAATGACAAACTTCCACATAAGGTAATAACAAGCTAGACATGATCTATACAAATGTTAAAGATGCCTTTAAGTGTAACTTAACTGGAACTTTGGGCAGATCTTACCACAACCTGATTCAGTTTTTTCCCAGCTACAAGCCTGTTATTAGAAGGCAACCTGTTACCACCAGAATAGTGAGAATTTGGAATCAGGCAGTAGAAATGGCTGTGAAGATCTGCTTTCAAATGATAGATTGGGAAATGATGTGTGCATTATATGGGGTGGATACTAAGGGACACAGTCAATGCATCACAGACTATAGTAGCATTTGTTTCGACACTATAGGGCCCTCAGACATTGCATCGCTTTCCAATCAACAAGGATTACTAGGAAGCAAAAAAGTCTCCTAAAGGAGAAAAAGGATGCACAGCAAGTTCTGAAGAAATACCTGAGTGAAGAAAATGTTTACAAACCTAAAATTGGAACCAAACATATAAAATGTCTGGAATGGACTGGACATAATTACCGGACTCAAGCAATCCAGGACTCAGATGCCAGAAAGGGGTGTGGACAAAATTAACACCCTGAACTAATTTTTAATAGACTTTCCCTCTCTTTACCACATTCTTTCAATGACCATTCCCCCCACACCATCCCTACTATACCAATAACACCTGCCACTTCAATTAGAATGGGCAGTAATGAGTCTGCCTCTGACCATCAGTATGACGTATCCATAGCTAAAGAACAAGTGAGGAGACAGCTGAGGAGGCTACACACAGGTAAAGCTGTAAGACCAGATGGAGTCAGTCCTCACGTTCTTAAAGCCTGTGCTAACCAACTATGTGGTGTCCACTGACACCTGTTTATTCTGTCCCTAAGGCCTCAGAAAGTGCTGCTGCTGTGGAAAACATCCTGAATTGTTCCTGTTCCAGCCATAAGTACTGAGGTCCATATCAATTTCAGGCTAGACTGGTCTCATAACACAGGGAACTATATAAGAAAGGGCAGAGCAGGCTATTTCTTTCTTAGGAGACAGCATTCCTTTAATGTGGGTTAGGGTTAGGGTTTATATGTTCTACTAGCCATCCCCCACAGCTCCACCTGCATAGCAGTGAAATAAGTCAAACTTTAAAAATCAATAAACAAGCAGGCATCGCTGGCTAAGCACAGGCAAGGTCCACTCCATAGCGCAGAGGTAGACCGACTCGAACAGAAGCTGGCATGTGAGTGAGGAGGGCCCTGCCCAGCTCCCCACTCCTGACATCACACTTCCCCTCCCTTAGGCCCGCAGCCTCTGTCTCGGATTAGCATGAATATATTGCTCCTGCAAGCGAACTATGATCCTTAGCACGATGAGAGAAGTCGCAAAATAAACTAGAATGTTCAAGCCAATTATAGAAAAAAATCCAATCTAAATCCGTATTTAAATATTTAAATAAATAAAATATTGTTCATTATTCTGGTAAAAATAAATAAAGGCAATAGGATACTAAAATGCTTATTGAGTAAACAGGACTAGGGACTGTTCCTTTAAAATTCATTAAAATGTCAATGAACAAGCGAAACCCCACAATGTGAACAGCAGTTGATGACAGTGGTAGCTGAGAGTTTCCTTCCATTCCTCTCGTACTGAGTGAAGAGGTAAGCCGGGAGTGTATTTAGCTGCCAGGCTAGATGGGTATAAAATGTAGTTTGAACATGGCATAAATTAAGCTGTCATTTTTTTGGCAGTAAGTGCAGGGAGGTGATTTTCCTGTACTGTAACATTTAAAATGACAATTTTCTGGCTCCAGCAGTAACTGACAGTTTTGTGTGATACACGCTTAAATTGTGTGCTTTAGGGAGTGGAGTTAGAAATTGCCTTTTGGGTAAGAAATTGTCTGTGTTGGCTGATCCACCACGTATTTCCAAAAGATTTTAACCTGTGCACATTCACAAGCACTTTGCCAAATGATATTGTTCCAAGAACAATAAGAAAGTTTGGTGCTTCTCCTTTTAAAATTAATTCTGCAGTATATATAAAAGTACATTATACATACATTGTCTTTAACACTGCATCGGATGCTAGCAATTATCTTGCATAATAATAATAATGTTTTTTTCAGTTGTCTTTAGACAAGCATAAATTAAAGTATGGTCATTCTATATTATAATATATGTGAGTATGCAACTCATTTCCTTTAAGTATAAAATATTACTGCATGGAATAATAATATATAGTTGAAAGCTTGGTGTGATTTACTCACAGGTTTATGAAACCCGTTTTGCCAAACATGAGGTTATTGTTTGTTTTGAGAAAGTAATTAAAAACGAGAGGAACTAGTTGGTGTATGTACCTGTAGTTTTTTAAACATACATATGGGTTTTTTTTACAATATATACCAGTGCAGAGTCTGACTTAGCTATGAACTATAAATCAACAAAAAAACAGAATGTATACTAAACATACAAGTAATGACTATCATAGCACAATTTATTCACTTTACACAATTCGTTTAGCTTTTATAGCTAAATCATGTTTTGCTACCGTAAGTATGTTTGCCTGCCAAAGGAAGCTTTGACAAAACATTACAATGCACCATAACTGGCATTTCAAAAAATAGCTTATCATTATCATTCAATGCAACTTCACTTTTCTTCATCAGAAAATTGTAATCTGTGTATTTTCTAAAGCCCTTCAAGATTACAAAAGAAGGAAATTGTCATTTATTATCTAAAATAGGGATGTCAATCTCAGATCTTGGAGAGCAACCATTGGTGCTAATGCAACAGGCTTCTTTTGCCTTTGTTTCAATTGACTTGTTTTATAGATTCAGAATTATTAATTGTTTTCTATGAAATATACAAAATTTCATGAAAACATATTTAGGTTAGACTGACTGCTTATATTCTCATATATGTATTTGTCACATGCATGTGCATAGGGGACAGTTTAAGAGCTCTAGTGACAGTAATTCTCTGCTGCTCCAGTGGTTGAAGCTCTGTGATACTGCCTTTCCTCTCTATGCAGACCAGAAGATTGATGTGGTACATGTGGGAACCTCATCTCCCTCACTTCCCACAACAGCAAAGTACATAAGCACTAAATACACAGTCCTTCTTCTTACTTCTTCTCTCTTTGTCGTCTGCTTCCACTCCTCTTCTTGGCAAGCAATGTTCCTCTTCCTCCCGATTCTGGCTCTCCGAATGGAGTGAGGCGGCTCCTTTTAAGCAAACCCTGGGAATGTCCCAGGTGGCTTATTAATCAGACCTGGAATCACCCCCGGCTGTGGTGAAAGCCCCCTGTAGGGCTCTGCATCTCCCCCTGGCAGCCCTCATGGAACCCAACAGGGCTATGCCACACTCCAACTCCCAGCATGCCCTGTGGGAATCCATGATGCCACAGTCACCTAGGGCTGCCCTCTAGCATCATGGGGAAGGTAGTGCCCTGCCGATGCTCTATCGTCCTGTCCTTCCATCAAGCTGGCATTCCAGCCAGGTAATGGCCCTGGCCACCCATCTCAATATATATATATATATATATATATATATATACATCATTCAAAATTTTGATGTCCCCCAGAAATGTTCCTGTCTCTTATAGAAACTCATACTTTTCTTATCAACATACTATTAAATTGAATTCGAATTACTGCTAAGACATTACTAGTGCTGCTAATCACATTTATTCTTGAAATGACAGATTTTTAATTTCTTATTCACATATGGCTGTAAAGCCCCATTTTCGGCTCCCATTCCTTCAGTGTCCTAAGAGTCAACTCCCTTAGCTTACCTCATACATAAATGCTAATCGGCTATTAGAGAAGCCTTTGTAATTGCAATAGCACTGCTGAAACTGGTTATTCTGTTCACTTGGGTTGCAAGGTACTGACATACCTAAAGTTCAGTTGTAGGTTCCAAAATGGCCAAAAAAAATGCCAGTCTATTGTTTTTTAGCAGAATGAAGGTTACTCCATGTGACAAGAGATCCAAGAAACTAAATATTTCAAACAAAGGTGCTTACAGGTACTCAGTTGGATTTTTCCTTAAATATGTACCAAATTCCAGTGTCACCTGCAACAGAGAAATGTAGTTTTCTTCATATTGTCCATATCAACCACACATTTAAGAGCTATTTGAAACTAAAAATCTTTCTGCAATGGATTTTAAGCAAAGTTAGTGGCGTCACTACACTTACCCTTTTTGAAATAGAGGTTTCTGCCAAATTGCAAATTATGTAATATTTCAAAATATTTTATAAAACAATTTGCAAGTTAAAAGCTAAAACTAGTAAATACAACTTGTAAATCCTGCAATGCAGGAAACGACCCTTGATGGGGTGCTAATCTTTTGCAGGGATCAATTGCACACATGCATGTAAATGGTAAATTTGGAACAGCCACTCACATCTTAGCACTCAGTCTAGCATTCATATTTTGGAGATTCAGAAGGAAAACTGAAGCACCCAGAAGAAAACCCACACAGTGCAAACTCTACACATACAACCATCATTCATGGGAATTGATCTTTGAGACAGCAACACTACCTACAGCATCACTGCAGTGTCCTTCAATCTAGTAGCGTTTAGCAAATCTATGTAAGTAACAGAGTCAGTCAAGGAGCTTATAATGTAACAGAGGATCTGGTGGATCATGTCAGATAAAGAAGTGCTAGATTCATTGATTGGAAAGAGTCATCAAATTGGACTGCCAGCACTGTCTCCACTATAGAAAAGCTAGGAGCGGGTATGCAGCTAGGACTGTGACTTTGTTTTTGACTTTCTCTTTCACAGTTTTAATCTCCACCATTGTTAACTGGTCATAGTTCATCAATTACTCAATGGACAGATATTGATGATTTCGATTTATGCTTAATCATTTTCTGTCTTGGTCACTGTATGCTTTCAAAAATCTGCATTTATATGTGTCTAAGATTGTGTATTTAGTAATTAGTATAATATTTTAATAGTTTAAAATACTATTAATAGTTTAATAGTTTTTGAACTAAGAATTATTTATAGTACTATGCACCTGCACTCCCTGAAGAATAGTATATAAAAATAAGCTGAATTGTATTGTAATGTCTGGTGTTGTAGGCAAGATTAGGTGGGGTGGGGAAAGGACAGAGCCTTACATGGCCCTAAATTTGGGACATAAAAAAGCACAGACAATGGCAACATATATTGCTGTGCCATATATGAAAGAATTTTCACATGTGGATTACAGAAAATTCACTGTGGGTCAGCAGGTTTTCAAAACTGGCAGTAATTTTAGTTTTTTTGGTATGCCATTCCACAATTGCAAATATGAATCTTATTAAAAAGGGTATTTTGGAGGTTTTAAAGCATTTTTTGGGTGGATAGAAGTAATACTTAGACTTGTTCACACTGATTACCTGTGTTCTTTTCTGCAGCTAAATAATTCAAATCAATTCCAATTATGCCTCTCATTCACATCACTAAATTTTGGTCTAAATTCAGTTTTGTGCAAATCGCTTTGCTAAGTCATTATTATTTGTAATTAATGCTCTGTGCAAATGGGCAGTAGAGCGTAAGATTACAAGGTGAGTAGATTCAAGCACTAATCTAAGGGATGCGGAGGCTGGAGTAGGCCATTAGAGGAAAGAACTGGAGGTAAAGGAAAGACTGGGTGGTTGGAGCACAGTATTTGTATACAGGCAAGAGGAAGAGCCAACCCACTGAACAAAAACAATGACAGGTTCCACAGGGTCTTGTTATTTTCACTTTTGTTTGTTTTGAACTGCATTAATCCATTGCCCTATCCTTCTATCACTCCCCATATTAATTTCTCAAAATAAAAACTTTATTTTCATGTTTTATTTGCCCACTGGCTTGAAGAGACAGTACAACTGCATGATAATAATAATTATATAGCAATTTCCTCAATATTCAAAGCAGTTTATTTTGAGGGGTACCATTTCATTCACCACTAATGTTTAGCACCGAATTAAATGATCTAACTCCAGCCATTACTGCACCAGTACACTCACAACACATTAGCTGTAAGATACTGAAAGGGATTAGATAGATAGCCAGTTAGAGACAGGATGATTTGGGGGCCAGAATGCACAAGGGTATGGTTGGACATTTTAGCCGGGACACCAGAATAAATCCAACTCTTTTCAAAACATGCCCTGAGAACTTTAATGAGCACAGAGAGTCAGGACCTCAGTTTAATGTTTCATCTGAAAGACAGCACCATAATTTACAGCACAGTTGTCCCCATCACTGCACTAGTGCATTGGGATCCAAACATAGGTCACAAGGTAAGCGTTCCCTGCTGGCCTCACCTCTTCCAGCAGCTACATTAGCTTCTTATCTTAGATGGTCACCCATCTAAGTACTGGCTGGTCCTGAACATGCTTGGCTTCAATTTGATGACCTGTTCCAAAGCACAGGTGTAATTGTGGCTGATATCCCCAGTCTTCAGTATTTAATAGTATTTTAACTCTGCAAACAGAAAACGCAAAAATCTTGTGAGCTTCAAGTTTGCCACCAGTTTGTTGAAAACCATCATAAATCTGTGAGGAACTTTTCAAAAGAAAATGTCAGTTCATTTACAGTAACCAGGTTTCCATCCAAGGAGTTTTTGCGAAAAAATATTTAGCGCTTCAAATTTAAGCTGATGGAAATGCTAATTATCGATAAAATGTTGTACATGTCGACATAATATTTTTCCGTTTAACTTTAGCGCATAAATTCCATATCGATACTTCAGATGTCGCAAAAACTACATTGGAAACACTTTTTGTCGGAAAAAAAGGGCTTTAACGCAAATAAATGTGTCACATGATACATTTTCATCACGTGCAATCAAAACGAGAATAGCAGAGCGGTTCGCATGGTCTGATGAAGAGACTCGTTATTTCTCGTGATGAGGCAATGCAGTAGCGGATAGGCTGGGTCTCCTGCTACTAAAATGGGTACCTGAACTCCCTCCACATCAACTGTAGCCTGGGGGTGTCTCTCAGGATGTCTAAATAATACAAGTTCGTTTTGGGGGGGGGGTGACGTCATCACGCACACCATTTTATCGATAAAAAGCCAGTTGGATGGAAACAGGCTGGAGACAGCAAATTTCGCACATTTTTTTTACGTATATTCTGTTTGTCGATAACAAAACGACGCAAAAAAATGGATGGAAACTTGGCTAGTGTCTGTTTCTTTCTGAAGTATAAATCTCTAAAATCATTTCATTCAAAAAATGAAAAATTTATTCCTAATGTTGCCATATTTTTACTACTTTTGAATACAGTTTAGACTACAATTTAATGAAACAATATTAATTATAATAGAGTGTGTGTCTCTCTTATGGTATATCCTTTTAATTCCTGTCAAATCTAAGTAAAAATTTTCTGGGACAATATGCCTGCCTTATAGAATAATATGCTACTTAGTTTGCAATCATATTCTTTAACATACAATATATGTGGCAAATTTTCTTACATCAGATATACAGTATATGCCGGAGAAAAACTTTTTTTTTATAAAACTTGCATGCCTTGTGACATAAGAATCGGTAGCATATATACTACTTGCAACGTTACAAAGTACGAATATAATATTCATAATTATGAGTAGTGTGAAAAATAATTAAATTTAAGAGAGGGAATAACAAAAGTAGTCAAGCAAAGGACAAATAAGGAGAAGCAAAACAATACACCAGCAGGGTGCACCTATACAGGCTTCAGCAAATCCTTACCTTATCTAACTGCTCATTCCTTTACCTCGCCTTTTAATATTTACTCACTCTTGCTCACTTTGTCTCTTTCTGTTCTTACCTCTCTTCCTTCCACCTTTGGCCATTTGACACAGCTCACCTCTCCACTTTGAGTTTTCAAATTTGAAAAAAGGCTTTAAAGTTCATTCCAGAGTCACATAATCCAAACCCCAAAGTTGCTGAGTAAGGTGCAACCCTGCTAGGCCTTCCTCTAGTGTCTTCTGGTGTCCTTGTACCTTAGACACTTAGTTACTCAAAGAAGCCTTTTTCTGCCTGACCTCTTAAAAGACCAAACCAATTTCTGTTGTCCCAGCCAAGAAAAGTTTGCTACCCTGTAATGGAGGTTGTCCATCCTTTTTCCGGTCCATCTCTCTCTTATAAGGTGAAGCACTTCTGCCACCTAGTGTCAAGGGGAGTATTCAATGCTTCCATTCAAGGTACAACTGTGTAATGGTGCCACTGCCTGTGACCCTTCCAGGACAACCAGCACATATGCAGGGTATTATACTTCCTGACTGGGATTTTCTGGGTGTGCGACAAGGGGCCTTTTCACCAATCTGAACACACCCCCACCACAACCCACTTGATCTAACAATTGAGTGTCCACAGAACACAATTAAAAAAGAGGGACCCAAACTCCCACATCCACTCAGTGAAACAGTAGAGTCTCCATGTACCAAAACCAAGAGTAGGAATTACCACACTGCATTCCACAAGCTGCATTATATAAAGTATGATCAATTCTCTGTTAAGGTGCTCTATTTATTAAGTCACCCAGGGGTCTGTGGGGGTCTTAATCTGGGCTTGCCAACAGTCACTTGTATGAGTCCAATTTACTGGTACTATATCATTGAACTTAACATGCATGGCACTTTTTGGAAAATATTAGTATAGCTGATGGAATGCCAAATGGATACTGTGGGAATGTGCCCACTCTGCACAGGGACAAAGCCAGCTCCCTGCAAGTGCTCCTCACAATCCCTACAAAATCTACAGTACCGTTTACAATCCAATAATTTCTGATCTACAGTATAAAGTAAAAAGTGAGTAGGTTCGGCTGGTGCACTGCAGAAGAAAAAGATCAATAAAATAAAAATAAAAAATAAAATAAAATAAAAAAGGTGTCTACATATGTAGCATGTGTTTCCTTAAGAAAACACCCATCGGTTATTTGCTACGTCCCTTTTTTCCAGCTCAGCTTTTACACATTAGTAGTTCTATTGTCACATGCACAGTGAAATTCTTACTTGTACGATTGACTGTCAGAGCCTGTTGTTGTGGGATTCTATTGAAATATATTGATTGTTTCAACAATAACCACCATTGTATGATGTACTTTTATCTCATTGAGACTTGATCAGGAGTCAGATTTAAAATCTGCATTTTTTTTGTGTGGTAGGTTTTGAAAAACAAAAGTGTTACAAGCTTCCTGGGCGTAGCGCCAAGGATTGTACAAGTACAGATAAGACTTAACATAAGGATGAAATGCTTTACTTAAGACTGTTTTTCTTTGGAACAAAGGACATATTAAAAACAAAGTGTTTGAATACAGTGTATAAGAGCTGTCAGTCATGTATCCTTTCATTTTTACTTTGAGAATACGTAGTCTGTGTATTTATTGTTCAGATGGAATGAAAGTCAATGTTGAGGTTGCTTCTTCAGAACTGTTGATACAACTGCAATGCCCTGTGTGAAGGACAGCCGGGTCCTATGCCCGGCAGGGACGCCCCTGCTGCTTATGTTCCAGGGGAGCCGCCATGGGCAGTCCAATACCTCCCCCGGGACGCTTGGTGGCCGACGGTGATTCCCCAACTGCCCGCAGGGCTCCATGGGAGATGGAGTCCTCCACAGCTGGGTTGGGGCCCGGGGTGGCCGCTAGGGGGGGCTCTCTGCTTCCCACAGCCCGGCTGGACGAGTCTTCAGCCCCACCCGGAAGTGCAATTAGGACCAGGTGGTTAATCACCTGGAACACTTCCGGGTGGGCTATAAAAGGGCCCAGCCACCACCACTCGACGAGCCAGAGTTGGGAGGAAGGAGACGAAGCTTGTCTGGGAGGAGTGGTGGAGCAAGGTGAAGAATTGTGTTTTGTGCTTTGTGCTTTGGGACTGTGTTTGGGCTGTGACACGGGGAAGACGTGTCCCACAGCTGAAGAAAATAAAAGTCTTAGTACCTTTTATACGTGCCTCCATGTCTTTCTGTGTCGGGTCAGGCACCTATATAGCGCCTTTGTTACACCTGCTCTCCACTTGACTGTCTGTATCAGTAAAGACCTTTCTGACCCAAATTGGTAAAAGTTAATTTCTTCTACATGGTATGTCATTTGCTTTTCAAACAACCTGAATATAAAATAACTGGTTTCTTTATGTCTTTTTCTCATAATATGTTAATTAATGTCACATCTGAGAAAACTCATAGTTATGACTGATGCTATAAAGGGTAACATTATTTCAGTGGAAGACAAGCTAGTAAAATAGTTTTAATTAGTCTGTCTAACATCTCAATTAAAACAACTAGAGTTCTTTACTCTGACAATATACTAAATACTGTACATTTCTGCAGGCAAATGCCTCATTGATTGCTTTGTGGTTAGCAGCAGGCTTTGAGGCCTGTACTGAGTTGAAACTGTGCTTGGGTTTCCATTTTTAGGCTAATTGTCTAATTGGTGTGGTGTGTGTGGGAATGTACTTGTCTATATGCAAAGCAGTACATTAAGTTGGAAATTAGATATTTTAGTAATAGAAATAATGAATGTGTTTAGGTGTAGTTGTGGACTTTCAATGAACATTATTTACAACCTCACATTTTGTAATGTTATCTTGGCAGTTTAATATAAAGGGTCATAGTCCCAACCCTGGTGCACCCTTCAACACTTTAACAAATACAAAATGACAGTTGGAAACTACAGTTTATCTAAGCTTTAGGTTTAAATGCAAACATGGATTCTGTATAAAACATGAAATGATGTTGTAGGTTCTAATGTTAATGATCCTGTGTATTGTGAGCAATTGAGCATTGTTCTAAAGTAATAAAATCTTACCATTTTTATACTGAAGCCAGTATCTGTCCCATTTCTCTGAAAAAAGAACACTTGTATTGCAGCTGCCAGCACTGTGACTGTACCATGCTTTTAAGGCTTTAGCCCGCTATGACACCACAGGTAGTCTAGTAGACAAAAATCAGCTTTGAATTAGACCCTGTAAAGTCTCAATGGAAGAGTACATGACAACAATGCTGTTTATTTTTGGAAGGTTACATGGGAGAGGCTGCGGATACAAATCATTATTCCTTACAATCAGGGAACATTGTGATTTTCTGTGAGGGCAAATGGTAGTCTAGCTATAAAAGAAAGTAAGAATTCAGAAATTCAAAAAATAGCCAATATGCAATTGGAATAAATTACCAAAGAACCCCTAGAGGTCCTAAGACAAAGCTTTTTCTTTTAATCATTTGATTAATGAACGCAGAGACATGAAAGCAGATTTAACCTTTGAGTTTTCACTTTTGTTAATTTGCTCAACATAGACTTGTCCAAACAGAGTTGCTTCTTTTGCTGGGCACAGTCTTAGGAGCGTGGAATCTCAAGAAAGATTTATTACACCTGTGGCTAATAAAAAAAGGAAACATCAAAGCAAGAGCAAATAAATGTATTATTTAAAAATGAAATCTTCCTGCATGCCATAAATTATTAATAACTTAGTTCTGTATGGGAACAATTTGATTTAATTAGCTTAAATTGCATACCATTTAGGAGTATGAAGTGTTAAAAATCTGACCTGGCTTGTTCTCTTCATTAAGAAGATTTTGTATTTGTGCCTACAATCTATTAATTGATTACCATCTGTGGTGTCCTTTATAAAAGAAAGAAAGAAAGAGAATGAATTGGTGTGAATTTTAAAGTCAGTTTCCACAATGATACGTTATAAGGAAGGGTCTAGTTTCAAACTACAAGTCAATGCACAATGTATATTTTGTTCATGTGTATAAAATATGTTGATTGTGTGTATTTGTAACTTAAAGAGCAGAAGGAATTTTACAAACAAGTGGAAACCAATCATCAAGCTTTTTTGCTTTCCTAAGATAGCTTGTTTCAAATGGTCCGATCATCTAAAGCTAATGCGTTTTCTATATTCAGTATACAGTAAGTAACAAATGAAGATCCTTATTCTTATGCTACGATGGGGCCTGTCTCAACAGTTAATTTTTAAGTATCTTCAAGATGTTTTAAAAGCAATTCAAGGCAGATGACCACTTCGAAAGAAATAACACTGCATTTTGGCTTTTTTGCATTTGAGTGACTCAGATAAAAGACTTGTAAGTGGCTAGTGAATGCTATATAATTAGCCAATGCTGTTTTAGCATTTGAATGGTCACTTAACTTTGAAAGCTCCTATTGTTTTGCTTTACTGTTCATGCCTGTATTCTTACATCAGTTTCGCCTTCCACTGAAGAGGAATTGGAGGCACAAAATATAAATTAGGAAGCAGAAGCGTTTTCTTTGTCCTGTGTAAAGCTATTAGTCTCCTGTCACAATAATGCTATTTAGAAGAGTTATGCTGAGCTTCCACATCAAGCACTTAAGAACTTTAAACTGTGTCATGGGTCAGAGAGGATTTTTTTGTGGGAGTCTGCATCCCCAGACTTATAAAACTTTGCTAAGTCAGACAAAATCCATTAAAGGACAGAAACAGTCACAGTTATTGGTATTAGACATTACATGGTGAGGATCTTAGTTAAGAATAGCGGTACAGTATGTGCCACTACAGGGAAAGTTTAATATATATATATATATATATATATATACCAGTAATGGTGCACTGCACGATAACATGCAGTGAATACACTTGACTTGAGTATTCATAGTTTTCATCCTGTTTCTTTGTACATTTAGCATTCGTTTGCTCAGAGGTTGATACACTTACTGCTTCCTGAGTAGCTCTTCTATTCTCCACCCTAGTAGCCCGCTTCTTCTCTTCTTTTGTTGGCATCTTTTTGCATTAAAACTGATTAAGTCAGTGTTTGTGTTGCAGTTACTTAATACGTTTTCCTTAACTTTTCACTTAAGCTGGCACTTAAGTCTTCACTCTGTCTCAAGAACGATTTAAGATATGAAAAGGTAGGGGAAGTGACAGCGAAGGTGGTAGTGATGAGAACAGCGCATGTATGTATGCATGCACCGCACGGCCGCCCTGCTGCCCGCTGCCAAAAGTTGATTCTACAATAATATAAAATAAAAATAAAAAGAGGAATAACCTTGGAGGTCAATCATCACCCGAAAGCGGATAGTAGACCTCTTGTAGTATATGTGTACCAAATTTCAGGTCAATACTTCAGACGGTTTGCGAGCTACAGGTGATTTTAAATCCTGGACAGACAAACGGAGAGCCACAGTAGCATATTATATTAGAAGATATAGCGTATTATATAAGAAGATATATATATATACTGTGTATATATGATACAGTATCTGCCAAATAATACAAAGAGTACATGCAACATGTTTCACCCTTATTGGGGCTTATCAGGTGTCAATATGATAAGTTAAAATGCTAAAATAAAATTAATATTTTACTGTAAGGATTTTTTTATGATGAATTTAAATATATATAGTATGTGTATAAACTTTTGCATATTTGTAGCTGAAAATCCATAAACGGGGAAATATTAAAGTACTTTTTTATTCCTATGCTTTCAACTCCTATCAGGAGTCATCATCATGGGAAAATGATTAAACATTCAAGAATCCAAGGTGATATATTATGTAGCAAATAAGGAGGGAAGGGTTAATGTATGTTGGGGGGATGTTAATGAGGGTTTGGAGGGTGTTGGTCATAAAGTCTTATTTATTATGTGCCTGTTCTTCTTTTCAAGCCTGCATACGCTGGATTCATGTCCAAATGTTTGTTAATGGCGTTTTCATTGGATAGCCACATTTCAGCCAGTTCTCTGGCACTTTTAGTATTAGCCTTGAATTTTTCTTGCACTGGGTCCCATTTAAATGAGCGTCGGGTTGAAGTTGTATGTGCATAAATCAGAAACATTGGGTCCTTCCTACAGACTGCATTGCAATATTCATGTATTGTGTAAATGTCTAAATATCTGCTTTACTCATTATTTAATAACTAGCCATGTGCACCCAACTACGTTGCGCGTGTTAAAGTTGTCTGTGAAGGGCTCCCTGTTTAAACGCGGCTGCCAGTCGTGAACTGGGCCCTTCGTCACACAGCATTATGATTTTTTATAAGGGAAACAAAATTACAAAAGAAAACCCTTGGATATTGATTCAATAGGAACGGCCTACTCGGAATCACTGTCCGAATCGTAATTATGTGGTGGTTTAGGAGCATTTCTGCTTCTGTCCGTTCACAGTCTGTCTCGTTTTCACGATGCTGTCGTTTCCTCTCATGATGTGTTCTCAACCTTTCTCCAATCTCACAGGTTGCTTTGTGGCAATCCAAAGAGTAAGGCAATATACACAGAGCAATGGTTATAAAAGGGGGACACATAGGTATCCAGGCTCTTTAAAGCATAAATAGGGATCACTTCACTGACATGTGAGAAAGCCACAGTACAACTGTGAGATGTGCAGCACTCCCTGGCTACAACGTAACAATAATAGTTTCTGGAACGTGCTGTTACGTTGTCATTCATTTTACCTACTGTCTTTCTTTCAGTCATATGTTACGTAGGCATGTACCTTTTATCTTCGGCAATGTCATTCTCTAACCAGGCCTCAGGAGCTAACCAGCATAACACTGTCCACCACCCTTTCGTTATTCCAGCACATTGTTGACATCTGTGAGTAACAACAATGTACTAAACTGGAAGGTGGTCTACGCATGCGTGGAATTCGTGGACAAACAAAGATCAAGATCTAAATGAAGATCTCTTTAGTTAATTTAAAGCACAACAATTTGTTTAGTTTGAATGTCTGTGTTTTGAGGTGTGACTGGAGTACTACAGTCTTCAGTAGTATAAGCCTGGAGGAGATTCTTAATGCAATGCCTATGTTTTAGCTGTCTCTCTACTGCCATCTAGTGCTTCTTCTTCTAATTCATTTACGGACAAACAAAGATCAAGATCCAAATGAAGATTATATATAGAGATGTGAATCATTAAATATAAGAAATCCATTTAATAGAGGACCCCATGATATTTCAGTAGCCACCATAGTTATTTTACACAAAAACAGAATATTGTGTAAGCCATTCTTCATGGAAAAATTGAAATAAAATGGTAATTTCTTCTTACAGTATCTTGTGTTTTAGGATGAGTTTTGGGAGTTATTTCTAAATCCCCCAGTTCAGAAACTATCAGTCCCAGGGTAAATAAATATTTATACAAAGTAATAGGAATTTCTTCTGTTTTTCAAAAGTATATTGATACCTTGTGAAGTGGCTAGCACAGTACAGGCTTCATACTCACTGGTTCTCAACTTTTAAAGGAATGAGTAATATTTAGAAGACCTCTTGTAAAATTATAAGATTTTTCATTTTCTGTTTGTGAATCAATAATATGCTATATTTTTCAAAGGATGATCCATACAAATTCTATTATTCTTTCCTTTTTATTGACTAACAGCAATGTGTGCAATGTCCTTCTTCTCAATGATCTTCAGAAGCGCAGGGTATCAGTCTCAGTCTAAAAAATGTCATCCATCTGTGCTTCTTCTGCCCCATCTTTTATCCATCATGTCTTTGAACTGAGCCCAGAGCAGTCAAACTCACTGCTGAACTTGGCCACTTTAGATGGCTGCAATTAGCTTAACATGCAGACATCTTTTAAGTCTGGAAATCAAATTCAGACCCATTAACAACACAGACAGTGATGGTGCTGTGATCTAACATTCTCAAATCTATGAGGTGGCAGAATGAACAGCTGTGCTACCATATAATCCATTCTAAAGTACAGTGCCTGCAAATCTAAAAGAGTATAATTGGTATTTTTTTGTAGAAATTTTCAGCAATCTGCATTCTGTACAAAATATACTTTATTCCAATTTAAGACTGCATAATTTCACTTTTTAAGTAAAAATTAAGTCATGGTCGTACTCAGTCTAATAGGATTACTTTGAGGGGTTTACTAATGTATTCAGAGTGACATTTTTAAGTTTAAATTAGTACACAAGAACAGCACAAGTCTCATTTTATGGATGTTAACTCCTCTCCAAAATATTCATTTCTAAAAGTAAAAAAAAAAGTTATTGCTGTATTATGACTTGATTAGCCACACATTCAGTAATCTGTGAGCTGCTCAGTTAATTCAGTCTATGTAATTAACTGTGCACTTTACACATAATTCTACTTCAAGTGTGTTTTTTCATTGAGCCTTGCAATCAACCAACATCATTTGAACTTTTGCACTATCTTAACTTTCCTGCCTTAATTATATTTTCTTTGTAATTGTTTTGTGCATTGTAATTTTCAGTGTTCAATTTGGAGGTTAAAGTTTTTACTTTGGTTTCTGTGATAATGATATTTAGATGATGCTATTAATTGTAGCTGTGTATCAGTGGACCACAATGCGCAAGAGCTGTCATTTTAATTTAATGTTTATGGTACTGCATTCTGCTCTGTGTCCATGCATTGTCTACAGTTGAGAATGTTCTGTTAAAAGTTTCTGATTACAACTACAATACAGTTCTCTCTGTTAGGCTGACATATGAACATAAAAACAACGCTGTGAATTTCTAATCTTAAAAGGTTTTAATAAAAAAAAGTTCTAACTGCATATACAGAGTCACCAAAGCAAGCACTGCCAACAAATTTCTGACCTGAGTACTTTATTCAGAACGGATCAAATACAGTTAAGATGTTTTATGGAAAACACATTCACCCATTTCACTTATCTGCTTTTCTAGTTCAGGGGAGTAAAAAATACACACTTACATTTTTATAAGAAAAAAAAAGCTAAAGGATAAACTTGGTATTTTAGAATCAAAGGTGACTTTTCCCAGTAGAGGCATGCTGCCATTTTCCCTTAGACGCTTATTGTTGTTGATTGAAGCTAGGGCTTACAATTTGTGCCAGTAGGGCACCATTCCAAACATGAAATAAAAGCATTAAGTCTTTCTGAATAAATCCACTTCAAAGCAGAGGTGGGAGAATACAGTATACAATAGAGGATGGCAGTTTTTGATGAAATATATCATCATACACTGAGGTCAGGTTTGGGGATTTCTTGTTTGCTTTTTGTGTGCCCTCTATGGGAATGCAGAAGTAATACATTTTATTGCTGCTTGTAAAACAAGACACATTGCTTCTACAAGTATAACTCCATCAATGGCACATGGCTAATGTCTGTTGTTCTGCAGAATACATGCATTTTTCTTTCTAACCTGGTCATCCAGGTCAGGGTCACAGGGAACAGCAGACATTCCAACACAAAGTGATGCATGGTTTATGGTTCACCATAGCACTTGCATTCATTTTCTTATTCATTATGTTACAGAGAAATAAAATCTTGGTATTAAAGATGCACAACCATTGTCGTATGAAAATGCAGTAGTCAGCAACACTATTAACTGTAGCCAGCTGACAGGAGCACCTTTTGGTTGATTTATGATGGGTTTCAAATTCTTCATCTGCTCAAAGTTCTTTAATCTAACAGAACGTAAAGAAGCACATACTAGGTACTATGGAGCTCTTTCTTCTTCTCATGCACTGAGGTTTATGAGAATTATGTGAAGAAGCAATTTCTCCTACAGTCGCTCATTACATTCAGGGGCAGTATTGACATGGGTTTTGTGGACGCTTTGTTTGCCCCTATGCCGACTGAACAGAGTCTGACATGGTGTAAGGTTGACATGAGTTTTGTGCACCAACCCCAACTCAAGTGTCTTAATTCCATTCTTAAAAATCATTTGTCCTCTATTTTAGAAATAAATCATTTTTCAATGCAGTGACTAATGCAGATTTAATCAGTAATCCAGTCAGCTTCACTAGAAACAGACAGTCTGGCCAATTACTAGCTCACACCTATTTCAATGCACACACTGGCTCCATAGAAAGCTTTAGTAATCTGCACACTGCAAAAGATCACTTAGAGTGAACAGTACAACTTTCAGACATAGGAAGAGAAGCCCAGCGCTTCCAGCTTTAGAAATTGTAGCACGGTTATCAGTGACACAATTTAACACTGATATATGAGAGTGTTCTAAAATTGTAGAGATTGTGGGTAATGATTGCTGTCATAAAAAAGATATTTTTCTTTGTCCTTAGCTGTCATTTTAGTTTAACATGCATTACATGTTCAGATCTATGTTAATAATGTTATAGCATAGATCTGAATAGTTGTGTAGAGCTTCCCTATAGTTTTGTAGATTTTATTGCATGGGCAAACATTTGTAATGTGGCTGGCATATACATATAGTGTAGGTATGACAAAGATTTAATAAATATGAAAAAAATTACATGTATGAATCCTTATAAACTACCTAACCAAGCACTAACCTATTCAAATTGAACCATTCTCATCCAGAAAACGATGCTGGTTCCTTGAGAATCTAGCTCTCCAATGCACTTGAGAAGCAAAAATCTGTGCCAGAACCAATAATGGAATGGCATGCATAAGACCATGAAGTTGTTTACAGTTTTTAATTACCAAGTTCCTTTCAGCACTATTTGAGACTCGCACCATGTTTTTCAAGTTTTCCTGCTGTATGAAAGCTTCCTTTAGTTGTGAAAACATCACGTTAATATTGTTGTGACGTGTACCACATACGGAAATGTACATTAAAAATACAAATATCTCACACGGACATACCCTAATAAAGCATAGACAGTTTGACCAATGTTTGTTATGCCCCATAATTGAGAATATTCTCCATCTAATTCTCAGAAGTCCTGAAATACTTAAAATCCATTTGAGTAATTAAAAAAAAAGATTTATGTTTGATGAGTTTATTCAAGGATGGAATTTTCTTATCAGGTGTAAAATATTGACACGTTAGCCTACAGGGATATTGTATGTATATGCTGTAAATTAAATCAGCATACTTAAGACATTGCACAGCATTAATAAACCACCATATTATAGTATTGTGACGCAAGTAACTTGATGATATTCTACTGCAGATTTTCCTTGCAATTTCCATCAGTTCTTCAAAGTTGATGATGTTTCTATGCATTGTTTCTTGATCTTAACAGTGCATCTGCACTTTTTCACAAGGATATATTAAATTTTTGAGGAAATAAATTATGGTTTACTTATCATTTGTCTTCCTTTTTTGGCATGATTACCAATAGCTATCTAATACTTATACTATTTTGTGTGTTTTAAAAAAAAATCGGACATGAGCATCATTAGGCTTTGCGCCCTAGGAACCAAGTTACCCAAACTATTCTATAATATTTCAGAAATTATTTACCACTCTGATGCTGATCTTTCTGATCACAAAATAGTCAATTACCATTGAAACTGATGAGAAGAGCTCATAATTATTTGCAGAATTACGGTATTTGAGGTTTCCTCTAGAGTACCTCTTTCTCTTGCACGACTTGGCTCAAAAACTAATCAGCACATCATCATGTC
Organism: Polypterus bichir lapradei; assembly: GCA_026402145.1. Classification (NCBI taxonomy): domain Eukaryota; kingdom Metazoa; phylum Chordata; class Cladistia; order Polypteriformes; family Polypteridae; genus Polypterus; species Polypterus bichir. The sequence continues at coordinate 55,236,002 of JANRMT010062841.1, read as the reverse complement.
ATAACAGGCTTAAGTTTTGAGTTTGGTATTTTTTCATCCTGTAGTTTTAGTTGTAGACCGTTTACAAGAAACTGTGACATACATACACACACACACAGATACACACCCATCATTGAGATATTGATGTTTTCGGTATCAGGAGGACCCTAAAACATTGAGATCCATTGAAAACCAGAGATGGGAACTTTTGACGAATCTAAAGCTTTCGCTTCTCCCCCATACATTATAAGTTATAGTGGAGGAGGACGCAAAGCAAAAACTGTGCTAGAGAACATATACTATTTGTAGTGTAGTGTAGATTAATGGGCAAAAGTGGCAAATTTATCAATTTAAAACTAAATCTCCAACACAATAAAGTGTGCAGAAAGACTAAAGGGTCTGAAAACCTTCTGAATCCATTGTACATGTCAGGGAGTGGGACAGAACTTTCTTAACGGGCTCCTCGTTAACCTCAGTCTTAGTCTCACACCGAATTGTGCATTCAACAAAGTTTCGACTAACAGAACATTATCAATATATATCTTTTAACATTTCATATCAAATGGAAAAGATTATCAGCTCGTATTTTGTAACATTATAGACCAAATGCAACAAATAACATTAATAACATCGCCAAAGTTCATTTTGTGCACAATCAAGCATTGAATGGACAGGATTGCAAGACTGTTCAGTCTTTGTTAGTACATTGTTGAGTGTAAGTAATTTATAATCAATATCAGTTTACTAAAACAACTCCCTGCCCCAGCCACAGTGACTGAAAAAGTCCAAAAACATGCAGTACAACCAAACATATGGGTGAAAACTCTGAAGCGTCATTCCATGTATGGCATGAAGTAATTCAAGATGTGTCCATTCATCTTTAAATGTTCCTGGCTTTGAATCCTGACCTGGCATTGCTTTTTGAAGTTTGCATGTTCTGCACATGTCTATATGTGTTTTCTTTTTGAATACCAGTTTTCCTGTCACATAACAGAGATTAGGTCAATATGGGTATGTGAGAGTGTTCTGTGATGGATTGATTCCTGTCTTGCACCTAAAGCTAATAGGACAGATTTCAATCCCCATGACCCTGAACTGAATTAAGCAGATTCAGAAGTGAATGGATGAAACAAATAATTGTTGATTGAACAAACATAAATTTGAGAGTACATCTCTTAATTCTGATCATCCATCCATTATCCAACCCACTATATCCTAACTACAGTGTCACGGGGGTCTGCTGGAGCCAATCCCAGCCAACACAGGACACAAGGCAGGAAACAAACCCCGGGCAGGGTGCCAGCCCACCACAGGGCACACCAAGCACACATCAGGGACAATTTAGGAACGCCAATGCAACTAACCTGAATGTCTTTGGACTGCGCGAGGAAACCGGAGCACCTGGAGGAAACCCATGCAGGCACGGGAAGAACATGCAAACTCCAGTCAGGGAGGACCCAGGAAGCGAACCTGGGTCTCCAAACTGCGAGGCAGCAGCGCTACCATGCCGCCCAATTCTGATCATGGTTGTACTATATAAAAATACTTTGAAAATATTTTAATTACAATTGTATGACAAATGATAAGACATATTCTTTCAATGCATTGTGCAAAGTTTGTGTTGGAGTAGTTTTAGAAGATCATAGTTACAGAGGACTGAAATCACCCATCTGTCCAGAACCAGTGTGTTCCTTTCTCTTCATTGGAATGCTCCATAAAATCTCCAAAAGACTTACTGCAAAATCAATGTGGCCCTGGATTCCTAAAGCTGTTAGAGCTGTAGCTACACTATGATATAATTTATCTGCAATGATAGTCTGCTTAAGTGACACCTTTGTGCACTTGTGACCTTAAGCAGACAGGTCACACTTTCAAAGAGACTGAATAGGACAATATTATACGTGTAATCTCTGACTAATGGCCATTTAGCTGACCTGCTGGAATAGAAGCCACAAAGCATTGCAGACTTCTACCTGAAGCATTTTTCCTATTAATTAAAAGGTTGTTTTAGTGCTTCTTCTTACTCACTAACATCAAAGATCTCAGAGAGACACAGACAAACACACAAGCTGTTAATCATTGTCATAAAAGTAATCTTTTTTTCTATACTTTTGCGTATATTTGACGTCACATGGAGACTCAGAGATCAGATGACCAGATAGTTCAGAGAAAACAGAATGCTGTTGTCTAGGTAAAGGTTTTCAGCTCCCATTTCCATCAGATTTCCATGCACTATTAAACAAAAGATGGCAACTTTGCTATAGTATCGGTATGATCATTTGTACAGTACAAAACGCACTACCTTTAAAGAAAGGATTGCATTTCATTTAGTAAAATGATAACTGACTTTTTTCCTTTCTTTCTTTTTTCCTTATACATTGTTCTGCACATTATATCTAGACAGGGGAGGTTAACATATTAATAATACTATTTAAAAAAAAAAATGCATTCCTTGTAAGAGTGTTATCCTGTAATTTCATCAATAGCCTGTAGATGGCAGTGTGTTTATAATTAAGATATTGAGCTTTCAAAAAACAAAAATATGAATTATTCACCAGCATATACTTTTTCCATATTTAAATATGATTAAGATTGTACAGTCGTGATTAATAAGTTTAAATTAAGTGCAAAAAAACAAACTCCCAGCCTTTGTAGCAATTAAAATTTTCTATCCTATCCTTTCTATAAGGTGTTATATTTTGATTTCCAGTGAAGTATGTTTACGGCTTATAGTTTATAGGGTTATTCTTGTCAGGTGTAAAAAGTACAGAGCAATTCTTATTAGCATGTGCTAAATGAACATGCAGCACGTCTCTACACTCTGGTGCTAAGATCAGTGACTATAATTACCTTAACTCAAAAGTTGGGTTCCTATTACCTGAAATATAGTGTAGCTCCCATGGGTCCAGACCTGAGAGTGACATGCTCCGCAGGTGGCCAAAACATTTTCAATGGAGTGGGACTACCTGGAGAAGCCAGCATGAAATTAGTCCCATGAGCAGTGTTGATAGGGGTGTGCAGACACAGCACCGAGAGAGCACTTGATCTCGTCGCCCTGTTGCTAAAGTCCATCAACTGATGCATGGCGACCGGTGAGCCTCAGATGAAGATCCTGGCCTTGGTTCTTTTAACAGAGCAGTGGACAGTGTGGTATATCTGTTGCCTCTTACCGTGGATGAATGAAGTGAGGTGGAGCCTGGGCGCAGGCATGTATGAGTGTGCAAGGCCACTGAAGAAGCCAAAGGTTCTTTTTAGGGCTACTCACCAGTAATCGGTGCAAAGCTAATTTCATTCCTTTGTCACTCACACCCCAGGTCGTTACAATTAAATATATACCAGCTTTTACAAAGCAGCTTCTTTTTCCATTCAATGACTTTGAAAACTACAGCAGATTGTCATTGTGTGGAGTCTCTTTGTTTGGACCACATATTTCAGATGTCATACTGAGAGATGAAGTCCAAAAATGGATCTTTGTTATTAAAATAAAAGTAGTTCTCTTAAAGGAGTATGCAAAATTTTCATAGTGGCTTAGGCAGAGGTATGAGCAACAGAAGGAAGTTGATAGAGTGGCATTCAAAAGTTCAAGTTCAGAAAGTCGCACAGTACCCTAAATAAAAAAGAAGTGGTTAGAAGTTGATGTGAAAAGGCGATTGTCTGAGTGTCAAATGGAAGTGTATTAGGGACACAAAGAAGAAAAAAAGGTCTGTCAAAATGTTGACTTTAATCTTTAAATTTCCACTTTAATCTCTTTCTTTATTTTGTCATTAAAGTGGAATGTCATAAACTTCATATTAAAATCAATGTGTAATTTACTAGAGTTTCTCAAATCCCATCGTAACTAAAGTAGCACGTTAGATACTTCATATTCTATGTGCTCCTATGTGTGCTTCTTAAAACAGGCTTTCTCTTACGCCGACAGCAACATTCAGGCAGTGATCGCCACACAGAATACATTACATTCATGATATTACAGCTCTCTGAACACTTTAGAATACTAAGATGTACTTGATATAATTTTCATGATGAAATGCATTAAAGTATGTATTAAACATGTGGGGGCACGGTGGCACAGCAGTAGCGATGACTGCCTCGTATGACCCTGGATGGAATAATTTAGTACAGCAGTACGGTGTCTGTCAAATGTACCAACCCCCAATTCCTGTCCTTCCATTTTTATTTTCCATGTAACCAATCGCCACACGATAAGCATCTATAATAAATATAAAACCAGCTGTAATCTTAGAACACAGATTCTTCCAAACATTTAAGGAACTTTGAAAAATCTTCGTTATACATGCTTAAGTATTCCATCTACCCATCCATCCAGAGTTGTGCCAGTCCCAGCAAGCACAGAGCACAAAGAAGGAGCAATCCTTATATGGGCACCACCTCATCACTACTGCTGCGCCACCGTGCCCCCATATGTTTAATTATTAACAGTATACATTATTTAAATGAAGTTAACAATTTACGTGTAGAATGTAATATATATACTTTAATGCATTTCATCATAAAAATGATTTCAAGTACACATTCTAGTATTCTAACAGCACACAGCTCCAAAAGGATAGCTCTTGGAAATCTAAATTGACTTAGAAGCCAGTCATAATTATTTGTAAACTAGCAAAATACCCACGCTTTGCAGCAGAGAAGTAGTGTGTTAAAGAAGTAATGAAAAAGAAAAGGAAACATTTTGAAAATAACGTAACATGATTGTCAATGTAATCAATGTAACTGTTTTGTCACTGTTATGAGTGTTGCTGTCATATATATATATATATATATATATACAGTATATATATATATATACACATATACACATATATAAATACAGTATATATACACACACACATATACATACATATATATACAGTATATCTCTATCTATCTATCTATGCTGTATCTATATACAGTATCTATCTGTCTCTATCTATATATCTATATATCTATCTATCTATATCTATATATCTGTCTATCTATCTATCTACAGTATATTTTGTGGTCCCCGGCCGGGGCTGGAGCCTGGCCGGGACGCCCAGGAGGACCAGAGGAGGGCTTGTGCCTCCTCCAGACCGCAAGGGGGCGTCCGTCCTGGTTATGTTGGGGGCCTCGGGTACAGGGCTTGGAAGCCCAGCCCCGTAGGGACCCGTGGCCGCGCCCCGATGCCGGAGTATCCAGTGGGAGACCCGGTCGGGGCTGGAGCCCGGCCGGGACGCCCAGGGAGACCAGAGGAGGGCTTGTGCCTCCTCCAGACCGTGAGGGGGCATCCGTCCTGGTTATGTTGGGGGCCACGGGTAGAGGGCTTGGAAGCCCAGCCCTGTAGGGACCCGTGGCCACCGCCAGGCGGCACCCCAGTGCCTGATTATCCCGGGAGCCCGGCACTTCCACCACACCAGGAAGTGCCGGGGGGAAGACGACAGGGGACACCCGGACGGCTTCCGGGTGCGCAGCCGGCACTTCCGCCACACGGGGGTGTGTCAGCGGGAGATTGCCGGGAAGCAGCTGGAGCCCATCCGGGTTCCTATAAAAGGGGCCGCCTCCCTCCAGTCAGGAGCGAGAGTCGGGAGCGGAGAGGACTGAGCTGGAGAAGGCAAGGAGGCGGCCTGAAGAAGTAAGGCATTGTGTGGCCAGGACTTTGGGGACTTTGGGGGTTTTGTGGTGCACTTGTGTAAATACTATTGTGTAAATAAACGTGTTGTGGGTGACATGAACGTGTCTGCCTGTCTGTGTCCGGGTCAACCTCCACAATATCTATATAATATATATCTATATCTATATATATCTCCTTTGGGGTGCGAGCAGCTATTGCTGGGGGTGCCAAAATCCATCGAGGAAGAAAAATTAAAAACATTATTTGTACAAAATCTTAATTTATCTATCCATTCCTAAATAATTAAATGGGCAGGCTATTTCGTATCAGTGCAATACGCTGCTTGTTAAAACGGATGACTCCTGCTCTAACGTGCACTTAGTGCTGCGTGGGTATTATGAACTATCGTATCTGTTCAAGTTCTATTTAAATTTTAAATATAAGTAATTTTTATTTAGTCGACAGAAATATGTTTAGTAGGAATGTAAGTTAAATTTAGTCATCATTGCATACATTTTTCTTCACCATAGAAATTTAAAGACTAAATTCAACTTCCATTCCTACCAAAGATATTTCTGGCGACTAAATAGAACCTACTTATATCCAAATTCGAGCTATTGAGCTGTCACCTGCCTGCCTGAATAAGTCACCCTCACTTCGCTCTTACTTTTTTACCGTTCATTCAATCATGGCTAGTCGCGAAAAAATTATAAAATGGAAGGAGGATTACACTGAGTATTGCTTTACCAAAACAATTATTGATGGCGAATAAAGTATCCATTATTCATAAAGCTTCAATTGGTGATCTGTTTTTCTGCGTTAACCTCATATTTTTTCATACTTCTTCTCAAACCAAGGGGGTGCGAGGGTAAAACGAATCGGGAAGCGCTGATATATATATATTGAATATATTGAAATAGTTTTATTGTCAAAGAATGCAAACAGTACACGGCACGTATTTCGCCCTAATTTTGGGCTCATCAGGCGTACGCACTCACTGCACCCCCTCTCAGGAATCGAACCTCGGACGTCAGCGCTAGAGGCGAAGCCTCTCATGTTGCGCCACGGCGTGTGGTTTGTTTATTTGACAGTATGTAGTATATATATATATACAGTATATATATATATATATATAGTACAGGACAAAAGTTTGGACACACCTCCTCATTCAATGTGTTTTCTTTATTTTCATGACCATTTACATTGGTAGATTCTCACTGAAGGCATCAAAACTATGAATGAACACATGTGGAGTTATGTACTTAACAAAAAAAGGTGAAATAACTGAAAACATGTTTTATATTCTAGTTTCTTCAAAATAGCCACCCTTTGCTCCGATTACTGCTTTGCACACTCTTGGCATTCTCTCGATGAGCTTCAACAGGTAGTCACCTGAAATGGTTTTCCAACAGTCTTGAAGGAGTTCCCAGAAGTGTTTAGCACTTGTTGGCCCCTTTGCCTTCACTCTGCGGTCCTTCACTATTTTGAAGAAACTAGAATATAAAAATGTTTTCAGTTATTTCACCTTTATATACAGTAATCCCTCCTCGATCGCGGGGGTTGCGTTCCAGACCCTCCCGCGATAGGTGAAAATCCGCGAAGTAGAAACCATATGTTTGTATGGTTATTTTTATATATTTTAAGCCCTTATAAACTCTCCCGCACTGTTTATAAATATTCCCCGCAGAGTTATACAGCATAATCCCTTTGTATTCTCTTAGATATTAGGTAAGATTCATTGAAATTATGTATATAAACACACTGTTTATATACAGTAAAACCTAAATATTATTTTAAAGATATTGAGTGTTTCCGATATCACAGATGTTACAGCCATTACGATAGACAGGTCACCAGCAATAAATACGTACAATGCAAGAAAAATAGTATACAGTAAATGTGTGTACAGTGACACTAAACGTATGTACATGTACTAGGCACTGTAAGAAGAAAATTAATTATGGTTACTCACCAACAATGACACGATGACTTGTCTGATAACAATGAGTTTAATTTTACTGCACAACAAAGGAGAGCGTTACAGCCCTTGTAAAGGAGCCAATTCAGGCGATTGTGTAGCACTGCCGTTGTTCTTCTTCTGGCAGTCTTCAATCCAAATCCCTAAAGCAGATTCCATCCAGACTACTGCCTTATTACATCCACTTACAACTCGTTTTGCACCCTGGTTAAAAGGACACTGCAGCCGTAGATCTTATATTCCTTTCCTACTTTTTAAATAAAAAGAATCGTAGCCTTCAACAAATCCAAAACGTTTACCTTTTCGGCAATCGTTAACATCTTCTTCTTGCGCTTGGGCACAACACCTGAAGCAGTAGCAGATTGTTTTGGAGCCATAATGAAGGGCTTGACTATACACAAAGATAAACACTAAAGAGCACAACTCTTTACACAGCGAAACACGTTGATGCTGAATGAGTGAGACGAGACTTCCTGGTTAACACTGCTTTCAGCACGCAGGAGCTCAACTGCGTGCTCTGATTGGTTAGCTTCTCAGCCATCCACCAATAGCGTCCCTTGTATGAAATCAATTGGGCAAACCAACTGAGGAAGCATATACAGGAAGTAAAAACACACATTGTCCGCAGAACCCGCGAAGCAGCGAAAAATCCGCATTATATATTTAGTTATGCTTTCATATAAAATCCGCGATAGAGTGAAGCCGCGAAAGTCGAAGCGCGATATAGCAAGGGATTACTGTA
>JANRMT010062841.1:55199044-55227613 GCA_026402145.1 Polypterus bichir lapradei | reverse complement strand
TATATATATATATATATATAAACATATAAAAGATAACTCCTGTAGCCACAATAAATGCCTTAATTGAATAGACAAACCAGGGATGAACAAGTTCCTTTCTAGAGCAGCCACAGCCGCGACACACATAAAAAACCTCAATAATATCTCATAAACTTGCAATATTATTTAGGAAAATCACAACATTTTACTCACCAAAAATTCGGATTATTTGTAAACAAAATCCATCGTCCTCTCTTTCCTCAAAAACAGTTCAATTACTCTGTCGTACGGATTATCTGGACGCTTCAGTTCCATCAAAACCTCACTTTCTATCGCCATCGAAGCTAATGCTGAAAGGCGAACCCGCCCTATGGTATTTCTGGCATAAGTTTCAATTCGCTTTAGGGCTGAAAATGTCCGCTCGACAGAAGCAGTGTACACAGGAATGCTGACCGCCAAATATACCAATGTGAACAGCTGCCCCATGCTCTCATTCAGATTTTTCTGATGAAGGAAGTCAAGGAGATCAGTGGGAGATTTTCCTGCAAAATCATCCATAGCATACATTACAGTCAGTTCTGTTTTTAGCCGAGACAGATCAAAAAGCGCTCCGTGGCTCTTGTGTTAAAGTGGAGAAGGCTGCATGTGTGAAATTTTTCTTGTATTCCTGAAACGTCTGGGGCTCGAGGAGCGTGACAAACATCAGGTTTTCGTGGTCTTGAAATCTGGTCTGTGTCTGGCAAATAATATTGTCCAGAATCCTGCCATGCAGTTGGCCATAGTGCACGCGACGATCTTTCGCTCGGAGCGTTTGCGGTGCGTTCAGTGGCCTCAGAGAGTTCCTCATATCGGCTTCTATCCAGTCAATGGGTCTGAATACGGTGACGTTGCCGTACGCCTGCTAGAGGGCCCTACTAACACCAACTCAAAATCTGATTGGTTGAAGCAACAGGTTAATCGACATTTATTCTGTGTTAGAGTGCCTCCACAACAGATTGTGAAAGCCTCTCTGCCTGGCAACAAATGATGGCTGAAATGTGATTGGTTAAATGCTTTAATACGAAACTCCGCCTCCCACGGCTATCGAGCTGCAGTCTATTCTCTCTGCCTGGCAACAAATGACAGCTGAAATGTGATTGGTTAAATATTTTAATAAATAACTCCGCCTCCCATGGCTATCGAGCTACATTCTATTACAGTATATAGACAAAAATACGTTCCAGTTATGACCATTACGCGTAGAATTTCGAAATGAAACCTGCCCAACTTTTGTAAGTAAGCTGTAAGGAATGAGCCTGCCAAATTTCAGCCTTCTACCTACACGGGAAGTTGGAGAATTAGTGATGAGTGAGTCAGTGAGTGAGTGAGTGAGTGAGTCAGTGAGGGCTTTGCCTTTTATTAGTATAGATACGTGCTCTCTTCTATTGAAATGAATTGAATTCCTTTATTGTCATTGTATGGTACAATGCAACTCCTCCGTAAACGTATTTTCCTATAAAATGATAATACAGTAATAATAATAATAATAATAATAATAATTTGTGTTTCATGATTGAACAAAATTATATGCAAGTCAATACTTGCCTGTGTTCACTCATCAGTAGTAAGTATGGAGTAATAATTAGGATTGGCGAGTTCACAGAATCGCTACTCCTCCCCAGAAAAGAGTTGTCCTTCTCCTTTCCCGAATTCAGCTTGCCTGGTAGAGGCAGAGCAGCTCATTTTATATTGGACCCAGGATTGCTACCCAGGAAGCAAAACCTCCTTAAAGGGGAGTTCCCCAGCAGCTTCACCTGGTGGAACCCAAGTACCCCAACAGGGCTGTCCATCAGGACTATAACTCCAATGTTGCCCTGCAGGTGTGCAAATGTGAGCTCCAGTAGCAGGATGCTGTCACCCATTGTTTAGGGGGAGTACAGGGTCCCAGTAAGCCTCCCTCTGTCATTCAGTTATCATGGATGCCCATCCATTATTGCCTCTCCATTATATAGGCTTGATGGCCAGGAAAGTCACCATCAGAGTCACTATCAAAGACACCAACCAGTGTTATCAGTGACAGTGTACAGATATAAGTTTTAGTTTGGCTGCTAGAAAACACACACAAAATGATGAGGAACTCAAGAAAAATGATCACCAATCGGTGTTGCAATAACTTCATAAACACAACAGTAGAATATAAATATTTTATGTGTTAAAATTACACAACACATTTCCATGTTTCTAACACTTTGTATCAGTAGCACAGGGGGGAAATGGCAGCTTAATGATAGGAGGTATTTTCATTGGAATACATTTAGCATTATTCTGGACAAACATTTTTAATTACCTTTCAGATAGCCTTGGACTTACAATCCCTCCAAACCCATTAACAGCTGTGTTTGGTGTTCTTCCAGATGGGTTTAAAGCGGAGGAAGACAAACAAATTGTGATTGCATTCACTACACTTTTGGCACGTAGACTTATTCTCATAAACTGGAAGAACCCAAACTCTCCTCTTTTAAGTCAGTGGGAAACCGATGTGTTATATTATTTGAAGTTGGAAAAAATCAAATACTCAGTCAGAGGATCCGTACAGACTTTTTTCAAAACATGGCAGGATCTAATCAGTAATATTTTAAAATAAGTTCAAAAGGCACAGAGAATTTATTAATTTAGGTATGTCTCCAAGTCTTAAATTTAACGCCGTTTGGCTTGCTCTCTCTCTCAGGGGTGGGGATCGATCTGTTCTTAATTTTTCTCTTTGTAATAACTTGATTGCTTTGTATGGATTGTAATAAAATTAATAAAAAAAAAAAAAAAAGGAATACATTTAGCATGTGTCATTGACCATGATAAATGCAACAGTCCAAATAAAATGTTGAAACAAAAAGGTAAGGCAGAATAATAGGCACATTATGGCGCAATAAAGAACAAAAAGATATGTTCAGCCGTTGGCTCCAGTTTAAAAGTTCCAAAGAGCAGTCACGCTTTAGAGTCGGAGCTCCTTCGGACAGGTAGCTCATCTCCCAAATGACATACCTCCTTCCAAGAGCTCTCTACTTTTATAGTTGGTGGGCCAAAAGGATCGGAGTCAGTTGCCCTCAATGGGTGTCTTCTTTGAGCTGTGGGAGGAGAAAGGGACAGAAGAGTCAGTGACCATGCCTACTGGTGTCCTGGGGTGGAAAGTTACCCACTGATGCAGATGTATAAAACATCCTAATATCAAATAAGTGTCACTCTAATGCTACAACTTACCTAACCATTAATTCTGACCATGTGTGTTCTTTTCTGGTTGCATTCTGTCTTTTTTTAATGAATACTTCCAATGGGAATACAGTAATCGCCACATCACAAAGCACACATCATTTCAAGCAGGTCCCACAAACATGACACTGATTTCAGTTTACTGCACAGTCCCCCACTCCTTTGCAATGAGATGCAATGATAGTTTAACAGCAAGAATGTGTGGTAAAAAAAAATGTTTGTTTGGCTCTTGCTTTCTACCTGTGAAATATCTACACTTTTAAAATCTTCATGACATAATTCAACAGGACTGCGAGGCTGGGAGTATGGTCCTTAAAAACTAGATTTATTTAAACATTGAAAACATTATGCTTTAGTTTAAATGGATTTAATGAGTACATGGATACAAAGGACCTAACACTCCATTTTCTATGTTTGAGAGTAATCTTGATTCACAGGTAAGTCACAGGAAGTTTGACTCTGTTTCTAGTACTCTGAAAAAGTAGACCCACAGAAGGATCTGGTCTAACAAATTCACAGAAGTAGAACAACTACTGTAGTTTGAAAATTGACTAGAGTGAGAAGACGAACATCTACTGTATATTACATACATTAATGGAATGGTCAGACAGAGACTGACAAACAAAAACAAGATTTTCTGCAACCTGAAACAGACCTGTCAGACCTTGCAGAGCACAGTAGGAAAAATATAATAGATAAAATGAGGTTGAACATAGAGTATAAAATTTGTTTTTACATTTTGTGAATGTGTTCTGCAGTTGTTGAAAATTAGCTGGTGGAGCTTTTTAATTCAAAAAGCATTTTCATGTATCATAGTGTCACCCAGTAGAGTAGCTACTTGGGGTATGTGTTAATTAATTGAACAACATTTATTTTATATAGCACCTTTCATTGCTAACACCCGCTGTCTCACTTAACCAGACATATTTAAAGTGTTTGAATTAGCACAGTGAGATGTATTTTAACATTATGTTGCACACGCTTTTGAAGGCAGGACTTTACTGTGCCTGTTTCTCATTTATTATGGAAAGAAAACCAAGTTGTGGCTCTTACATTGGACACAAGGTAGTAGAGAAATAACCCTATTGCTGAGCACAATGCAAGAGATAGTAATATACATCCATCCCACTATATCCTAACTACAGCGTCACAGGGGTCTTGAATCCCAGCCAACACAGGGCTCAAGGCAGGAAATAAACCCTGGGCAGGGTGCCAGCCCACTGCAGGGCACACACACCCACACACCAAGGACAATTTAGAATCACCAATGCACCAAACCTGCATGTCTTTGGACTGTGGGAGGAAACCGGAGGAAACCCACGCAGACACGGGGAGAACATGCAAACTCCACACAGGGAGGACCCGGGAAGCGAACCCAGGTCTCCTAACTGCGAGGCAGCAGCGCTACCCACTGCACCATCGTGCCACCCAGATAGTAATATGAAATGTAAAAACAACATGTGATCCATTTGTTCATTTTTAGTTACAGCATTACTATGTATGTGTAGTGTGTGCAGGAGCATTCATAATAATTTAAGCTATATCGTGATCCCCGCTCTATCACAGTTCAGCTATCACACCCCCGCTATATCGCGGAAAATTTCAATAAGTACATCCTACCTGTAGTGTACTTTGCAGCCAATTTATAACAAAGCATACAGTTTTCAGCAGTCACTACGGTAGACAAAGAGTTTTGCGTTACAGTACCCAGATGATTTCTTACAAGGCCCATTATTGGCTGAAAGAGGAGACTCAACCAATCAGAGCGGGATTTTCATTCACTTGGGCTCTGATTGACTGCTGCTAACATGGTGTAATCTCGCAAGAACAGCAAGCGTGGGTCCCCGACGCATCTCAGTTCTCTGCATATCGCGTACCTTACTTGTGGTCCGATTGTTGTGAGCAAACTTTTTGTGAACTTTTCATTTTGTTTTAAGCCCTACAATGGCTCCCAAGCATCCTGCATCTTCCAATAAGGGAAGAAAAGCGTTACACAGACATCGCTTGCCATTACGGCTTGAATGAATCAACAGGACACTATATTATTATTATTATATTATTATTATTATTTTACTCTTATCCTTAGCCCGACATCCACATGTCATATGTGTTTACAAAGTGTGTTTTAATAATTTTACATGTGTTTAAAGCATGTGGAAGGGGTATTTTAAGGCTTAAACTATAAAAAAATGTTTATTTATATGGTCTTTCTATATCACGGATTTTCACCTATCACTGATAGGTCTGGAATGTAACTTCCGCGATAGGCGGGGGATCACTGTATTTTATATTTTTCTCTGTGCTTTTTCCTTCCACAAATTTAACTGTTAGCAGGCAGCAACCCTCATGATGTAAATATACACTCAAGGTCTGTCAAGTCAAAAGGAAGTGTTTGGTGTGGGAGTAAAGATACATTTTCAGTTTATAATATATTTGGTTAATTTTGTTTGGTTACATCATATAAAAGCTACAATCAAGCTTAGCACAGGTTTTTAAGGAAGCTTTCTTTTATATTATGTTAGTGAGTCATAGTACAGTACATTGAAGTCATTTCTACAGAATGACTTGTTTAAAAGTACATTTTGATGTGTGGCATCTGTGGGCTGAACATAATGGGGATCCCGTTGTTTATTGCCTCAGGTTACACAAGAAGATTACTTAAAAAGTCTGGGGAAAGTTGCAAATTAATGAAGAAGACATGCATGTTTTCTTGTTATTAAACAGATCCAGGGCTGATTCAGCTTTCCATTACAAATGTTTCCCTAGACTAAACATCCTGTTTTCCCCAAATGGATACATAGTATCATGCAAAAATATTAAATGAGTGCCAATAGAAACAGATAGCAGCATGGAAACCATGTGAAGACATGATGTAATACAAAAGATTGAATTCAATTGCTGAATCATCCTATTTCGGCAAAATTTATGGATTCTGGCAGTCACATTAAGCAAAAGTACTCCACAAGGGTCAATTGTTCAGTCCTTCAAAAGGTGTCTTTGTTAGACGCATGTTTGACTCAGAATGTTCTGATAACATTGTGACAAGGTATAAGGCTGCTTATGATGTCAAAAGGATTACATATGTATACCATACTGTAATCACAGTAAGAGTTGTACTCTTGTCATGTGTACCCAGAGTCCTGTGAAAGTCTATTTGTATGTCCACCCAACATGCAACACATTGTCACTCTTCAATGCCACAATAAACAATAATGTATTAAAACATATAACTTCATTTTATTATCAAATTAAAAAGTGTTCTTGATACTCATTGTAACTGTTTCACTAGCAGAGACAAAAGCATATAATTTTTTCCATTGCTGTCTAGTCACAGCATTGTAAGTAGGGAATCCATTCCCAGGAATTTGGGAATCCCTTATGTCATTCCCGGGAATCCCGGGCTCCCGGGGATGACACAGTGCACGGGCAGCTACCATGTGAACGGTTTTAGAACGACCGACACTTATTTTTAATAAAACTACTGCAATATTTTGACACCAATAAAAGACTTACCTTATCTACAGGCAGTTCATGCTGTCATATAAGTACATGTATCTAGTTCAGGTTGCCCAATGTGTCGATCGCGATCGACCGGTAGATTGCAAATGTAGTGCAGGTAGATCGTGTTGCATTCAAAAAAATTTTTTTTAAATGTTAGTCTATCATATATCCTCCCTATGGCATTTGCCACTTGATTGACATGCAGGGCAGCCAGTCTGCGATCTCCTTTCTTCTAAGACACTGGTCATCCCGCACGCACAATCAAACGCACGAGCTACTGCAAAACTCTGCCTGTGATCTAGTTAGCCTTCCAATTTATATCAACTAAAGAAGGGATTTAAAAAAAAAAAATTGTTTAGGGAGGGTATGGGCTGGATGTGGAATTGGAAGAGGATTTTTTTTCTCACAATGTTACAATCGAAGTGCGTTTGTCTGATCTGTCAATGTATCATTGCTATTCTAAAGAAGGAAAACGTGGAAAGGCATTTTCGAACTGTTCATAAAAACTAGAAACTGACTTCCTTCCGAAAAGCGATCTGAGAAAGAGAAAGGAGAGGGAACTAAAATCGCAGTTAATTGAACAGCTTTCATTTTTCATTTGGCTGAATTCAAAAGCTCCTTGACTGCTTTATTCGGCTCTACTTATTTATGCGAGTCAGCCTTTTCCCACATGACGATTATTAAATCCAAATACTGTAGTGACCATAAATGTATTGAATTGTTATTGTGCCATAAAGGTTACTCAGTTATGCAAGGTACGACAACATATATTTTCTGAAACACCGCCATTTCAGCATTTACTGATGCATCCAGTTTCTTGTCATCATTCTGTGATGGCAAGTTTCTTGGCACAGATAATGTGGATGCAACAGACTGACGCATTGCAATTTCAACTTGCTGTTCAAAGCTGTTGTCTGACAGACGTCAATGAAGTCTTCAGTTTTCAACTATAACTCTGTTATTTCTTGATTGATTTTTACACTTTTACACGCTATATATGCGAGCTTGGCCGTTCCCGTTTTCCCGTGAATTACAGCAGTGGGAATCCCAGGAACGGATTCTCTAATTGTAAGGCATACAAACAATTGTGACAGAATATCAAAAGCAAAGATCCAGACTCAAGCTCATTGTAATAAAACAAACAGTGTGTATAAACATATAATACTTTAAAATGCATATTGTATATATTTTATGTGAATATATAGAGTAATAACAAGAGAAAACGAAGATAATGTGGTGCTACGGCACCAATCAATGAACTCCATAAATAGGCATGATGGTAAATTAACTTACTAAATCAAAAAGGCAGAGAAATGTTTTTTCCAGTATACTGGACGTTAGGTAATCTTATCAGATGTGAGTCTTGAAGTGACTAGCGACTTCCACTGCGGCTGGTTGTTAAATGCCCCTGGACTGGAAGGGTTGAGGCTTCTCATGGAAGTGGAAGTGACACCATTGTTTGACAAGTCTCCTGTCTTCGTTTCTGAAGGCAAAAGAGGAAGGGGTATAAATGACAGCACCAACCCCGTGACTCAGGGTGGAATTACAACTAGCACAGAAGCCCTGAAGACAACCCCTACTCATGCATGTGTGGAGGGACTTGTGACTGGACGTTTGGTCATTTTGAAAACAGTTCACTTTGGAACTCGCATCTAAAAAGATGTTTTTGCAATTATCGCTTGTTTATTTCATTCCAATTATACCAGTTCATTAGGGTGGTATCTTAACTTTTTATCATTGTCTGTTTTTAACACCTCTTAAGGCATAAGGATCAATCTTGAAACAGTACAATATAAAAGCTAAACTTTTAAGCTGAAGTTTGTAGTGCAAGAAAAGAAACGGTATAACTCCTCTTCATTTTAGCCTCACTCCTGACTCAGATTCAATTATCTGTGAATGCCTGTTTTATTTTGTTATCAGATCACCTATGGTTTGCACTTAGCACAAAAGGTACTAACTAACCCCTTAGGTTTTTTTCTCGATGGCAAATGTTAAGAATGGTCAAAACCAACTGAGTAAGTGTAACCTGTAAACATCTTAGCCATCTTACTGTCTGCACTGCACTCCACATGTTTCACTCTCGAGCACCTTATGCCATACCGCTCACTATCTGGGGCTGTCTTTAATTCCAAACCATTATTTCAATTCAGTTTATCACCAGCAGATGACATTGCAAAGGCATCCCCTCATGCCTTACGGATTGCAGTTAGACAAGGAATTAAAAATCAAACCTTGCCAACTTGTTGCAGCCAGACAGAAAAATTGGCTTTAGGTTTTCATTCACAAACTATATTTATCTGCATCAATGACACATAGAAATTGAAATGGGCTAAACTTTCATGCAGTCCAATTAGCAACAGAAAGATGCTGGTGAACATTCACAGGTGGCTCAATTTCTTAGTTGCAGATTATGTCTTCTCATTCAAAAATGAAAAAAAGATTTCTTTCTGAAGAAGAGATTAGGCTCTCCGAAAGTGCCAGGTCTTTAAAAGGCAGCAGCTTCCCCTCCTTTTAAGCCCAATAAGCACGTAAAATAAAACACCCTGGTTAACTTAGCAATAGGTTATCATCTCTGGTAGCAGGGTGTGCTGACATTTTAACAGTTTCTCAAAACCAACTGATGGTATGCGCAAAAATAAAATGAAGAAAATGTTACAAAACACTTTTATTACTCAAACTCATCAACAGCAAACTCATCCTATACTCAGCTGAATGTTAGTTCCCTCGTACTCAAAGCTCATAAATAAAATGAACGTACAAAGCACACTGAAATCCTGCTTCGTGCTCTAAATCTCCCAGCATACACTGCAGTCAGCTTGACCAAACTTGACTAAAGGCCTATCACCTATTACCTTTATGACATGTAATATTCAAGGTGAGAAGAATCAAAGCTCTGCTTACAACAGCCATCTTTAACCAAAGAGAATCTCAAAAACATCTAGTAAACAAATCATTCTTAAATATTTGCTTATAGTTGTAGTACTAAAAGCTAACAGAGCAAGATGCAGAAGACAGAACAATATGGAAGAAGATGATCCGCTGTGGCAACCCCTAATGGGAGCAGCCAAAAGAAGAAGAGGAAGTTGTAGTACGAAAAGCACCTTGTATTGTGGTTTGGTTTTTTCTTTATTTTTTGTGCCTTCCCTGAGGTGTTTTTGAAAAAAACAAGAGTATAGTTAAGGATTTTTTTAACCCAATGATTCTGAATTTGACATTATTTTGCCTCTAGAAAGTGTTGTTTAAAAGTTAAATTATTTTACCATCTTTTTCAATACACCATTTTGTGGAGTAGTTGTTGCTGCATTTCTAGCTGAACAACCTGGCCGTGACCAAATGTGATATCAAGTGGTCATGGGTATAAAGGTCATGATGAACACTTGCTTTTCTTCTGAGTTTTCAGAGAACAAAAAAGAGATTAATGAGTTTATATTTTTTGAGATTTCTTGTTTAATGATTCTAATTCAATGATGTGACCCCGGTTTAGGGTTTTGTCTTTGGTTTTCATGATTGTCAGCTTCCTGGTTATAATTCTTACCTGTCCCTAGTTTCACGTCTTTTCTCCTGGTCTTTTTTGTAAAGCGATATCTGCCTTTCTCGTTCAGGGCAGTACACAATATAGTACATCCATCCATCCATTATCCAGCCTGATATATCCTAACTACATGGTCACGGGGTCTGCTGGAGCCAATCCCAGCCAACACAGGGTGCAAGGCAGGAAACAAACCCCAAGAAGGGCGCACACAGACACCCACACACCAAGCACACACTAGGGACAATTTAGAATCACCAATGCACCTAAACTGCATGTCTTTGGACTGGGAGGAAATCAGAGCTCCCGGAGGAAACCCATGCAGACACGGGGAGAACATGCAAACTCCCATGCAGGGAGGTCCCGGGAAGCGAACCCAGGTCTCCTTACTGAGAGGCAGCAGCGTTACCCACCGTACCTCCCAATGTAGTACAATAAAGCTTTTTTTATAGCGCTTTTCACTGAGTGCAGACACAGAACGCTATCAACAATTCTCAGTTAAAATTCAAATATAGATTATCTTATTTACTAAATGCAGAACTGGTACACATAAAAAACTGATTTTTTAAAACACTTAGAGCAAGGTGGAAACTTATTAAACAGAAATGGAAACCAAGAAAAAACAATCTGTCTATTAATTAACTGATAGCCAGTTGATAACAGAGAAGAATAAAATTGTAAAATAGGAAGTCATCCTCAAAGTCACAGTCCTGAAGACCTCGGCCAACTGGCCGTCTACCTGCTACTGGGTTTCTATAGTGGGGTATGTGCTGGCCATCCAGTCTGATGAGAGAATCTTTCCATTTGATGATTTCAATGCTGCTTTATCTGAGATGACTTCTCCATATGCAGAAGAGCAACCTGGGAGTAGAGCAGTGAAACCAAGTGCCACATTCAGATACTGAGAAGAGAAACAGAACAGAGGAGGGTTATTAACAGTTTTCAAAAAATGATACTTGTATTCCTGTACAAATCAAAAAGACATACAGTATGCACAGCTAATCAGCAGCTCTAGTCAGGGTATGATAGCCTAAAGTACTGAGTCTTCCTTGATGTTATATATATAGTAAAGATTCTGGCACAGACAAAACTTTTTTGGAACTTCCAGCCTAGCACTTGACTAAAAGCATAGCCATCATAGGGTTAGCCAGGATGACGTTTCCTGTTTTCTGGATGAAGGAACAGTCATTAGGTAGAAGTGGTGTAAGTGAAAGTAGATGGTGAATCACTGGCTCTGTTAGTACAGAGTTCTGTATACAATGTCATGTAAAATCTTAAGAACCACATGTATATCCTCATTAAAATTACCCATTTGAGTATCATGTGAGGGGCAAATGAACAGAAAGTTAAATCATCATTATCAAATTAGGTAAGAGCAGGATCACAATAAAGAGGCATCAATTTGTCAGTTTTTTCAGTGCAATATTTGTTTTTCATCAAGCAGAGAAAGCAAACAGCGAATTGAAAACTCTTTAAGCAGTTAATAAAACATAGAACTTCAAAGCTTTGGTGTTAATTATACAATAAGAGTTAAATGAAATAACTCACAACACAATTCTTTAGATGGAATATTGACCAAATTGTTTTTATTTCCATCTCTTTACATACAAGAAAAATTGCAATAGCCACATAGAAAAATGGATTTCAAACAAACGTCAGCACATTAGATAAATCACATGTCTTATCTTTTCTGTTTTTTAGCACTACCTTGATGTATCCCACAGTACTGAATTCAATTCTAACAAAAGATAATAAAGAAAGTGTTGATTTTACTGATTTACCAGATTAGAGGAGCCAACCATATATATCTGTCATCTGCAGATTCCCTCTGTAGGTCTGTGCTTAAATGCATCATTCAAAAGATAGAACTACTGTCATATTTATGATAAATAAAACATTAAATTACATGTGTTGAGCCAGTTGTTTAGAAGGTGGAATGAGTGAAATTCTATTTAAAATATGTACATAATGACTTTCTTAATAGAATTAATAACTGCTGTATTTCATAGTAATCATAGACTGTACTCGTAGAAAAAACATGTAAACCCAGTAAGATTTGTTTTACATAGTGACATACATTTACCTTTACTTGATTCTTACCAGTTATCATCCATCTTTATTCTAAGCCTAGTTGATACAGCTTCAGCATTACAGAGAGCTTTAGACAAACCCAAAAACATTGTAACAGAACAGGTCCTGAATAGTCCATAAGCCTACTGCACAGAACACTCCTTTACACTCCTACAGTCTCTCATGCAGTTTCAATTTAGAGTTAACAAATTAATGTATCATACATGTGACAGGAACAGTAGAGGAGGAGTTGGGTGTAACACCGTCACTCACCACTCTCAGCCAGGAAGACCAATACCAGGTAGAAGACTCATAACCTCACCTTAATCCCATCACCGACCCTGCCTCTTCAACATGGCATCAATTGTTAATTGACCATGAATTGCTTGGCAGACATTTGCCAAATTTATTATTAAATTTAGTACCCAAAATTTTTCTGATGTGTCCTCTCATCATATTTTGCCTTTGAAACTCACATTGTTTGGGATGTGGTATACTCTGAAAATAGGCAGAATCCAAATACAGTCTTCAGGAGATAATGCGACTGTTCCTCTCCTTACCAAGCACAAATAAAAAGTTTAAGGTAATCTACACAAGAATATTCAACCTAAAAATTACCCAATATGTTATAACATCTCAGTTAAGAAAACACATGCAAATAAACGGTTATTAAGTGAAAGGACATTCATAGACAGTGTTGTGCAAGTTCACACCTCACAAGAACTAGCTCAAAGTTCAGTTCACACAGATTAAAATGAATAAATTCACGTTTGTAGTTCACCATTTTAATTTTTAACTAGTTCATGTTCAGTTCATTTTATATTTTTTAAGGAGTGAAAATAAATGATCCATGAGCTTACTTTTTTCAACTTTGTATGCCTTATATTATAGGCTATTACAGTGTTCTTGAATAAAATACAATAATTATGAAGACTTTTTTTTTATTTAAATACACTTTATTGAGTGATACCCAGCAACAAACATATATGACCATATATGCTAATATCCTCCCAGTCAAAAAAAATTAAATAGATGCAATTATACATATAAATTACCACTCTATTTCCAACCGTGTGACACAAATGCCGACTGTGGAACCAGCGTGTAGGTGAACTAACCTATTATGCTGCTGGTCAAAATTCGCGTCACATATTGCATATCCAATGTGGAAAAATATAAAATGGCCTAGTAAAGTACAACGTTTTCCTAAAAGCGAAAGCGGAGCTTCACCACGTGCTCGTGTCAGCAGGGGTGCAACTTAAGCACAAGCATGCAGATTTTATGTTATTTTTTCCGAATACAAATAAATGGCAAAAAATTTGTGTGTAGTAAATATTCGTAAAGCTCCACTATTTGTGCTTATACGAATACCCTATTCAGATTCGGCTCCACTCCTACATTACAGGGTAAGGCAAAACGTTTAATCTGGACCTAAAACAGATCCACAATATCACACAAAACTGAACCAGCTCACGTTCAAGTTCTTCACTTGCAAATACCTTAACGTTAAGTTCACCGTTCTTAGAAAAATGAGCTTGTTCAATTAACATGCTCTTTTGAACTAGTTCATGCTCAACACTGTTTATAGAAACATCACAAACCTTCACAGTTAAATTTGATGTGCTTCAGTTTCTGGTAACACACCATGCCCAGAAAAAATAAAACAAAATAAAATCAGTCCCTTTTTAATCTAAAAAGGGTAAAGGAAAATTTTCCAAAAATAGAACGTTTATCAATTCAAGGTAGTTAACAAGAAGAATAGTTCATGACAATTGCCAAAATACCCAGAAGTTGCTCTTTCTCCAGATTCTAACCAAACATTTTGACTGCATGATGCTGTTTAAAGTTTCACACTCCCCTTGGGACAATTTGAACAATGTTTTCCACTTCCCTTGCTGAGGTAAATATCAAAATTCATGAGTCCATATTAAAGAAAAAAATAAAAATGGCTCTTATGGAAAAATCATGAAAAAGTCTGCTCATCAGTATGAACTTTTCAAAAGTGTACTTGAATGAGACCCTAGACTTGATTTGGCAGGAGACAGAAAAACAGAGTAGGTTGGCCATAAGGCAAAATATCAGGTCTGATGAACCTCCAATCAAACTTGTTGGTGGATGGGTGTGATGATTAAGGCTTATTTTAAGGGAATTAAAGGGTTACTGAATCAAGGGGTGAGCTTACTTTTCCAAAGAGGAATATAAAATTTCTGCATTTTGTAATAACTATGGTAAAATTCAATTTTTGCATATTCATTCTCAAATCTTAAAATGCAATATGGCAAACTTTAAAAACTGTGTTTTCACCACACCATACAAACAGTTGTTACTTTCATTTACACTCTTTGACTGTTTTGTGTGCTGTACATCAGGAGTTCCTTTCTTGTCTTTACTTTTCAAATAACACGTTACTAAAAATATTTGTTTTTTCAAAGGGATGTTGCTCGCTTTGCAGTGTGTTTCCTCATTTGAAATGACTGTGAGTTTTGTTGACCTGTTTGTATTTTCAAGAGCTTACTAATTCTTCACTATGAAAGACTTTGCATTAAATTGATTGGTTTTCCCCATATCAACAATTATAAAGCTCCCTTATACTTGTTAACATATGCTCTCTACATTAGCAATACACAGAAGGTAAAGATAGTTTACTGATTTAAACGTCTAAAAATGGCAGTGACATTGGACAAGCATGATATACCAAAAGAACCTTCAAACTTATCTGGAAGAAGTATGTGAGTGGTAGACATAATATAACTTTTAGGGTTCAGAGGATTTGCTTTGGGACCGCTTGTACATACAGTATATAAGAAGATTACAATCAGATGGAAACAAGGGCAGGCCCATCAGAGTATTTTCATAGCATCATATGATAATCCAAAAGATTCCTTTTTAGTCAAAGATTGAAATCTATTTATTTTTATTGTATAACCTTGCAGGTTGTTTAAAAAGTTGTTGAGAATTGTGTTTTTGAAATGCCTGTACTGCCTAGACTAAAGATATATTATATATGTGTGTTTAAATAGTTAAAGAACAAGCTCTTCCCAGGCTTTTGAAAGATTAATAGTGGCCCCTAGTGGTTTAAGGTGTAGGGGGGCAAAAGAGTTGAATATCCTGCAAGTCAGAAGCAGAAATAGAGTTTCAACAGTATCTGTCCATTAATTGATTGATAGCCACATGACAACTCGAAAGCAGAAATAAAGTTTGTTTGAATAAACATATTGAAAGCATTTGGTTGATTTCACTCTGGAACCAGTGTGGGTTTGTAGAGGTGTGCCTACTATTAGATGAAATGCCTACTGGAAGATGAAATGGTAGGGCGGGAGGGTCACTGGTACCTCTAAGAGGCAGCATCAGATGGAGGAACCAGCAGCTACAGTTGCTTGTATACCAACTCCATTTCAGTCATATTCTGATCCCACATTTTCCTTTACACAGCTGTTGAGATCAAATGCCTATGTTAGCAATAAGAGACGGACAATAGGAATGAACTTTGGAAAGATCGCCTTTTGTATACAAACATTGGGATTGAAAGAATATGGAATGAAATAGTAAAGGAAACACTACAAGGAACTTTAGTGAATGAATGTAATTCTAAGGAAGCCTACAATAATGTTTTGTGAAAGACTGATTTTTTTTTTTTTTTTACAAAGGAACATTAGCATCAAAATACAGAAGGAGGATGCTCATTGTTGACGAAAAAATCTGAAGCAGCCAGTGTTTTTACCTTTCCTCAAGTGATATAACTAACTCACAGCAGGACTAATACTTTTCCCCCACTTTTAATTAAGCTGTTACCTCATTTCTGCCATTCATGTAGGTGTGACCTGCATTTTTGTTGGGAATTTGCTTGTGCTCAACCTACCATAATCATCTGAAAGTTCGTTTGTATGTATGCATCCAGTGTGTTTTGTGGTCGGGTGGGGGAGAACAACCTGAGGAAGAAACTCTGTGCACCTGTAGGAGGCATTTAAGTTGTTCCATCTGCCATTAATTTCACAGATCAAAGACACCTGCTGTGAGGAAATAAATAAAAATGAGAAAAGAGGGGGAAAAAGCAAATGACAAAAGCTGCTTGTCCCTAAGCTAAATAGGGGGCTGACTGCCATTACCTGAATGTTTTCCATTCAGGGGCACCTAAACATAGACAATGCATCCTTTAACCTTTGATAACAAGACAAATTTTACTTGCTAATTTTTTAGTTGACGTAACCATGGCAAGTGTGTATTTTTTTTAACCTAAATGATTTTATTTTCTTCTGGCGTAAAGTTTTATTCTCTCTACAGGTCAGTTTAGTTACACAGGCCAATTAGTGGTGCTACCTTAGCCTGCAGCTAAAAGCCGAGTAATAGCTGGGCAACCCACCCGAGAGGTGATGAATAGCCTGTGGAGATTTAATTTGAAAGGGGGGACCTTTTGAAGCATTTACCTTACATGGGACTTTATTGTCACTGCTGACTGTTTGATCTTAAAATAATTTACTTAATGATCTCACCATGGGAGCAATTGGTCCTGCTCGATTAGGCTGTAAGGCCTAATGGACATGGGAAAAAAGCGAAGGGCACTCTATTTAAAAGGTAAGTACGGGAGACGGAAATGTTAGTGCTTTTTATTGCCTGAAGGAGAAATTTACTAGGGCCACTTTGACAAAAAATATCTGGTAAGTGCTGGTATGGACATTTATTTTCCAAACAGCAGTAAGAAAAGCATAGAAGAAATAAGGTTAGGGCCTACACATTAATGCCTGGCATCAGGAGTGGATTAGAAACTACAGGCCTGTGTGTTTGACATGAACCTTAGTGCAGATTCTCCAGAAGCTACCTTTTTATTCTGCCAGTGGAATGCCAGTGACACTATGGCTCTGTCATGTTTCATTACACTGTTATAGCTGAATCTTGGAAAAAGTAGTTTCTTTTTGTTTATGTACTAAAATTGAAAAAAAGAAGGATAAGCTTAAATTCGATTCTGTGTAATAATGATATTGCAAATAAGCTTGCTTTAAATTACCATGCATAATACTTGTGTGTACTTTATGTATCTATACACAAATATATATATATATATATATATATATATGTTATGTGTGTGTATGTGTCTGTGAGAATGTAAATTAAAAGACATTCTATGAACAGGGAAAACTAGCCATTGCTTTTGTCTGAAAATATATTATATTCAGTCATCTGTCGTCAAGGCATTTTGTAAATACTGTATATGGTACAAATGTTTACCAAATAATTTGGGTTAATCACATTTAAAAATCTGCTAAATTAATTATTAAATAATATCTAAATGCCAAAATATGAATGTGATCCTATCCTGATTTAGGTGAGGCATGGCAATAAAGTGGTTAATACTGCTGTCTGTCACCAGATCCACCATTGCCCACCAGTGTGGATCTTTCTCGCATTTTCTCTAGAAACCCCCCTCTGAACTAACACAGAACAAGTCGTGTCGATGTTTGTGTGAATGAGCCTTGTCCAGGGTTGGTTGGGTATCCAGGGTTGGTTCCTGATGTTGTGTCTGGATAGGCTCTGCACTGATCTAGGTGGGCTAACAAAGTTGACGAATGAATGGAGATGCTGAGTTATCGTTATTAATCTCACATAATAATTCAACAGGTAACTTTTTGCAAGTTGTAATGGAGCTTGTGTGCAGGGAAGTTAAGAAACAAAAAGCAGGAAATGCTAAAAATGTTTCATAAACTGCATTGAAAAAAATTGTCTTATTTGAGTTCATCTCATCAGCATAAATTGGAATAGCAAACTGAGAAAATTGATGGATGAACAGATGGATCTTGAAAGGCACTTTTAAATAATAATTACTTTTTTACAGTCAATAGTTTATTGAACATTTATCAGAACATAGACTGGAAATAAAAGAAATAATGTTTTTCAGAATATTCTATTTGTTTTATTGTCATTTTCAAAATCAGTCACTTCACCACAATAGCATATAATGCAGATCATATTGCACTATTTTTTATTCACCGTTCAGGGTATAAAACTTTAATTCATATCCATTAAGAAGACGTTCACTATGTAACATATCAGAAATTTGTTTGGTGACGTCATTAATGCAAGTATTTATTAATTTACTTCAGTTCTTTACAGTGGGAAAGGAAGAAAAAAATGAAAATACTTCAGATTAAGGTATATTCTCAAACATCCTGTATCAGAAATTTTCTATATTAAACTATGATGAGGCAAGGAAGAATATTTTCTGTAAGTGAAAATGTCCCATTTTAGGTAAGAAATTAAAATAGAAAACAAGGTGTAATGTCAAAATATAGTCTCCTGGACATTTATTAATTTCATTAACATATATGATAGCTTTATTTCAGTACAGGAATTTAAATTGAGACCGAACCTTGGTGGCTGAATATTTTTACATAGTAAAAAAAGCACATTTTAATTATGAAATGATATCTGATTGCTGAGTAAATTATTTCTAAAGGGCAGCAGACTCATTAAGCATACATTTATTCTGCTTTATAAAACAGTGTCATGCTGTTAATCTGACTCCCAGATGAAAAGCCCCACACACAGTACAGTGTGACTCCACTCCATGTTCAGGTATATGTACTCTATTTAAGCGATTGGGCGTATTAAAAAGATCAAAGGAGAATTCCAACACTGTGGATTATTCCATTTACACATTTTATTAGAGATCTAAAGATATGCATTTACGCTTACCCAGGGAATTAGTATAACAGAATACTGAATGTTTCTGTAAAATAAGGCATTGCCATCCTTTGAGTCTAGTAAAACATTAAAATATTTTGTTTTGAAATTATAACCAGCACTACAGTTTTCATGCATGATTTAAAAGTATTTTCTGTTAATTTAGAGAGAGTTTTAGAAATAAATGGAGATAAAAAAATTATGATGTCTGCCTAATAAATAATGAGCGGTGCAAGAATCCTGCATTGCAATACAATAATTACACATTGCTCTTATGTTACACGCTAGCCATGTCTTTGAAAGCTAACACTGCTAACGTTTCTCATTTTTGCTTAATCTATAATCTTTAAGAAGATGACAAATTTGTTGATGTAGAATGAAAATGTGGAAAATATATTTTGCCAGAAAGTGAAATGTAGTATTTGAAATGGATAGTTTAGATATTTTGAAAAATCCTTTTGAAAAAATGTATTTTGCAGTGGAAAATGATCAATTCTAAAGAGTAACTTCAGCAGTATTTTCTCACAGTATCTGATGTGTTGCTGTTAAAAAATAACAAATAGACTAACACAAGTGTTTGAAAATGGCATGTAACTACTACATTTTTTAATCACTCCTTTGTATTAGTCTTAATCGTTAACTGGTGCAACATGCTTGGCCTTTTTAAATTAAGA
This sequence comes from Polypterus bichir lapradei, assembly GCA_026402145.1. Taxonomy (NCBI): domain Eukaryota; kingdom Metazoa; phylum Chordata; class Cladistia; order Polypteriformes; family Polypteridae; genus Polypterus; species Polypterus bichir. The sequence goes on along the minus strand of JANRMT010062841.1, from coordinate 55,207,942 downwards.
AGATATTTATGTTGGAGATATAATTTAAGCCAATGTGGTTTCTTCTCCTTTTATTGAAATATTATTTGTTTTTGAATACAATGCCCCAGATTTTGCTGTAATAGTGTGCTCATAAAGGATGGATGGCTGGATTTATGACATAATGACAAAGATCACATTTGCTGCATTGAGGAAGCTATGCATGCTATGCACTTTTTTTTTTTTTTTACCTAATTGTATTCAACATTTAAAGTGGCCCTAACAATTCTTAGTAGGTGAGCTATACACAGAGAACCTAGTCAAGGAAAAGAAGGCATATTAATTTACAGTGTTTAGCTTGAAATTAAATACTTTTTGCCATCTTGGCTATTTGCTTAGGTGGACTATGCGTCCTGCTCTGTTATTTAATCCTTCTACAAATGTATCTACACAATACACATATACACATGGAATTTTACAAACAGGCAGAAGGAAGCTTAAATTTCAAAATCACCAGAATCCCAAAAGGAAAGCTCTATTCATTATTTGATTTTTAAATGCAGTTATATTCAGAAGAGTATTTAAGGAAAGTATTTTACAAACTTCTTTACACATTCCAGGATTTAATCACATCACACTTTTCAAAAACAACATGACTATCATTTTACTGCTGTCTTCTTTCAAACATAATTTTGGCAAGTATTTATATTTAATTTCTGCACTTGGTAATCTTTGATAGATGAATATAGTCTTTAAGATATGAATGTGTACCAAAAAAGGAAGGTAACTGAAAAACCAAATAAAATAAAAATGTACAAGTAAAATATTAGGGGACACTGTATACATTATCCACTCTTGTTTCAACATTGTGTGTTAAGTTTTCTACTCTTGCTTTAACACACTTTCTTTCTATATGTCTTGTGTTTACATCATTTAGTCAATTCTCACTTGAGTAACTTGCTGTACAGTAGAAGAAATATATATATAATTGCATGATAAAGTGAGAAAACCAAGAAGCAGTGAATAGATAAACAGTTTTATAACTTAAACTACATCAGTTATAATTTTTAAAATAATAGTAATCTGTTAGCAATTTACGGAAGCTGCATATTCCAATACCGGGTCATTGTCAGTCAGTACCTGTAATTAGAATTTTTGATTTGATATACTTTATTAATCCCCTAAGGGCAAATTTGCATGACTTTTACAGGTCAGAGTGGATAATAATAATAATAATAATAATAACGTAATGATGACAAAAACTACAATTTGCATCTTGTATATTTTAATATATATTTTTGCAGAGCCTGCACCAGTACAAATTGTGCCTTCATAGCCCTCCAGTTTAAATCTGTTGCATTTCATTTGTTAACTAGTTTGCTTCTGTCTCATTCACCCATTCATCCGTTTCTATCATGCTTGTCCATTCTGTCCATTTTAGAAACCCATTGCCTATCCCACCAGCATCAACCATAATTCCAGGGTCCAGCATCAGCTGGGATGCCAGTCCATCGTGAGCCCAACTCACAGTTACCTAACATGTATGTCTGTTGGATGTGGAAGAAAGACTGGAAGGAACCTGGACTCCAGTATCCCATCTTAGTCTCAAAATGCAAAATCAGAAACTTTGGTTTATTCATAGGCCAAAGTAAATGTAATGATGTTTACTGTTTATGTACTTTGGTTTTATTGATGTTTTATTTTTTCTCTATTTTCCTTACTAGTCTCTCTTAGTAGCAATATGTTTTACAAAATGCTTTACTAATTTCTTTATTAATTAGAGATATATTTAAGAAGTCCAAGTTTATACAAGTTGTTCTTCACATTTACCTGCCATGAATCAGGTAAATAATTAAAAAAATGAAGTAGTAGTAATAATAGTAGAACTAGTAACAGTAATACTGGTATGTGCACATAGTCCAGTGAAATTCTTAGACTTCAGATTCAGTAAACCTTTACTGCTTAAGTAGTAAAAAATGACTGCTACATTCAAGAAACCAATAATAAGAAAATGTATATTTAAATTGCTTATTAAACAGTGTTTACCTTATTTTGAGAGTTCGTTTTTAAAAGAGTTGCCTGTTTCCCTAGCTAATGGAGGATGGGGGCGCGGGGAGGTGGGTGGCTCTTGTCAGCTCTCACCAAAACACAAAAGATAATTTACACAATGACTGTGGTTGTTGAGGTTTTGGTCAGTTCATTTATCAAGAGCACTCCTGGAAAATAGGCTCCATAATTATTTTTTAGTTACATTGATTGAAATAATTTCAAAATTACCTGAAATTGCTTTCATTAACTTTTGTTCTTTTTAAACACTGTATAATTATAAAATAAACAGCACATTCATTATTATATAAACATATTATTTTACTTGTGTGAGTCTGTTTTTTGTGTCCAAATTCTGATATTTTCATATTTTTAGTTCTGCATGTTCACAGGTGTCATTTACCAAAGTTAAGTTGATCTGAAAACCTTTTTAACTATTAAACATTGTATAACTCATTATATTACATTTTTTACTGCCTAGTGATGAAAATGGCACATTTAATTCTAGCAAAATGAATTGAAATTAAAGAATACAGTTTACTGTATTATTGCCTTATTTATAGCACAAAACTGTAATTTTATTAACTTATGTTTTAGATTAGGTGCACAAATATCAGTCTTGTTTTACACATTTAAGTTTCATTTGTCCCCATGAAACTCGGAAAAAAATAAAAGTTGTGTCCTTACTTCAAGGAAATCAAGCCATTCTGATAACAATGTAAAGGAAAACAAGATCATCTATCTGAACGTTTATATATTTCATAATCACAGCTCTCACACAATAGCAAAGATAAAAATCAAGAACTTATCTTCAATGCGAAGCTACAAAAAAATGAAACATCTGTGACTTGCAAGGACACTCGGTATCTCTAAGCTGACGAATAGACTGCCATGAAAATGTTTTTGTGACAAACTGTGTTATACTTCATCTTGACAGGCTAACGTAACTCTGTAGGATAAACAATACAAAACATTGACTATTATCATGGCCATGTGATCATGAACACTTTACATATTTGACACCCTTTTTTAGGAAAAGAACTGATGGTGTCACATGTCACTTTTAAGATGTAATGTGTGGCTTTGTCATTGAAAGTCCAAGGGTCAGTGTGGAAGATTTCCACCTTAAATTATCTTTTAAAGCCGGCCACAGCAGGCAGATTACAGAATGTGTCCCTAGGAAATGAACGAACACAAAATATATTGTGTGTAAAATATAACAGATAATCCTAAAAGTACTATGGATTACACAAGAAATGGATGAAGCTGAATTCAAAATATTAGTTATCTTCTATTTTATTTTTTTAATGCAAATCATTACATGGATATTGTGAATGGGATTTAGCAGAAGATCATATGACACTCAAGGTGTGTCACTTGTGGTGCAGCACACTGAGTTTGGTAAGGAATGTGCATTAGACATGGTGTGGAAGGGGACTGGGATGAGATAGAACGAGATGGTGTCAAGTTTTACAATACGGAATGTTATGATGTTGTATATATAGGTTTTATTCTTTTACCTAAAATGGCAGGTTAGGAATAATTTAGCATGACATTCATCATGCATATTCTGAAGAAACTTGGCAGTTAATACTGTATAATTATTACCTTGTAATTTTACCACAGCAAGTGAGTGTTACTGTTTTTGTTATGATGTACTTTTAAACATATAAAAGAGCAATACTTCATTTTATATAACCAAGACTAAGCGAAAACTATTCTCAGGCTGCAATGGATTTTAGGAGTGTGTCTGAAAATGGTAAAGCCTTTTTGTCTATTACATGTTTTCCAATTATCCTTTAACTTTCTCTGTCACTTACAATGCCCTATACCTGGTTAAAGTGCACCAAATGTGAATATAAGGATTGCTTTTCATAACAGTACCAACAGAGGTTTACAAAATAATAAAGTAAAAGTCAATAGTCTCCTATAAATTCCCTCGATGGCAGTTGTTATACCTTCAAGTTTAAGGTAAATACAGCAAATGTATGCAATTTTCTGAATAGCCTACTCTTGTCACTGCAATTTATGTGGCATGTAGTCAACACAAAATATCCCCATGTATCCCAAAATGCTGCTTCCATAATCTTCTCAGCTGGAAGCTTGCTGAAAATGTTCTTTTGCAGGGAAAGAGCAAGTGCATTTTTAATGCATAAAATCTGAGCTTGTGAAGGATACCAAAAGGGTGGAATTTTGAAGTAAAGGTTTCAAATTTCTCTGCATCAAACTGATATTGGACATACCCACCCAGACTAAGTAAGTGACACAGAGATACGTGTGTACATTTTGATCTGAAACACCTACAATCAGTCCATTTTTAACTTGCCAAAGAATGGCGTACAGTAGCCTTTACAGATGCTCTAATACTTTGCCACCCAGTAGAGATAAAAGTGTTCTACTTCCTATGGGGCATAACCGAGAAAAACAAAATACAATTCAAAATGAGCAATGTTAGATTCTGTTTTCTTTTTTTAAATAGATGGTGAAAAATTCAAATTTGTTATGTGTTCCTTGTCGCATGAACTTAAATGTACCTAATTTTAGGACTTAGTGAAGACTGGGCAATTATGATGTATGTGTTAATAGGTTAAACTTTACAATATAAAAATTTGGATGTGAGCTTGAGTAGGCTTTGCACCCTAGGAACCAAATTACCTGAACTATTCTATAACATTTCAGTAATTATTTACCGCTGTGATGCTGATCTTTCTGATCATAAAATAGGTCATTACAACAGCAATTGACAAGAAGAATTCATTATTAATTGCAGAATTACTGTATTTGAGGGTTCATCTAAAGTGTCTCTTTCTCTTACATGATTTGGCTCAAAAATTAATCAGCACGTCATCTTCTCATAACAGGCTTCAGTTTTCAGTTTGGTATTTTTCCATTCAGCTGTTTTAGCTCTAGACTGTCCTCAAGAAATTGTGACACACAGACAGACACACAGCAATCATCGAGAAATCAGTGGGTTTGGTATCAAGGGAACCCTAAAACATCAAGATTTGTTGAAAACTGGAGATCAAAATATTTGACGAATCTAAAGCTTTCGCTCCTCCCGATAGATGATAGGTTATGGTGGGGAGGGCACAAAGCAAAAAGCGTACTACATTTCTATATGACTATATTTTAAAAGATGTCAGGGCTGCTACTTCTTTTTGTGTTACTTTTAATTAGAAACATGAAATAAGGCATGAAAAGAAGCAGTTTTAAGCAAGTAATGGACAAAGTATAAAACAAAACGCTCAAATGACTGATGCCCTTAAAATGTTATAAACCTACAGACTGTAGGAAACAGTCAATTCCACCAGACCAGCAGGTAGATCAGCCCAATGTTGGATTGTAAGTGCTATGTTTTCAGAACAAAAGGCAAGCATTTTACCATTCAATTTTAGGACCTCACCCATTTTAGCAGGAAATCCATAGCTGACATCCAGTTTTTGATATTACCACCAGAACCACTGTTGATGTTGGAGAATGAAATTACAAAGGAAAATTTCAACTCATCAAGAGACAGAGGACACTCTTAAGTGAAAGCACAATTCAACTCAGCGCTGCAATTGTTCTCAACAAAACTGCCTTCTGCTAGAGCGTGTAAAGAGCAAGTGTGTGTGAAAGCGAAATGATGTAACTCAAGGTCTCATAGGGCCACCCACCAGTCTCAGCCTTCACAAATTAGAGCTTACCTACCATTCCATAAAAATGGAAAAGGAGTGATTTGATGTCTTAGCAGGATTTAACAGGAGGGGAAAGAGGAAGCATAGAACTTAGTAAGTTAATACCAGGCTCAATTTTCTTTTTAATGATTGCTAGGTGGGATCAGAAAGATAACGATGGGACCAGGAGGAAAAGGATGGTTTAATATTATTAAAACATTGTGAGAATTAATGATGAAAGGCAGTCCAAGCAGAAGGCATTTGGATAAATTAATTCTGTATCCTGGCTAATTTTCATAAAATTTAAATGGTTCAAGAATGTAGGGAAGGTCAGAGGGTGGCCTTTCTGAGAAACAGAAAGACATCAGGGATTTTTTGAGGAAAAGCAGGTGGCCAGGGTCTCAAGAGAGAGATTAAATAGTAATGAATCAGGGCTTCTATTTCAAATATACGATTCAAATGCTTTTTCCAGATTAGTATGACATTTTACATGATGAATGTTTTCCTGATTTAAATTTTGAATGCACTTGTTTTTAATTTCCACCCAGATTGCAAGTTACTGATTCAATATTTAATTGAAAGAGATCTGCTGCATCAACTTCCTGACAGCTTTGAGAATTTTCAAGATCTTAATTAGGTTTTCACAAGGCTGAAGAGGTTTAGCTCCTTTAGCTTCTCAGAGTAGGGCATGTCCTTTAATCCAGAGATACACTTGTCTGATATCTTCTGCACAGAGTTAATGAATGGAACACACAAGAATTGAAACAATGGTTGCATGGTGATGCTTGACAGCTAAAAAATTCAGTATTCAAACCAGCACTGGCAAGACCATGTGCACATTTTTTATGATGTTTAGAGTGTAATCCATTTTGAATTTTGCATTGACAGACTGAAATAACTGATCAATATTATGTTGATTGGATGTGGTATTTGCAGCACTCAGTCATGCTAAAGCGTTGAAGAAAGCGATCAACCAACCCTTTTTATTTCACAAATATTCTGACAGCAAACTGGCTGGTAAACCTTTGAGCAAAACCATGGAAATGCTCATAAAGACAGCAAAACAAATTCTATCCCAAAAGTACCAGCATAGAGGTCAAAGCTAAATGAAATGCACAAGAAGATTTTTAAAAAAGGTTTTGAAGTTTTTTTGGTATTTGCATATCAGATAATGAAGAGAATGTTGAGCCGACTTTGAAATGCAGAACGTGGACCAAACAACAAGTATTAAAAATGGTGGCTATTAAAGGACCTGAAATTGCATCCAAAATGTAAAAACAAACAAAAAACACAACACTTAATCCATTAGGAACTTTGACAGAATAATGACAGGAAAGGAATCCTTGACCTCATAATCTCCAAATCAAGTACAAGACAGTACCACTTACTATCCAAATAAGCTAAAAACCAACAGCAAAACTAAATCATGACAGCACCATTGTTCATTATTCCCATTGCATGGGGTTTAAAGGCTGGTCTGTGAAACTTTGGATTCAAAGAGATGTCACATGCACCTTTTCTCCATGTCTGGTCCTGTGTGACTTCAAACAGCTTACCAATTCTGAAGGGATACCCCGATTTAACACACTATGCCATTGATGAAGATGTCAAGTCAGCTACAGGAAAGTGGTTATGCATGCCAGACTAAATGTTGTATGTGAATGGCACAGAAAAGCTATGTGAAAGTCTTTGTTGTAATATTAAAAATGATCTTTTAATACTCATTTTTGCACCTATTGTTTAGATTTCAGTTTGTTTTTGTACTTTGAATTATTATGTCATTTTGGTATTGCCATTATGTAATTTGGTTTTTGGATGGGTGCCACCATTTTGAGACCAATAGCCAATCTGCCTACTGCTGGTCATGTAATATGCAGGTAAACATGACACATTGTGATTTTGTGTACTTTCTAGTGCTTTTTTTCTAAGAAAAAAGGTGGTGGTACTCACATGAAATTTTCTATGAAGAGCATTTTACAGGAACTTCCATACTTTTGACATATCGTCTGATGTTCCTTCTGCTTCTCTTGATCGCTGCTTGCTCTTAGTATCTACAGCAAAGTGACATCCTCACAGCAGCCATAGGTCCACATATCTATCTGGGCTGAACTTAAGAAATGGAGGTCCTTCGTTTTTCAGGAACGTCATTACAGAGGTTGTCTGTCTTAACAAAGACGATATCGATGTTGTGACTATCAGATTCATCTGAGACTATCCTCTTTGACATTCACGTGATGATATAGCAATGGTGTTTAAGGTGTGGGTTAACCTAACACTTTATCCTTTGTTGTTTGGTCAGCAACACAGGAACGCCGCAGGGGACTGTATTTTCTCTGGTCCTGTTTAGCCTATATACATCAGACTTCCAATACGATTCGGAGTCCTGCCACATGCAAAAGTTCGCTGATGACACTGTTATTGTGGGCTGCATCAGGAGTGGGCAGGAGGAGGAGTACAGGAAGCTAATCAAAGACTTTGTTAAATGGTGCGACTCAAACCACTTACACTCGAACACCAGCAAGACTAAGGAACTGGTGGTGGATTTTAGGAGGCCCAGGCCCCTCATGGACCCCGTGATCATCAGAGGAGACTGTGTGCAGAGGGTGCAGACCTACAAATACCTGGGAGTGCAGCTGGATGACAAATTGGACTGGACTGCCAATATTGATGCTCTGTGCAAGAAAGGTCAGAGCCGACTATACTTTCTTAGAAGGTTGGCGTCCTTCAATATCTGCAATAAGATGCTGGAGATGTTCTACCAGACAGTTGTGGCGAGTGCCCTCTTCTACGCTGTGGTGTGCTGGGGAGGCAGCATAAAGAAGAAGGACAAACTTGTTAAGAAGGCAGGCTCTATTGTAGGAATAAAGCTGGACAGTTTAACATCTGTAGCAGAGCAATGGGCACTAAGCAAACTCCTGTCAATCATGAAGAATCCACTGCATCCACTTAACAGTGTCATCTCCAGGCAGAGGAGTAGCTTCAGTGACAGACTGAGGAGATCGTTCCTCCCCCACACTATGCGACTCTTCAGTTCCACCCGGGGGAGTAAATGCTAATATTAATCAAAGTTATTGTCTGTTTTTACATGCATTTTTATTACTCTTTAATTTAATATTGTTTTTTTTTTGTATCAGTATACTGCTGCTGGATTATTTGAATTTCCACTTGGGATTAATAAAGTATCTATCTATCTATCTATCTATCTATCTATCTATCTATCTATCTATCTATCTATCTA
>JANRMT010062841.1:55171305-55198394 GCA_026402145.1 Polypterus bichir lapradei | reverse complement strand
TGTAGTTGGGAAGAAGCATGCAAGTAAGTGCAGCACAGAGCACCGTGATGGGGTGAGCACAGAGAGTTTCTCTCTGCCCGGCTTCGATGCAAAGGAGCAATTTGGGATGTTGAAATGAGGGGATCAGGAAAAAAAAGATTGGTGCCAACCAAAACAGGCGTACTTTTTCTTTAAGCAGCATCGGTTGTTTGAAGTGCTGGCGGCTTGGTTGCATGTGTGTGGGACAGCAAACTTGTTGACTGCTATGCTAGCATCTGCCAACTGCAGTAGCGTCTTGCTTAGAAAACCTCACGAGAGCCCGAATGTGCGATATTTCTATGAATAGCCCACAGGCCGGGCCACAGTTTGCCAACAACTGATCTACATATATCACCAATGGAAATATTTCAGAAACAGGAGTAAACCAATAGTACCAACCTAAACGAAAGAAATCGGAAATGGCAATGTAACAAATTAATTCACGGAAAAGTGACATCTACTGTAATATTTATTAATAATTTTATTTATGATTACTTTTGTACAGGGCAGCACGGTGGTGCAGTGGTGGCGCTGCTGCCTGTTAGTAAGGAAACCCGGGTTAGCTTCCTTGGTCCTCCCTGCGTGGAGTTTGCATGTTCTCCCTGTGTCTGCGTGGGTTTCCTCCGGGTGTTCTGGTTTCCTCCCACAGTCCAAAGACAAGCAGGTTATGTGCACTGGTGATTTTAAATTGTTCCTAGTGTGTGCTGTGTGAGTGTGTGTGTGTGTGTGGGTGTGTGTGTGTGCCCTGCGGTGGGCCGGCGCCCTGCCCGGGGTTTGTTCCTGCCTTGTGCTCTGTGCTGGCTGGGATTGGCTCCAGCAGACCCCATGACCCTGTGTTCGGATATAGCGGGTTGGACAATGACTGACTGACTGACTAACTTTTGAACAATAATAAAAGGTTCCGGTACTGTGTACTGTTGTGTACAGTCAGGAAAAAAGCACTGGTACTATCAATAAAAGAAGGTATTTTTGTATTTTGATCTCTTACTTGAAGACCTTTGATTTTTTTTAGTGTTGGTGGAAGCCAAAAGACTTTTCTGAGAACACTTTAGTGGTAAAACATCTTGCTTGTTTATTTGACTTTGATTCTTGATTTTCTGTTGAGAGCATTTGGTGAATATTTTCACTATCTCTATGTTTTCTCTTGGCCTCGTTTGCCTGTTCCTAACCATTATACCGTCTGTTCCTTTTGTTATGATCTGTAGTTGTCTCATTTCATTTTCTGAAACCGCTTTTCCTGGTGAGGGACTCTGTGGCAGCAGGCTAAGCAGGTCAGCTCCGACTTTCCAGATTTCTGCCCTTTCTTGGGGATTCCCAGGCATTCCTAAGGCAGCCAAGAGATATAATCCCTCCAGGTCCTGCCACAAGATCTCTGTTCAGTGGGATGTGCCCAATGCCGCTCTATGGGGAGCTTCTTGAGAAGCCTCCTTAAGACTTCCCAAACCGTCTCAGCTGGCTCCTGTCAATCAGGAGGAGCAGCAACTCTACACTGAGATTCTCCCAAAATGCTGAGCTTCTGATCCTGTAATGGAGTGTCGGCATAACCACCTTGCAAAGTGACTTCATTTCTGCTACTTATACTTCCAATCTCATTCTTTCGGCCATTAGCCACAGCTTATGACAAAAGGTGAGGACAGGGATGAAGATCAGCTGATAAACTGAGAGTATTGCCTTTACACTAAGCTCACGCTTCACTAACATGAACCAGTACAGTGCCCACAAAACAGTGCTGACATCATCATGGCAACAGTTTAAATGGTTAGCTTCATGCAATTTCTGGGCATCTGAGTTTATGGATAAATCAAAAAATTCTCTGCCTGTTTGGTGCTAGTATTTAGGAATTATCTTTAGCATTCAGACAACTTCTTCTAGCTTTCAACTTTGATTTTTAGTTTAGTGCTTAAGATCGATGAATGGTAGGGTGGACCCTTTGTTGGCAAATTATTCAGCTTGTTTTATTGTTTCTTCTCTTGGTTACCTCTATTACTTAATGTTTGCCTTTCCTCCCAACAAGCACAACATCTTTTGTGTGTCCACCATTTGGTTATACCTTTTCAGTTCTGTGCGGAACCATATTTAGGGCTTATAGAATGACTGTCTAAAATGTGACATATTGAAGACTGGGCTAAAAAGGAAATTATGACAATAATAAACTTTATATGCTGTTGGATGGTTTCCAATCATTATAGTTAAATATTTTCAGACAATGAAAGACTTAAGTGTGCTTTGCTTTCTTTGTGCCCAATAATTTATGTTAACACTCTTCTTTATGGATTAAACTGTATCATTTTACACCCTCGTCAACATAACTCTGAACTGATATGCAATCCTTGGAAAAACTCTTTGGGCTATATGATTAATATAAAATAATATATAATAACAATTCAGAGTTACAATTTCTGGCAGCACAGAGCACAAGCCAGGAACCAGTCAAGGGTGGGGTGTCAGTCCATTGCAAGGCTAACCCATGCATATACCTACATCAACAGGGGCCACATGAGAAAGGGCTATTTAATTAACATACTTCCCTTTGAGATGCTGGAGTAAAAAAATGGATTACCCAGACTAAAAAACATTCATTAGGAGAACAGATGTAGGATTGTGATATCTGGCACCAAGATGTTAGCAGTAGATCCTATAATCCTTTAAATTGTGAGGTGGGGCCTCTATGGATTGGACTTGTTTTTCCAGCACATCAGACAGATCCTTTCTTGGATTGAGATCTGGGGAATTTGGAGGCCAAGTCAACACCATGAACTCTTTGTCATGTTCCCCTAACCATTGCTGAACAATTTTTGCATTGTGGCAGGCAGGGCGCATTATCCTGCTGAAAGTGGACACTGCCATCAGAAAATACCGTTGCCATGAAGGGGAGTATGTGGTCTGCAACAGTCTTTAGATAGGTGGTATGTATCAAAGTAACATCCACATCAATGCCAGGACCCAGTTTCCCAGCAGAGCATTGCCTAGAGCATCACACTGCCTTTATCGACTTGCCTTTCTCCCATAGTGTGTTGTGCTGCCATCTCTTCCCCAGGTAAAAAACACACTTACACCCGGCCATTCACATAATCTAAAATAAAATGTCATTTATCAGCCCTGGCCACCTTCTTCCATTGTTACTTGCTTCAGTTCTAATGCCTATGTGCCCATTGTAGGTTAACATGGGCACTCTGATTGGTCTGCGGCTAGGCAGCTCCATATCCAGCAAGCTGTGATGCACTGTGTGTTCTGACACCTTCTGTCACGGCCAGTATTACATTTTTCAGCAATCTGTGCTACAGTAGCTCTTCTCCGTTCCATATGTGCATCAATAAGTCTTGGGCGCTCATGACCCTGTTGCTGGTTCACTGGTAGTCCTTCCATGGACCACTTTTGGTAGGTACTAACCACTGCATACTGGAAATACCACACAAGACTTGCTGTTTTGGAGATGTTCAGATCATCTTCTGGCCATCACAATTTGACCCTAATCAAAGTCACTCAGATCCTTATGCTTGTCCATTTTTTCTGCTTCCAGCACATCACATTTAATAACTGGCTGTTCACTTGCTGCCTAATATATCCATTAGAAAATCAGGTGTGTGTCATACACGAGGAAATGTAATTCTGTAATGTTTACTTCTTCTGCTTGGGCTCGCTCGCTCATGCACTCGCGCTCTCTCTCTCTCGCTTGCTTGCTCGCACACTCGTGTTCTCTCTCTCTCTCTCTCTCTCTCTCGCTTGCTTGTGCTCTCGCGCTCTCTCTCGATCGCGCTCTCTCTCTCTAAACGCTTCCTATACAATCACAACGAGTGTCGTAAACGGGGCAAAACGATTTTCCTGATTTTCTTTGTAAAAATTAGGGTGCGCATCTTACACGAGGGCGCGTGGTACATAAGTAAATGCAGTATATATATATATATATATATATATATATATATATATATTATTCACTTTACCTGTCAGTGTTTTTAATGTTGTGTTGCTGCACCCAGATCAACTTTATCTTGTGTCACAAGCTCCACAAAGAGCTATAGCAAGGTTTAGGGCAGCCACATATATATTATTTTCCTGGCTGTAAATTGCAAATAAATGACAACACTGATATGCAAAAGCTGGAGTCCAAAACAGAACTGAGGGAATAGGGGAAAGGTGGAGGCTTTTAAAGGTCAGGGCAGGAAGTGACATCAAAGGGGCCGGGATTGGAAAGGTCTTCAGCCATAGGCCCGAGCCCGGACGTGACATCAAGGGGGCCGGAGCCGGCAAGGCCTTCATCTATAGGTCCGGACCCGGAAGTGACGTCAAGATGGCCAAGTGAAACTTCCCTTGAATGGTCTGCAGGACAACGAGAAAAAGAGTCAGTGCACTCTGCCACATCCCGGTAAGATTCAGAATTGCCCTCACTCAAGCCCTTTAACTGCTTCCCATGCGCACGTGTGTGACACTTGCTTTGCGTAGAGGCATTCACTTGCAACCAAGAAGTTGTGGGAAAGTTATTAAGGTTATTCCACCTTTCACTCCGTGAAAATTTAATGACCCCACTTGACATTTTTTTATAGTGCATAAGAACAGTGGTGAAACAAGCTGTTTTGAAGTGAAAATGCAAGATCATACTCAGCGCTGTACTTATGACTCTCCCCTTGAAGAAAGAACAATTTACTTTAGTACAATGTGACCTTTGGTTGACAGAGCAATGCTGGAGGACAGTCTTGGTCACTAACTAATGAACCAAAGTCTTAATGGGCCCCTGCCACTCTGGGCAACCATGCAACGAATCCTCTGCATTCCCCGTATTTGAAGTTCTGCATAAAAATATGTATGGATGATCAATGATCACAACCTCTGCAGCTCCAATGTAACAGCACTTATTTAGCAACACCAGCTACGAACTCATACATATCCCAGGAACACATGCAGTTCTGTTTGCATTTCATCATCTAGCTTTAGGGCTATTGGAACTCTAAGCCACCAAGAGTGTTTGAGTCATTTAAACTAATCAACCAAACATGCAGCTCCAAAAACACAGAAATAGCTATCCGCTCTGGATTCTATTTCTTGGTATTCTTCAGTAATGTACAGTATGTACCATAGGAACAATTATGTTGTGATAGATGATGTCCATGGACTTGTGAATGGTGTTCATTTACCATTCCAGGAGTCTATTTTGGATGCTCGTTGTGCATCGATGGGCATTGTGGCCCACATGGTTGCTATTCCCCTTCTTGCAGCAGGTATAAGGTATAGGGCAGGTATTCTTGGTCAGGAGGCAGAGGGTGGCATCATCCCTCTAGTGTACTACTCATTTGGACACCTACATGGCTGCTTAGAAGATGTAGTTCTGGAGCGCAACACTGTTTGGGCCCTTGGGTGTCACTGAAGGTGCTGCTGGGAGGAGGCTCTCCTGCCAGGTGTAGGATTCCCTAACCTGGAAGTCCTTCCTGGATACAGTACTGACATGCCAGAAGTACTCCTGGGTGCAGCTTAAAAAGGATCTTTCTGTCTCACCTGGGCGAAATGAGAGTCAGGAGTGGACGAAAAGGAAGACAAAGTTCACGTGCGGTGGAGGCAGCAGGGAAAATAGAAAAAAAAGGATATAATAAATATTGTTATTGTTTAGGAAAGAGGCCATTGGAAAACGAAGTTATAAAAAATAACAAGTATTTTAGACCTGAAACATAAGAGTTGACATTTGTGTTTGAGCTGAAAGTGTACGGAACGCCCTCTACAGACCACTGTATACAAACCTGGCAAACGTTTTCATATATCAAAAGCCTGATCATTTACTCAGAAAAGCACATTTACTATACTTCACTACTTTAAATCTTTTTAATTTATGAATAATAAGAAAATATTTACAAGAAAGGCTTGACATGTCAAGCAAGATCATTCATGATGTTGCAGATCATTTTCTTTGCTTCCTGTGTGTTTTAGTTTGTTATATATGTTCCTTCGGATCTTATTTAAAAATCATGCTCATTAATCATTGGAAGGAATAACAGACTCACTATCATCACTGTTATTAGAGACAAGCAATTCATGATCTGGATTTCCCCAGACACTCCTCCAGTTTATGGAAATGAATGAACAGCAATTAGCTTTAATGGAGAAGTTTAGGACTAATTTAATTTCACTAGGCAAATTGAATTAGGAGTACTGCATAATTGCTGTAACAGTGATGCCTACCTAATTTGACTCAATGGAAAAGGCATACTGGAAGAACAAAATCAAACAGTACAATCTGGAGCTCTGAACACAGCTCTTTTTCACTACTACTGTGCCACATATTCACTTAAATTAATGTGGAAAATGTTTGGAATATTCTAGCTGTGCAGCTTCACGGCTTTTATGCACCAGTATGAATCCAGGCTGAGGTGTCCTCTTCTTTGTAGAGTTTACATATTGCGATGGAGACCATGGTAGGGACAGCAACTTCAAGGAAAAGGAGGTAGTATAAGACAGGATTAGGGCCATTAGACACCCTGGGAGTAAACATTGCCAGTGATACAAAACCTCGACTGATAGAGGTTGCTATACCACAATATACACTGGGAAAAATGTTAAGAGCTCCTCAAGAAGGTATGTGGCAGCAAGAAGGGTCAGTAGATTATGTATAATTTCCGGCTGCCCTATATAATGATGGCATGACCTGTAACTGGCCTGTTCTTTAAGACACAACTGGGGGTCCATATTTGCATAGACACCTGGGGCTACTGTGACGGTACGGGTCAGCTCCTTTCTCCCACTTCTATAATGGAAGCCTCTTGAACCTGACACCATCAGTATCGTAATCGAGATGAGCATGGCAGATAAGGACCGAAAACAACAAGCACGGAGATGGTGAAAAGTGCAAGTGCGTTTATTAAAAACTCAACAAAAACAAGTGTTCAAAAAGTGCAGTAATAAAAAGTTAATAAATAAATAATCCATAAAAACATCCAAGTTTAAGTAGAGGTTAAATTGATCAAATAAATAAATCCATGAAAATGAGATTAAAATTCAGGCAGGAGTCTTCTTTAAAATTCTTAGTCCCCAGTGCTTCCCTTTAAAAATGAATGCCTCTCCGGTTTATCCTATTTGGACCTCGCAGACATCCACCAACAGACACAGACATCTTTCCATCCTGGCCCCGCTGCCTGATCCATGGTGTTCCACGGGGAGCCACCAGACCCTTCTCCCCTGCCCACTGCTGTCTTTCCAGGCTCCACCTGGCAAGAGGATACTCCTAAGTGTAATGATCACTCCTGCTTCCAGTTGCATTATACCTGGATGACCAAAGTGGCAAGACTTACATGGCCAAGCAGAAGGGACGTCACTTATCTTCAGTGGTATCCTCTTCCACTCTTGGGCTGCAAAGTGACCTACCTCTGTGCACCGTGACCTACTAACAAAACTTTGGAGTGGTTTGAGGTGGCTTAACTGATAGTATAAAACCTGTGAATTCTTCTTATTAGTAAGTAATTTTACCATCATGGCAATATGCCACACTGCACAAAGAAAAAAAACTTATCTACTGATATTTTGTAGTGTTATGAAGACCAAAGGAAGCCCTTGTTAATTTTTTGTTACATAAGAGTAAATAAGTAACAGATGCATTTTTGCCTTAACAACAGTAAACGGGTTATCGACATTTTAGCTTTTGAGAATTACATTTACTGTATATATAGGCTCTCTTTAAAATTATCTATTAAGAATTTGTTAATGTTGACCTTTCTCAGGATCCCCAAAGCTTTATGTAGGCCCAAAAAGGTACATGTCATTCAATGCATACAAACTCACATTGAACATAGATAAGTAATAAAAATTATTAAAATTCCCAGCTTTGTTTGTGACTCTTCCTCTGTTCTTCTCTCTTTGCGACTGTGCCAGTGAGAATTCAGTACAATTTACCTCCCAACTCTAAGCTTACAAATTAGGGACTAAAGTAATTAATCACATAGGTGGCTGTTTTGTCATTAAATCAAACCACGGTCTATCCCAAACAGGACATTTTTACTGTGGTAATTGCTGGTGGCCAGCCACAAACTTGTGACATGTGGATTATAAAGGCTCTTAGAAGCTCCTGTTTTACACACCGTGAGCAATAGGTTTGTCTAGTCTCCTCCACAAAAAGTAAAGCCCCAGTATTTCCCTAATGAGGCTCCTTGGTAGCACAGTTGGTATGATTTGTTATTTCCTTTCACCTGATGGCAGCTATGACTTCACTTCTTGGGAGCCATCATTAGATTATAATTCCAGCCTTTAGCCCCTATCTCTTACTCACACTGGTTTCTGGAAGATGTCATTTTGTACCAGCATTGGGATTTCTTAAATGTAAGTAAATATTTTGTGCTTTCCCTGTTCCATAATGTGTTTGTCACCTGCTCAGACATCAGTAGTACTTTAGTTTTGTCAGTCATAACATATGCAGTAAGTATTTCATAGCATATTAATCAGTAAGTCTGTCTGTTAGGCACACTATTATGTTAGTTACATGGACTGAGTGTAATGATAGCAGTGCACACTAACAGAGGCACAACATCATTAAAATATTTCTTTACTATTATATATATACTGGAGTTCTTTAGTATTATATATATATATATATATATATATATATACACAGAATATATATATACTGTATATATATAAAATGTTTTATTCAGGCTAAATCTGAAGTGCTATAAAGAAAGCAGTCTGGCACTTACCATTTAATATTGAGTACTTAGTAACTATGGAAACTAAAACTTCATGCAACGTCACCATTTTGCGAGAGATGAAAGGCTGGAGGCTAAAGGCCAGAAGATCAGTTTATATTTGCTGTCTAGAGAAAGCTGAAAGAAATTATGTAGGCTTTTCCTGGCACAATGGAAAATGAACCTAAATGGCCCCCGAAATGGCCATTCATTGTCCTAGGGTTGTGGAACAATGTCCCTCTTTAAACATTCTGCGTGTTTATTGATTCAATTCACAGAAGTACCTGACATTGCTTGAAATTAAATTGTGACATTTATGCATGTATGGTCAGCCGTATTGTGTGAAATGTTGCCATTTTTTGTCTGTTCAAGTATTTCTTTTTGTTGATATTGCAGTTTCAGGTTTGCAAAAGAAATACAGACAGTAAATCGTACCATACGACAGTTAAGTGGTATTGCTTCTCCATATATCCCTTCATCCTTCAATCTGTTTTCTAAATATACTTTTATCATTGAATGGTTGTGCAGAGGCAGTTTCTGTCCTAAGTGTTAAGGGTTTATAAACCTTAATGCATCATTTTTGGCAGTCTTGATTAGAGCTGAAGTATTAATATTTGCTGCTGATTATTCATTTTTATGCCTTTTCAGAAAACAGCCATGTCCCGCTTGTACATAGAAATTTCAACAGTATTTGCTTTCTTATATATGGCCTAAAACTGTACAAATTCACAGGTGCAGTATATTCAAATTATGAATATGTAATGGGGCAGAGTGGTGGCTCTGAGGCTAAGGATCCCCATCACTGCCAAAAGAGATGCTACTCTGCTGGGTCCTCGAGCAAGGCCCTAAACCTTCAGTTGCTTCAGGGGCACTGTACAATGGCTGACCCTGCGCTCTGACCCCAAGGGGTATGCGAAAAGATGCATTTCACTGCATGGTGTCCTGTATAACTATATATGTGACAAAAAAATAAAGAATTATGAATTAATTCATTCACTCCCTGACTGACACTATCCATTTTTCTCAGCACAGAGGTCAGGCCTAGAGCCTATCCTGACAATCAGGATCAACTAACAATGGAGAGGCTGCTGGTCTTTTGCAAGGCTTACTTACACATCTAGGCTAGTTTAAATCTTTCACACAACCTTACTTTCCCATCTTCTGAATTTGAAAGGAAAACAGGAATGCCTGGAGAAGAACACACAATGGTTCCTGTTAAACAGTGTTTTGAAACCTCATTTGCTAAAACAGGAGATGTATAGTATGTGGGAGCTCAAGTGGTAAAGTAACAAGACCATCATTGCAGGTAACATGGGAGAAAAATTGTAGAAGCGAGGCCCTATCAGGTCTTGACAATGCAAACAACACAACATCTCTTAAGAGCAGGACACAAAGCCAGAAAAGTTAAATGAGTTGCCATAAGACGCAGTAGTGCATGTGTTTGTAGAAAATGCTCCGGGATTGATTACTCCATGGTCATGTGTAGAAGGAATTTTTTTTATATTAGCATAGAGAATATCAAATTAACATAAAGAGTCATGAAAAGTAATTAAAAGCTTCTAAAACATTAGATTAAGCATAAATTAGAATGTTAAGCAAATAAGATAGGTCAAGCAAATAGTTAACTAAAAATCAGTTATATTGCAATATTTTTAAGCTTACAGTAAAATTCCCAGAGTAAGAAAAGAACAGAAGATTGACGCAGAGAAACCATCTTAGAACAGGATAAAAGGTTGAGAACATCTGTGTTCAAGGCTAGGAAGCTAGGAAACGATAACACAGAGAAGATGGCTCTGAAAGCGAAACCAGCTGGATTGGTGAATCAGCAGAAACGGAACAAAAGGCTCTTTGCTGTAAGCAAGGTCTCACTGTAATGCATGAAGAGAAACATTAGTATATTCAGGCATAATAGTAATAATTATAGAAAAACATATTAGAAATTAGCTTTAGTGTAGAAGTTAAGACAAATCAAGTACTGTATGCCAAGCAATGATTAAATGAAAGCATATACTATATTTCTTTTTAATTAAAGCTTAGCTTTAGGCAACCAATATAGCATAGCATGAAAGGCTAGAGGAGGAAGTGACACCATGAAAGACCAAATATGGAATAGAGGACATCTGCCCATTTGAAGAACCAATCAGGAATAAGAAAAACAGAAACTGGAATAAACAATAGACAGTATTGCCAGGTGCAGAATGAGCTCATTGAACAAGGTTAGAATGATAAGAAATTGTTATAAAAACTTTGATTATGGTAATGTTCAGGGCTCAATCTCATTCAGCCGAATTGGGTTGAGTCCGTGTGGTTGATTTATTGCAATAAAGCCTTAAAACTCTGTCTGTCTATCTCGAGTCCTAATAGCCTTTATTTTTAGGTAAAAAGCCTTCTGATGATGAATTTTTCGCCACGACACACGTAAGCAGGAACAACTCAGTAGAAGTCATTTAAAAATGGTTCAGAAAGTGCAAAAGACAACAAAGAGTTCCCCATATTATATGGGGATCCTGTATATTGAGGAGGACAGGCTATGTAGGCTTTGCTTGCTTTGTAGGCTTTGTGGTGCCTATGAAACTCAAAAAGGAGGCTTCAACTCAAAAACTTGGCTGTAAACCTCCATTGAGGCCTAGAAAAATGAACTAAGTCTGACCCTGAAACTCATGAAGCTATCTTGCAGTCTACACAAACACAAAAAACAAGACAAAGATTACAGTCAGTCAGTCATTATCCAACCCGCTATATCCTAACACAGGGTCACAATCCCAGGGTGCAAGTCAGGAAACAAACCCCAGGCAGGGTGCCAGCCCACTGCAGGGCACATACACACACACACTAGGGACAATTTGGGATCACCAATGCACCTAATCTGCATGTCTTTGGACTGTGGGAGGAAACTGGTGTACCCGAAGGAAACCCATGCAGACATGGGGAGAACACGCAAACTCCATGCAGGGAGGAACCGGGAAGTGAACGCGGGTCTCCTAACTGTGAGGCAGCAGCGCTACCCACTGCGCCACCATGCCACCAACTTTAGTAGATGATGTATTAATTTACCATTATAAATCCATTTTGGAACAACTGGTGGTAATAACAATATTTTTCATTAAAATATTACAAAGCAGTACTTACTTGCACTTAAATATAATGGACTGTACCTGGATGTATGAAATTTCTTGTTGAACCAAGCCAGTAAAAGAAATAGAAATAGAAAACGTGAAATTGTAATTTTGATTTTGAATAAATTCACTTATTTACTGTGAATTAGGATTACAAATAATTAAGGAAAGGAACAACATTCATAAAGAATTGTCTACTCGCCAAGAAGATAGCTGAATTCAAAAGATCAAGTGAAAAAGTCAAGTTGAACAGACATTTACTATTCTCGTCCATATCTGTGTTGTTTACTAACAGAATGGAAGTGAAGATTCAGGGAAAAACGTGTGTGCACTTCTTCTGCAAATGCTGATTGGTGTACAGCTTTCAATTTTAACCAATAATAAGGATATGGAGATTTTAAAATTTTAGAAGCCAAAATTCCAGATATTTTCAAAATTTTATAAATTCCACCCAGACAGTTCATGGCTCATTAAAAATGAGGACATGTCTGGGAAAATCAGGACGGTTGGCAGCCCTAGGTCAAGAGAACAGCAATTAAACTACACTCTTCTTCTTCTTCGTTCGGCTGCTCCCGTTAGGGGTTGCCACAGCGGATCATCTTCTTCCATATCTTTCTGTCCTCTTGTTCTGTTAGCAATTAAACTACAGTGTGAGACAAAATCAAATTTGAACTTTCACAGCAAAAATGTTAGAACAGAAAATCTTTTTATCAAGGATTTAGTAAGGGTTTTGAATCTGCAGATCAGATGAGGCAGTGCACCTACAGCTGACCATTTAACCCACTGTGCTGATAAGCTATGGGTCACGATCTCTGTGGCTGCATCACTGACGACATAGGGTGTGGTCCTATTCAAATGAATTCAAAATGGCAGCCACATTATTATATTAAACAATTCCTAAAATATTTGGAAAATTTAAAAATAAATACCATAACTAAATTTTCTGACAGAGAAAACCTTCAAAACAAGCATAAGATCATGCAAAATGATCAGCAGAAGAACATCAAAAATTAACAAAACCCAAATCATAACACTGGCAGATACAAAACTCAAAGACACAAACTAAACTCTAACAAAGTGGCACAAAAGCACAAGCCAAACAATAACTCAAAAGGATACTTTATAACAAGCAAATCTTAAAGAACAATCTAAAAAAAGCCAAAGCTAAACTATTACCCGAAGGCTTCAATTCTAAGCAAATGCTTATACCAAATGGTGCAGTTTAAACCTTACAGTATCTCCTCCCCCGTCAGTTTCATACATTATTCTTAACTGAAAGAACCCCCCCTTCTGAGAACAAAAGGACATTATTTAGCCTCCACATACACATAATCTTTAAGATAAGTAGGCGCCTTCCTCTCACAAACCGGATAGTGCTTTCTCTTTCTCTTACAGCCTGCTGATTCACTGCCTTCAAAACACTTGTTCTGTGACTTGGCCTCTGCCTGTTGAGACTGAGATAGTGTGGCATCTTTCTCTTCGGCATTGGAGTTATCTAGTGTTTGATTATTCTCTTCATCATACTGATCCTGATGTTGATGCACTACCTGACCCTCCTTTGGTTCTACTTTCTAAGACACGGGACCTGTTTGCTCCATTAGAACCCCTGGTTTGTCTCCTCCAATTTGATACCCCTCACATATACTGACTTTGAATACTTGAATATTCATTCTTGTGCATAATGACCATGATGCTCGTTTTGTTAATCGTGATTTTTCCACACTTTACTAGCCAGCTTTATTTTACTTCTACTTTACTCTCACCGCCACTTGTGGGATGCCTTGTAGCAAATTTTCCATTCTACGTTGAAATATGTCCAGGGCTGAGAAAACTCCATAAGGCAGCCTCACATACTGGTACAAACCTCTATGAGTGTTCATTGAAGTGTACTTTTTTGAGTACTCATGTAACTTTAGCTGCTGATAGGCCTGCAACATATCTAATTTTGCGAACCTTTCCCCACCGCTTATCACTGCCATTAAATTCTCAGTTTTTGTAACAGGATAATTGTCTAGTTTGGAAACTTGGTTTATCGTGACTTTGCAGTCCTCACTTATCCATATAGAATGTTCATGGTTTACCAAGGTGACAACTGGGGCAGCCCATTCTGAGAATTGTAGTGGCTCAATAATGCCCACAGTCTATAATCGCTTCAATTCTATTTCAATTTTATCCCTCAAAGCATATGGGAGGGGCCAGGCATTAGAATACAGAGGCTTGGTGTTTTGACTCACCATAAATTTTTGTTGTTGCTCCCATTAGTGTGCCTAATTCATCACTGAACATATGTTCCTAATAACAAATCAAGTTCTGAAGGAGTCACCGTATTAACGCTGAAAAATGCTCTTCAATATACTGTAGTTTGTTTCTGCCCAACAAGTTAGGGCCAGTCCCCAGTACCACAAGCAAAGGCAGATGTTTCTCCTGGGTTTAGCAACAGGCCCTTACTTTGAGTTCCCATAGTACTCTGACCTTGTCTCTCTGATCCTGCTGGGTGGAGTTTTGCTCCCCTAATGTTTCTGTAGTTTTCTTCATTCACTTAATGTCACACACACTCCTCTATCAACTTCCATCTCCACTAATGGTCCATTAATGTTTAGCTTCTCCTTATAAGGTCTTATTTTATCTCCAATAACTTCAAACAGTGAATAGATATGTTCTACCACCCACCCACCCAATAAACAGGTTCCACTCACCTTTTTGTCTCTGACTCGTTTTCCTGTGTATGCTAATGCAGCGCTGCAACACTTTCTAGCTAAATCCCCCCTCTTCTGGCACAAATGACACACTGCGTCAGTAAGCCTGCACTTTACTGCAACATGATTTCCTCCACAGCGGTAACATTCCTCCATTCGCTAATGTCACTCCTTTGACTTTTGGAGTTTGTTTACTGGATCTTCAGGCCCAGACCGCAGCTGAAGGTTTGTCATATCTTTTGATGGTGCCTCCATCGATTTTAGCTCTACTGCCCTTTTTAATGCTAATTGTGGTTCTGAGAGTAACTACCTTTGAATGCGCTCATCATATATTTCATACATCAATCTGTCTCAAATCATGTCATGTACAGCGCCAAAGTTGCAAAATTCCATCAGTCTCTGTAGCTCAGCTACAAATGCTGAAAACTGTCTGTCCAGGTTGGCGTACTTTTGAATGAAATTTGAACCTCTGAACTATAATGCTGTGTGTCGGGAAATAGTGAATATTTTATTTTATTTTACCTTAACGTTCAGACAGAAAAAACTCTGATGTTTTCGGCTGACATAAATCTTGTATGACCACATATACTTTTTCCTCTTCACACACTTAAAAAAAACACCCTCTTTTGTTCATCCAAATTAATATCATTGGCCTCAAAGTAAAACTTCAAACATTCTACATACTGCATCCAGTTGTCTGTATCTGGATGAAACTTGTTGATTTTTCCATATGTTGCCATTCTTGCTACCAAAGTACTCAAAAATTACTCTGAAGCTCCAGAGAAACTTTAAAGTGTTTTAAGATTTATTTGGAACAAACACCAATATTTGGCTTTCCAACCAAAACTACTGAGTAGTCCCTTTTGGGTTGGGTCCTTTCTTTTTTTTGTTTCCACCACCCAAATGTCTGTACTAAATCTTACATATCTTAATTGGCTCTGGCTTGTCTTGGTTTCAGACTTGCTGGGTTTTTTTCTTAGTAAGACTTTTTCTTTTTTCCCCTTCTACTTCTGTTTTGGCCCTTTGATGTTTGTCTTTGTCAAAATTGGCAATACTGTATAGTGAAGCTAAAATTAATGATGGAGGAGAACAGCAAGCAAACACCCACCAACAACCTGTTCCTCAGTGAAGAGGTGTGGGATTCACTGAGCATCAAATAGGATTGAAAACAAATCAACCTCTACCCCTGAGAAACAGAGCATGGCCAACAGAGTAAAACTTAAAGCTAGTAAAAATAAGTAAATCAATGAATTAATAAACGGATAAAGATAAATGGAGAAGAAAAAGAAATGGGGAGAGAATCTGCTTCCTCAGAGCTTTAAGAGCTTAATCTAAAATGTTATTAATTAGATCCTGCCAAGTTTTGAAAAAGTTCTGCACAGATCCTCTAAGTGAGAATTTGATTTTTTCCAATTTCAAATAGTATAAAACATCAGTTACCCACTGACTTAAAAGAGGAGAGTTAGGATTCTTCCAGTTGAGCAAGATAAGTCTGCGTGCCAATAGTGTAATAAAGGCAATCACAGTTTGTTTGTCCTTCTCCACTTTAAGCCCATCTGGAAGAACACCAAACACAGCTGTTAATGGATTAGGAGCGATTGTGACACCAAGGCTGCCTGAAAGGCATTTAAAAATTTTGGTCCAGAATGATGCTAATTTGGCGCAAGCCCAAAACATGTGACGCAATGAGGCAGGAACCTGATTACAGCATTTGCAGGTTGGATCTTGCCCTGGAAACATTTTGGACAATTTTAAACGAGACAGATGTGTTCAATATATAATTTTGAGTTAAATAATTGTATGCTTGGCACATATGGAGCTCGAGTGAATTCTCTGCATTGCTACCTTCCACTCTTTTTCTGAGATACTGTGTAAGAGATCCTTTTCCCACTGTCCTCTTGGATCTTTGAAAGGGAGGGACAGTAGAATGGTTTTATATATTGCAGAAATGCTAAGTCCTCAAAACTGAACAATATTTTTCCAGCATAGAGGAAGGTGGGAGTTGAGGAAAATTGGGCAGGTTCTGTTTAACAAAGTTTCTAATTTGAAGATAGTGAAAGAAATGTGTTGCTGGAAAGTTAAATTTGGAATGTAATTGTTTGTAGGATGCAAAGACGTTGTCTATGCAGATCTCTAAGTGATTTAATCCCAAATGTTTTCTAGATATTAAAATCTGCATATGCTTGCGAGGGTTGACAAAGGTGCTTCTTGTGCAGAGGTGCCACAGATAAAAGCTACTCTATCTTAAAATGTTTCCTACATTGGTTCCATATTCTGAGTGAGTGAAGCACAATAGGGTTGTTAGTATATTGGCGATAACTTGCATTTATAGGGGCACAAAGCAGGGAATATAAAGAAGTACAGCAGGATTTTATTTTTATTGCAGACCAACCCTGTGTATGTTCATCTATTTGTGTCCAGGTTTTGATAGCTTGTATGTTTGCTGCCCAGTAATAAAACTGAAAGTTAGGTAGAGCCATGCCACCTTCTGTCTTAAGTCTTTGTAGGGTTGCTCTTTGGATACGTGGATGTTTTAAATTCCAAATAAATGAGGTTATGGTTGAATCTAATTGCTTAAAGAATGATTTATTGTTGTATATTGGAATGTTTTAAAATAAAAAGAGAAGCTTAGGAAGGATATTCATCTTAACGTTAATTCTTCCAACTAAAATGAGATGAAGGGTAGACTATCTAAGCAAGTCTTGCTTAATTTTTTCCATACAGATGGTAAAATTTTGTTGATAAAGAGCTTTATGTTTACTTGTGATGTTTACCCCTAGATATTTAAACTGATCTGCAATGATCAATGGGAAAGTGTCCAAACTAATATAGTATGCTTGAGAATTCATTGGAAAGAGCACACTTTTATTCAAGTTAATTCTGAGACCAGAGATCTTTTGAAATTCTGTAAGTGCTGTTAAGACTGCAGGCACAATATTTTGTGGGTCTGATATATACAGTAGCATATCATCTGCATATAGAGAAAATTTCTGTTCCAGTCCTTCTCTGATAATCCCCTTTATCTGATAATTATTTCGACAGTGAACTGCCAGTGGCTCAATGGTGATTGCAAATAGCAGTGGGAACAAGGGGCATCCTTGTCTGGTACCACATTCTAGTTTAAAGTATTCTGAATTAATGTTATTAATACAAACTGAAGCTTCTGGATTGGTATACAGTAGTTTGATCCATGCATAAATGTCTGGGCCAAACCCACATTTCTCCAATGTAGTGAAAAGGTAGTTCCAGTCAATCATATCAAATGCTTTTTCTGCATCCAACGATAATAATATCTCTGGGGTGTTTGACTTTGCGTGTGAATATATTACATTAAACAGGCGTAGAAGATTGGAAGCTAAGTGTTGGCCTTTAATAAATCCAGTTTGATCATGTGATATTACCGAAGGGAGCACTATCTCCATCCTTCTAGCTAGGACTTTGGAGAGTATCTTAATGTCATTATTCAAAAGTGAAATTGGTCTGTATGATGCACATTGTAATAATTTCTTATTTTGTTTAAGAAAGACAGTGATTAATGCTTGGCAAAAAGTTTGAGGTAGAATTTTATTGTCTCTAACTTCTGTGAATGTTGCTAATAAAAAGGGAGATAGCTAATTGGAGAATTGCTTATAAAATTTGACAGGGTAGCCATCAGGGACTGCTACTTTCCCACTTTTAAGTGACTTTATAGCATCTAGTAATTCTGATAGTGCCAAAGGTTTACCCAATTCCTCTGCACTAAGAGTATCTATTTGTGGTATCTGTAATGCATCCAGATATACATTAGATTGCGTCTTGTCTTCTTTAAACTCAGTAGAATATAAGGATTTATAGCAGTCTCTAAATGTGTGCATTATATTTTTATGGTCAATGATTTTGTCTCCATTTGTGTTGGTGATTGCTGGGATTGCATTGTGAACTTCTTGCTTGTGGATTTGTTGAGCTAAGAGCTTATTAGCTTTCTCTCCATGTTCATAGTAATGATGTCTTGATCTAAAAATGAGTTGTTCAGTTTTTTTAGTTGTTAAGAGGTTGAGCTCTGAATGCAGAGCCTCACTTGGACACCTGGCATGTTCTTGATCTATTCTAGTAATTTCACTGGTTAGCTCTGATACATTCTTGGTTTCTAATTTATTTCTGTGGGAAAAATATGAGATAATCTGTCCTCTTAAGAAGTCCTTCGTGTTTCCCAAAGTATTTCTGCGGAGACCTCTGAGGATGTATTTGTCTCTAGAAAAAAACTGATTTGTTTTGATATAAATTCTGTACAGTTCTCATCTGCTAATAGAAGTGGGTTAAGACGCCATCTGCGAGATGAGTATGTGGGGCATAATGATTTTAGCTCCAAGACCAGAGGGGCATGGTTGGAAATAACAATAGCGTCATACTTGCAAGATTTGATCGTAGGCAAGAAATTGTTATCTATAAAGAAATAATCAGTTCTTGAGTAGTAATGATGCACTGGTGCATAGAAGAAATATGTTCTTGAGTTTGGGTTTAGAAATATCCAGGGGTCTGATAAGTTGTGGTCAGTTAAAATTGTAATTGTCTTTGCAGTGTTAGATGTCATCACCCCTGTGACAGGAGACCTATCTAATTCTGGATTTAAAACACAATTAAAGTCCCCAGCCATTATAATTTTATGAGTGTTCACCTTGGGAATAGATGCAAATACATTTTGCATAAATTCCCTATCATCCACATTTGGTGCATAGACATTTATCAAAATTACTTTACAGTTAAATAAATTGCCCATGACAATCACATACCTCCCTTAAGGATCAGATATTACGTCCGATACCACAAATGAGACTGTTCTATGTATGAGAATTCCCACGCCTCTAGTTTTCTTTGTAAAGCTGGAATGGAACATTTGGCCAGTCCAGTCTTTTTGCAGCCAGAACTGATCTTTGCTTAATAAGTGGGTTTCCTGTAAAAGTACTATTTTAGCGTTTAGACCTGTTAGGTGAGAGAATACTTTCTTTCTCTTTAATTCATGATTCAGGCCTTTAACATTCCAGCTCACAAAATTAACTGTCTCATCATGGAGACATTGTTTCTGAATTTTTAATGTCATTTTGTAGTCTTAACTGAAAGTAAGACAGCTTTGACCTTAATTTCCAATTCCAAAGTTATTGCCATGCAGTCTATTGTTACATTGGTAATAATAATTATAAGGATTAAAAGGATAGATTAGAGATAGCTTGCTCTCTTACTCTCCCCCCCAGTCCCCCTAAGTTTAGTCAAGTTTATGATTTGTTTATATTTTCCATGGACATGGAAGTTTGGTGAAAAACGTACTATCAAGTTAAGTTTAGATTATGATTCTATGATGTTCAAAACTGCGAGAAAATGTGATTTCAGTATGTGTATGTGGAAAATTAAAATTGATTTTCATGTCTTAAAATTACACTTTTCATTCTAAAATGAAGTGTATTTTTGCATGGTATAGTAGTCCTGAATGCCTATTTTATTGTGCATTTATTTGTGCACATATTAAATATTATATAAGTTAATGTACTTGATTCTAAGTTATTGTACATTGCAATCAGTTGCATTAACTTCCTGCAGTATCACTGAAGTGTCATTTTTCATGGAAGTAAGCACTGCATAGAAGTTTTGATTTTTTTGATTATGTTGATTACTTCCATTCTGATGGATATGCCATGGTCGGACATTTTGTGCCAGGCAGTACACCTCTGTTGCCATTATGGTGTATGAAGGAGCAGAATTTCTGTTGCAGTGCTTAAAAATTTGCTTCTCCTTTTTAAATAACTTTGTTGCTCAGTGTGGCAAGTCTCATTGGTAAAGAGAAAATGCAACAAGACACAATAATACTCTACTGTAGCCTATTATGTTTTCAGGAAAATGTACTTTGAAACACTTTTGTATTTAGTAACAATTACATGAATAATCTGGTAATTAGTTTAAGTAAAAATTGTCAAGAGTCTGTGGCATTATTTCCTTTTTAAAATTTGATTTAGAATGCTGTAAAAAGTGTTGCTTGGCCATGCATGTTTCTGCTGATAAAAGATGCTTACAAATGCACAGAAACACATGCCTTGCCAAAGCAGTAGACCCTGCCAGTCTTGTTCCTGACATCAGTAGTGGAAGATAGCCTTATAATCCTTGAGGGAGAGGTGAGGAGACAGGCGCACATTTAATTTAATAATTTATGGCTAACACGGTACAACACTCTACTGCTATAAGTACAAGATGACAGACAAGTGCCACTAAGCCAGGAACTTTATTATACCCAAGTATAGCTATGTAAGATTAGATGATGAGCTGATCAAAGAGGGAAGTCAAACTGAGATTGCCATGAGTAACTGCAAAACCTTCAAGAAAAGAGCAGCCTGGTATGGCAGCACTCATATTGGGTGTGTTTCTGATCTTCGTCTGTTGTATTGAACTACAGGAGGATCCAGGCTGTATGGTGTGAATTAGATAGATAGATAGATAGACAGATAGATAGATAGACAGATATTTATTAATCCCAAGGGAAAATTCACATAATCCAGCAGCAGTATACTGATACAAAAAACAATATTAAATTAAATAGTAATAAAAATGCATGTAAAAGCAGACAATAACTTTGAGTAATGTTAGCATTTACTCCCCCGGGTGGAATTGAAGAGTCGCATAGTGTGGGGGAGGAACGATCTCCTCAGTCTGTCAGTGGAGCAAGACAGTGACAAAAATCTGTCACTGAAGCTACTCCTCTGCCTGGAGATGACACTGTTCAGTGGATGCAGTGGATTCTTCATGATTGACAGGAGTTTGCTTAATGCCCGTCGCTCTGCTACAGATGTTAAACTGTCCAACTTTACTCCTACAATAGAGCCTGTCTTCTTAACAAGTTTGTCCAGGCGTGAGGCATCCATCATCTTTATGCTGCCTCCCCAGCACACCACCGCGTAGAAGAGGGCACTCGCCACAACCGTCTGGTAGAACATCTGCAGCATCTTATTGCAGATGTTGAAGGATGCCAACCTTCTAAGAAAGTATAGTCGGCTCTGACCTTTCTTACACAAAGCATCAGTATTGGCAGTCCAGTCCAATTTGTCATCCAGCTGCACTCCCAGGTATTTATGGGTCTGCACCTTCTGCACACAGTCTCCTCTGATGATCACGGGGTCCATGAGGGGCCTGGGCCTCCTAAAATCCACCACCAGCTCCTTGGTCTTGCTGGTGTTCAGGTGTAAGTGGTTTGAGTCCCACCATTTAACAAAGTCTTTGATTAGCTTCCTGTACTCCTCCTCCTGCCCCCTCCTGATGCAGCAAACAATAGCAGTGTCCTCAGCGAACTTTTGCACATGGCAGGACTCCGAGTCGCATTGGAAGTCTGATGTATATAGACTGAACAGGACCGGAGAAAGTACAGTCCCCTGCGGTGCTCCTGTGTTGCTGCCCACAATATCAGACCTGCAGTTCCCAAGACGCACATATTGAGGTCTGTCTGTAAGATAGTCCACGATCCATGCCACCAGGTGTGAGACTACTCCCATCTCAGTCAGCTTGTCCCTAAGGAGCAGAGGTTGGATGGTGTTGAAGGCACTAGAGAAGTCCAAAAACATAATTCTTACAGCACCACTGCCTCTGTCCAAGTGGGAGAGGGATCGGTGTAGCATATAGATAATGGCATCCTCTGCTCCCACCTTCTCCTGGTATGCGAACTGCAGAGGGTCGAGGGCGTGGCGGACCTGTGGCCTCAGGTGGTGAAGCAGCAGCCGCTCCATGGTCTTCATCACATGTGACGTCAGAGTAACAGGCTGGAAGTCATTCAGCTCACTAGGACGTGATACCTTTGGGACTGGGGTGATACAAGATGTTTTCCAAAGCCTCGGGACTCTCCCCTGTTCCAGGCTCAGGTTGAAGATGCGCTGTAGAGGACTCCCCAGCTCCAACGCATAGGCCTTCAGCAGTCGTGGCGATACTCCATCTGGACCCACTGCTTTGCTGGCACAAAGTCTTCTCAGCTCTCTGCTCACATGGGCTGCTGTGATTGTGGGTGGGGATGTCTCACCTATGCTGGTATCAACAGAAGGATGGTTGGAGGATGCAGGACTTCAAGGTGAGAGTGGGTTAGGGTAATCAAACCTATTAAAGAAGTTGTTCATTTGGTTTGCTCTCTCCACGTCTGTTTCGATGATGGCACCCCGCTTCGAGCTGCAGCCAGTGATAATCTTCATCCCATCCCACACTTCCTTCATGCTGTTATTCTGCAACTTCTGCTCCAGCTTTCTTCTGTACTGCTCTTTCGCTGCCCTGAGCTGGACTCGGAGTTCCTTCTGCACGCGCTTGAGCTCATGCTGATCACCACCTTTAAAAGCCCTTTTTTTCTGGTTCAAAAGGCCTTTGATGTCACTTATAATCCATGGCTTGTTGTTAGCATAGCAGCATACTGTTTTTACTGGAACTACAATGTCCATACAGAAGTTGATGTAATCAGTTGTGCAGTCAACAGCCTCTTCAATATCCTCACTATGTGACCCCAGCGGTATATCCCAGTCTATAGTTCCAAAGCAGTCTCTCAGAGCCTGCTCTGCCTCAGGGGACCACTTCCTGAATGAGCGTGTGGTTGTAGGTAGCGCCCTCACTCTTGGTTTGTAGTGAGGCTGAAGCAGAACCAGGTTATGATCTGCTTTCCCAAGCGCAGGCAGCGGGGTGGCGCTGTATGCGTCTTTAACGTTTGCATACAGTAGGTCAATAGTCCTATTTCCCCGGGTGTTACAGTTCACATACTGGAAGAAGGCAGGTAATGTTTTATCCAGTGTTACATGGTTAAAGTCTCCAGCGATTAGCACAAGCACCTCAGGGTGCTGCGTTTGTAACTTAGAAACTGTGGAATGGGTGACGTCACTCGCTATCTCCGCGTTCACTCGAGGGGGGATGTAAACAATAACAACAATCACGTGTCCAAACTCTCTGGGCAAATAATAGGGACAAAAACTTACGGCCAACAGTTCGATGTCCCTGCAGCAATTGGAGATTTTAATGTTTACATGTCCTGAGTTGCACCACTTTGTATTGACATAGAGAGCGAGTCCTCCTCCTTTCTTCTTCTCGCTGGTATTTGCGTCTCTGTCCGCTCTAACTGTGCTAAACCCAGGTAGCTCCACGTTAGCATCTGGGATGGTAGTTGTTAGCCATGTTTCACTAAAACACAGCAAGCTGCATTTTCTGTAGGTTCTGACATTTTTCCCCAGCACAGCCAGTTCTTCGATCTTATTTGGTAGTGAGTTCACATTTCCCAGGATCACAGAAGGCACCGACGGTTTATAACGCCATTTTCTCTCAAGCTGCTTGGCTTTTATCTTATCTTTTATCTTTGTGCCGGCTCGGCTGCCCCAATATCGTCTTCTTACCTCGTCAGGTAAATAAGGAACCACACCGGTGTGGGCATTTCTTCTCAGTGCTTTAAGTTGACTACTTGAATAGGCGAGTCTCGGGGTGTAAAAATCCATGTCAAGCAGTAAAAATAGTAAAAAGTGTCCAGGGAGCGATTCCACATAAAAGAAAGTGGTAGAAGTGATCAGTGAAATAGAGAAAAAAAACAGAAAAAAAGGTAAAAAGATAAAGTCATACACGGAGCTGCTGGAATGGCTGCCACTCGCATGCGGTGCCAGAAATGATAGAAATGATACACTCTAGTTTGCCTTTGGGCTATGGCACTAATTATTGAGATAATTATTAAAAAATAAAGTTTAATAAGTTTTCTCCCTGGCTCGCATTTTTGCTCTGTGCTGCCACCAGAACATGGGGAACAAGTACTTTTCTTAGTTAGACCAATCAGGAGTGAGGAGGAACACCCCAATAGTAAGGTTACAGTGACAGTCATAACTGGGTGAAGTCAGACCATAATCCTGGGTGCCACAGTACTGCAATTTTGAACGTATATCCCTGAAGATTGATAAGTGTAAGAATACACAAATGAGAAGGGTGATAGATATGTGATATATTATTTTGGGTCTTTTGTGATGCTTGCTAGTAGTTACTTAAAAGGCCTCAGGGTAACAACCCTCTTTTGCTAAGTATTTTGACAATGCATCTTGCTCACGTTTTTGGGCTTTGGTGTTCTACTTTGATTGATTTTCTGGCTTCTGACCTTTGTCTGCTTAAGAGTTTCTACATTAGTCTTTCAATTTTCCAATTCTGTCAAAATTAATACTGATGATTGACTGCACTTTCTCTTTTCAGAATGTTTCATCACGAGGATGTGCTCAAGAATCATAGTGATTTCCCTTGCACTTTGCAACACTTGTACATCGGACAAGTCCATTCAGACACAGTTCTGTTTCAGCCAGGATTTGTTTATTGTAATATTGTAATCATTATTTATTGTTTAATATTTACGTATTGGATATTTATGTTGTTTACTTACTGTATGTACCTTGTTTCCAGAGGATGGAGCTCCAAAAGCCAATGTCACCATTACATCATTGCTTAATGACCATCCTCAGTATTTAAAATTCAGGTTGAGGTGTTGGTCCCTCAGCGTTTCATTGAGATTTGTGGTGTGAAGATTGTTATTGTGGATTTTTGTTTTTGTGTATTGGATTTTGCCATTGGCCTTCTTGTTTGCCTTGTTTTGCCTTTTTCGGCATACTCTTTTTAATTTATTTTTACCTTTTCATTTTCTTTCTTTTAATTTTTAATTTTTTTAAATAAAACTTTATTTATAAAGAGGCTCAGTTAACCTTTGTAATTTCAATCCAGAGGTTTACAGTAATTATCTCCCATCAAGGGCATGTTTGTGTATTTGGGTCAGTTAAAAGTATTTTTTGAACATTTCTAGCCTGCACTTCCTTTAGTGTTTATGTTTACCTTGAAATCTGCCTTTTCAGTTTGGGGGCAAGGCTGCCAGGGGTGAGGCCTTCTACTAGGCAAATCAGTTCTGTCCTGGGGTCATATTTATAAAACTTGTATAAGCTCAAAAAGATACCCAAAATGTATGTATGCAAATTTCCACACAAGAAATCTGGATTTTTAAACTGAACAGGAAAATTTGCATTATTTACAGCAACTCTGACCCATTCATAAGTACATTTTAGGGAAATTAGGAAACGATGACACCTTTCATCAAGTAAGAAAGTAAAGCCAAACCAGCTAAATGAAGACTAGTGAGTATAGTAATTCATATTACCAAACCATTATTATAATGTGTGATGACAAACAAACAACCTCAAAAGTGATGAATATGACATATAGACTCTATTTTGACTTTTAAGAGGGCCAGTGCTGCACATATGCACTAAAGAACTTTTTGTTTTCTCGCCAGTTTGCAAAGCTACTTGTTGTCACTTCTCAGGATTAGAAACAAAGCACAGTAAAAACACTATAAGGATTCACTCTCTGTTTACAGATAACTATAAATATCATGCCCTACAGCCCACTAACAGCCTAATGGTATGACTCAGCATGACGTATTTGGCGCTGCTTGAAAACTATTCTATATACAAAAGGAATGTGCTTTTAGGGTACAAGCAGGATGTTTTTTTGTATTTGTGACTGCTAGAATTTTTGCATTTTTTTCTTTTTTTATCTTTGCTATTGGATTGCTGTATTGGGACTTTGTCTTCCTTGTATTACCTTTGCTGGCAACTCTGTTTTGCCTTTCTGTGCTCCACAGAACTTCACGTTATTACAGAGCATTTTCGTAAAGCATAAATCTTGCGTCTGCCCTTATTACTAGCTAGCGTTTAATGGTAATATTCACCTCTAGTGGGCATTTTTGAGTATTTTTTTAATTGTTATGAACTCGGGATGTTTCCAAAGCACGTAACCTCCCAAGTTCATAACAATTAAGATGGACCATTACTCTGTCTCCAATATTTATTCACTTTTCTTGGACCAGTCCAGACAATTGTCACAAAGTAATTTTCTGTTATTTTTTAAACTCATTATCATTCCATTAATGTGTGGTACAGTACCCAGTTTGTGAATTCTGACCACAGACGACTTGTTGCTACTCTTAGGATCCAGCTTAGGTCCAGTAGGTTACCACCTACTAGGAAAATGAGCCTGGACTTGGCCAGACTCCAAGACCAGGCTGTTTCTAATGAGTTTGCATGCAGTTTGTGTTAGGAACTTTCAGATCTGGGTACATCTGTCGATCCTTAAGTGATGTGGGAGACCTTCCGTGACAAGACCCTGAAGGTTGCTGAGGGTTGTGTTGGTGTTACCGATGTTCCCAGAAGGAGGTGTTTCATCTCACAGGGCACACTGGATATCATCGAGAGGAACCGCAGCGCACGGCTCAATGGCAATGCTGGTCTGTACTGGGAACTGAGAAGGATGGCTGCGAGGGCTGTGAGGGCAGATAAAGAGGTGTTTGTTAGAGGAATCTGTGAGCATGCGACACACCATCTGTGGTCTAGCGACCCACGTACTGCTTACAGAGGAATAGATGCATTACACACAAATCTGAATCTGTTCCTCGGAGAGTCGCAGTCAGGGCAGCTGATGGAATGGTCCTTACGGATGACACTGCAGTTGTGACCCACTGGGCTGGCTACTTTGAGCAGTTGTTCAAAGCTGATCGTCCGGCTAGGACGATATCTATCTATCTATCTATCTATCTATCTATCTATCTATCTATCTAT
>JANRMT010062841.1:55155682-55171295 GCA_026402145.1 Polypterus bichir lapradei | reverse complement strand
TATCTATCTATCTATCTATCTATCTATCTATCTATCTATCTATCTATCTATCTCTGGGTCCACAGTCCTTGAGGTTGATCCTCCAATTATCTGTGAACCACACAATCTCACTAAGATTGCACAGGTGGTGAACCAGCTGAGGGGGAGAGAAGGCTGCAGGGATCTGTGGTATCCGGTGAACTTCTCCAGGCTGGTGGTAAGGCTGTCTTCCTGGCATTGCAAGCAATCTTTGCTTCCATTTGGGAGACTGGCATCATCCCAACTGACTGGAAAATTGGATTTGTCGTCCCTATCTGGAAAGGGAAGGGTGATCGCCTGAATTGCAGCAACTACAGAGGGATAACACTGTTCTTGGTGCCGGGTAAGGTTCTTGCTAGGGCTGTCCTCAATAGGATCCGTGATCACTTGCTCACCTACCAGCGACCGGAACAGTCTGGTATTACACCTAAGAAGTCTACCATCGACCACATCCTGGCACTGAGGTTTCTCATGGAGCGCAAACGTGAATATCGGCAGAGTTTCTTTGCAGCCTTTGTCGATTTTTGCAAAGCGTTTCACTCAGTTGATTGAGCTGCCCTGTGGAGCATCCTGAGGGTTCGCGGGATCCCTTCGAAGTTGCTGGATATCATGGATGGCCTGTACCCTGGTACTGTGTGTGTTGTGCAGAGTGGAGGCAGGACCTCTGCTTTTTTCCCAGTTGATTCTGGGGTTTGTCAGGGGTGTGTTCTTGCTCCTACTCTGTTCAATGATTGTATGGACTGGGTGTTGGGCAGGGTCGTACGGTCCAGTGGCTGTGGGGCA
This sequence comes from Polypterus bichir lapradei, assembly GCA_026402145.1. Lineage (NCBI taxonomy): Eukaryota > Metazoa > Chordata > Cladistia > Polypteriformes > Polypteridae > Polypterus > Polypterus bichir. The sequence continues at coordinate 55,170,494 of JANRMT010062841.1, read as the reverse complement.
TCTGTTGGTGAAGAAAGATTGACAGATCTTGACTTTGCTGACGATGCTGTGATTTTTGCAAAGTCAATGGAGGCTCTGATCAGGACACTCGAGAGACTGAGTGAGGAATCTGAGTGTCTGGGCTTGCGAGTGTCCTGGATAAAAACCAAGATCCAGGCCTTTAATGACCTCTTGGGCACAGCCATCAGCAGTGTGTCTGTTTGCGGAGAGAGTGTTGACCTTGTTGAGAGGTTTACTTACCTTGGCAGTGACATTCATGTCTCTGGTGACTCTTCCTGTGAAGTCAGTAGACAGCATAGGGTGTCATGAGGTCGCTGGAAAGGGGTGTGTGGCGCTCCCAATATCTATGCAAAAGGACGAAGGTCCAAGTCTTTAGAGTCCTGGTGCTTCCTGTCTTGCTATATGATTGTGAGACATGGACACTATCCAGTGACCTGAGATAAAGACTGGACTCCTTTGGTACTGTGTCTCTCCGGAAAATCCTTGGGTACCGTTGGTTTGACTTTGTATTGAATGAGCGGTTGCTCATGGAGTCCCGAAAGAGGCACATTGCCCATCAGTTACGGCACTACGGCCATGTGACACGTTTCCCCGAGGGTGATCCGGCTCGTAAGATCCTCATTGTTGGGGACCCGAGTGGCTGGACCAGGCTAAGGGGTCGCCCACATAATACCTGGTTGCAGCAGATAGGGGGTCATTTCTGGAGGGCAGGACTGGACCGCGTGCCTGCCTGGGGGGTTGCAAACTGGGATCCTGAGTTGTTTCGCCGTGAAGTGGGTGCGGCAACGCACTGTACCAGTGCATTCTCCCCATCTTGACTTGACTTGTGGTACAGTATATGTAAAATACATCATATGAATGGCATTGCTGATTAATAGCTGGTATCAACCAACAATCCTTTCATCTTACTGAACAGGCTCTTAGGATATTATCTGGAGGCAGGTGGTTGATACAAGCAGTTAGGTCCTTAGAGATTACTGGTAGTGATTGCTGGCTGTGTTGAACATAACAATAATTATAATGGTTATAGCAAAATATAATTTTAATTTAACCTCATCTTTTCCAAGGACATAAGGGATATTCACTGAACACATAACATCTCAATCTACTGAATAATCCCTAGACAGCACTTGACATATGTTGTAATGTAGGCCAGAGTAAAGCAAGGTCATTTTCAGGGTGAGTGACTAGTATGGTTAAGTGAAGATGGCACAGCTTGGCCATACCAGGTCTGAGGTTACTATCTGACAAGAAAACCTTTTTAAAGATGTTTTTGGCTTTTGTGTGTTTCACAGGGCCCTGATTCAAGGAACTGGTGGTTCCCTTACTAGACCTAATATGTACCCTTCTCTTTTTCTGACAAACAAGTTAGAAAATATAAAGTGTGCTCCATCAGAAAAAGGTGACAATTCATGCAATTCTGACAAGCACAATTTACTCTAGTGATTGGGATACCAAATTAGTAATGATGAAGCATATACTTATGAGTAATTGAGCATGTGCAACTGAATGTAACCTACAAAGGACTGACTGTCCATCCAGGGTTGCTTCCTGCTTTCAGCCGAAAGCTACCAAATCAATTCTGGCTTTCTGAACCTCTGAATTTCAGTAAAACAATTTAAAAAATGGATGGATGGATATTGTTATTTTCTGGTTGACTGTGATGAAAAATCAAGAAATGATTTTAATGGGGTGTTACATTTTTGCAGCACTTTGATTATCACACTCAGTTCATTAGAATGGAATTGTTTATGTTCCCTCTTTTCTAAGATTACATAAGTTAAGTTACCTTAGTGTTACTCATTTCTATCATTTTGAAACAGAGCAGCAGCAGAAACAGAGCAGCAGCATTAGTGGCGTTGACAAATTTAGTTTTCCATCCATTTTCTTCCAAGGATATGGAATTGTCCACTAATAATGAAATGGACTGACTTGCCCCTATTTTTCTAACTTTCTGGTAACAAGGTTGGATGAGACCACAATTTTAGCTCATATGGTTGAAGGAATGTTTTTTGACCACACAGTTAATTAGGCCTAATTAGTTTTATCTGGGACCCTGGATGAATTTTGGGCTCCTGTATTTTTCAAGCTGTGACTTCCTTGCTACCCCAACTGCTAATCAATCATCCTCTGCTGTATAACATCTTGCTTCTATCAGCTCCCAGTTTATAAATAAGTGTCTAAGTAGAAGGAACTCTGTTGACCTATTTCAGAAAAAAGTTTCTGGTCCTGAAGTTGTACAAACTGTGTTGCATTATGACACAGAGAACTTACAAAGATTGAGGGTCCAGATAGTAGATCTGAGTGGTAGAGTGCAACATGGGTACACTCTATGTTGGAATTCTTCATGGCAATAACTAAAGATCCAAAGTAACTGACATATTTGGGTTTGCTAAGTAGTTCCATTTATACAGAGGAATATAAACCATGGAGCATAGATGCTTCTTCACATTTATGGCACATCTGGGAACTCTTTGGAGGCTAAGTCAGGTCCCTTAAGACATAAGATGGCAGGACTAATTTCCAGTGAGACTATAATGAGAAACTCTCTGTAGGCAAGTTCAGGGACATCGAGATCACTTCTGGAAAGTTTTTGCTTTAAAGGAATATCCAGAGTCAAGAATGCAGGAGTAACACAAAACAGAAAATGTTGCAGCAAAGATTTATAAAAAGTAGTATCCAAATATTTTCTCATTTTAAAATGATCCTATTAAATTTCCAGATTATTACACATTTCATTTAATTGAATGGATATTATAGTATAATGCTAATTTTACTTCTATCAACTACTGCACATTGAATTGTTGCCATCCAACAATTTTTCCAAATAAGCCTATTGTGATCAGTCATAAAGGTCCAAACCCAAGTCAGAAGTACTGCACCAAAGCCTGGAATGTTCTTTAGGTAGAGCACCATTACATCAATGGAACAATCTCATTTAGCTTATTGAGGGACTCCAAGAAATGTAGACAGGATATGCAGAATAAATCAATGAATTTGAGTGCTAATTGAAATCATGGTGTGACTCTTTCATATTGCTCCTGAAATGGACTGCCATTCTAGCACATATTGCCTACAAAATGGGCACAGCCTTAACCCTGAACATGAATAGCAGAATAGATAAATAGATTCTATCATTCCATGAACACTGTTCCTCTATACATTTTACCAAGGTACAGTATGTTAGCGCTAGAAACAGCTGCTAATGCCAGTAAGAAACCAATTTTAATGTCTGGTTTGTATTAAACTCTTCCGCAGCTTTGACATTAATTAGATAGCTTCATTGTTTTTATAGTGTTAAACACAGTTTCAAGTGGCAGTTATTGCTGCTTGTATTTATTAGTACATTTTTACAAATACTAGCTGTAACCGCACGTCCTGACACCCATGTAAAGAAGGCTGTAATATTGGGCGAGTCTCTAGTGCTTATGGCTGCAAGACCTCAGCGTTCCTCATTTCTATCATTTTGAAGCATAGAAGTGGCATAAATCCATTTAGTGGCATTCACAAATTTAGCTTAAACTTTTGCCAGATTTTAATCTTGCCACATAACTCATCCCCTGTAACCCTGGAATCAGCCTAGTCGCTCTTCTCTGCACTTTTTATAGCACTGCAATGTCTTTTTTGAAGCCTGGAGACCAAAACTGTACACAGTACTCCAGATGAGGCCTCACCAGTGCATTACAAAGGCTGAGCATAACCTCCTTGGACGTGTACTCCACACACCGTGTTATATAACCTACCATTCTGTTTGCCTTCTTAATGGCTTCCAAACACTGTTGGGAAGTTGATAGTGTAGAGTCCACTACGACTCGTAAACCTTTCTCATAAGGTGTACTCTCAATTTTTAGTCCTCCCTTCTGTATTCAAACCTAACCTTTTCACATCCTACGTGTAATAATGTACATCTACTGACGTTAAATTTGATCTGCCGCAAAATCTGCCAAAGGTTGTATGCTGTCCAAGTCTCTCTGTAATGGTTCAAGGATTCTAGATTATCTGCCAGTCCACCAATCTTGCTATCATCTGCAGAGTTAACCAGCTTACTGTGTACATTTATTGTACTAATTTTACACAAAATAGTTCTGCTTAATAGACTAAATATGAATTTCCATGGCTGGAGCGATTTAAACATGATATTTGTATCTGTTAATATGTCTGACTTTCATTGACCACTAAATATCATAGTCAGTAGTTAGATAATAAGTTAAAACAACAGTGATAAGACTGTTCTGGGGCTACTCATACAGGCCCTCCTCCTGTGTATCTGGTTGGGTGCCTACCACACATAACCACACAGCCATATAACAGCACACACCCCATTTGCTCATTCCACCCCCTTCTGCTTCTCTAGCCTCTTTTTCTCCCACCAGTTGTACTCTTTTCATGACTAGACTTCCCCACTTGATATACTACAGTTGATTCCTGTTAATCGGACCACATCGGGACGCGATCATTTTGGTCCTAATAACCGGCTGGTCCGATTACACGAACATGCCCTATACATGTGCAACCAAGACGGGACGTGCTATAAGTAACATATTAAAATGTCATTATGACTTTTATTGTGCTGCACACGCGTATGGCGAACGTACAAACAAGAACTACGTACATGTATATGTACGGTTGCTTACAACTTTGTTTATTGAAAAAGAAATCTACAAATTCTTCGAAACGATCTACACGACACTTAGCATGAGAAGCACAATAAAAAAGGTTACATTACCAAATTCCAGTCAACGTTTGAAGAACTTGTCTAGTGTGATCTGACGCATTCTGTTTACGCACTGCACTTGTTTATGCTCGACTTCATGTCGCCGGCTACTGGGCGGTCCATTTTAGGAAAGAAAGGGCAGGCATGTTCACCCCCACTGGTTTGCACTTGGTACAAATTTTCCGACTTCCTGACCTTTGATAAAAGCATAAATTCTGCTGGGGAGCCCAGGGATCCTCCCGATGTCGCTGACCTGCTTTACATCCGCTTTCTGCGGGCGACTTGTGGCTTCGTTTTCTTATTGTCTGTCACGTTCTTTGGTCCAATTAAACAGAATTTTGGTCCAAATAAGCGAACAATATTAGGCTTATGTAATATGATCTGTTTCGGTTCTTTAGGATTCGGTCCGAATAAGCGGCTGGTCTGATTAACCGGTGGTCCAATTAACCGGAATCGACTGTATTAGCATATGATAGCTGACAAAAGTCCCTGCTACTTCTGCATGAGGTCCTACCTACCACATTCGGGGTCAGGAAAGGGCTAGGGTAACTACCAGGCCATCAGAAGCATCCCTTGCCATCCCAGCCTTCTTTGAAATGGCTTCTCAATCCAGTAGTCAATTGACTATTCTAACTAGGAATGGATAGGCATAAGGTATATTAGATACCAAGTCACCCTGGTGCCACCTCAGGGCACTTAAGGCATGCTTTCCATCGTCCTCTACAATCCCAGACTTACAGTATAGTGGTGCACCAGCAGTCATTTTTTCCAAGAGCTATATGTACAATATCGGGGTATTGTGCCCTCTAACGACTGTGGCTTGTTCTTAGTGGCAATGACAACACCTGTCATCTGAGCATCTTAGGACCCAATTCCTGTCTTTGAAATTACAATCCCCATGGGCTCCCTTTCACAGTGTCCACATTCACAGCAGGGCATCTAAGTGTGTTACTTGAACCCCAGGGCTAAGTGACAGTTACTGGTAATCACAGCTTTTACTACTTTGATGAAATAAAATATTTGGTTACTTCTGACAGCCCCTTAAACAATCATCATCTGCTGTGGCTGATGAAATGATTTTGAAGGATGCTCCATTTGTAATGATAAAATTACCTCAGGAATGGTTCATTGCTACTCAGTTCACTTTATTTATTTGTGTGCTTTGAAAACTGACAGTGCATCTTAACCATCTAATATCCATTATCCAGAATGGTAATGCATCAAAATTCAAATCCCAGCTATATTCGGGAGAGCCCCAAAGTCATAAAATCACCTGAGCACAAATATAAGTCACCTTAAAGAGCAAGCAGTGGGCAGCAAGGGTTAAACTTGATTTCCTAAAAGCACAAAGGACTTTCTGAACTGAAGAAAAGAAAATTGATAAGTTTAAGTGGTCATGTGGTCAGCATCATCTCCCCCTGTAGCAAGTAACTATCTGTCACAAGAGCAAAAGATGTTCTTTACAGCACTGACCTCTGGCAGCAGACAGGAGAGTACATGGCAAAGTGTCCATTATCTGACAGTTGGGGAGCACTAAATTGATGTCGTTTGCTGCAATCTCTCGATCAGGCATTGCTGTGAGATTGGCTAGTATAAGAAAGGAAACACTTTTATTTTCAAGGTCTAGCTGTTGTCTTGAGCTCTGTGAAAGTATTCATTTTGCCCAAGTTGTTTTCTTATTAAAATAATACATTATAATTGGAGAATTCCAGATGATTGTGTTCTACAGTGTTGATTACTTTTGTACTGGATGTCCTGCATTACTAAAGGCAGCTGCATATTTTCAGAAAGAAATTCGATTCCACATTCTTTTCCTCCCCTTTGGACCACAAAAAGGTTAGCAGCATCACAAAGAGGTATTTAACAAGAAACCATACTACGAGAAAGAACTATAAGCAACCTTTTTTCACCTCCCCGTGAGTGAGTTTCTTGTGTAGAGAATCCAAAACTGGGACACCAGACTTCTCCGCCCTGACTATAAGATGGCAGCAGAGATTCCCTGATGAAAACTACTGGGGTTCTGCTCTGTATTGCTTAGGACAGCCATCTAACAACCTTATGTTTGAGTCCAGACACTAAGCACTCCCAGCATTTTAAATCTTCCAGGAGGACTTTGCACTGGCTGCTCCAAACCAGTTTACTTTGGGTTCAAAAATGCAAGGAATGGGACAACAGCTCATTAGCACAGAAAACAGACTAAAGCTAAACAAAAGATTAAAGAGATTTAACATGGCTTTGGGAGAAAACAAGCATATTGTGTCCTGTAGTTGGGCACAATTAATTAGGCCATACTGAAATTTTTACTGTTTGCTGTGATTGTCATTGCTTTTGCTAAACTTTTGGAACCCAGAGATTGTGCTTTAATAAAGTGACTTCAGCAATTTTAAATATAAATGTCTAAATCAGTTTTAGGTTCAAGGAACTCATTAAGGTAATGTTAAATGATAACAGCATATGTAAATACATATATTGTGAGGTTTCTGAATTCTTTTAGGATACAAAAAATGGGACGACACAGCAAAGCGTGACTGCCGCGTGGAGGACTGCTTGTCTATCGCTGAGACAAGGTTCACAGCACAGAAGCATAGCACTTGTCATGAATGGGTGATGCAAGGAATATTATAAACGCAGGGAACAGTATAACTTGGCACTGCCCTGGCCCCGACTCTGCCTGTTTGCTGTGTCTGTGTATAGGAGAGTCGTAGCCCCCGCTGTAATAAATAACCTTGCTGTTCCTATTTCAAGTTGAATAAAGCTGGTTTTACTAAAGCACTGAGACTCAACCTCATGTTTTGGAGTGCAAGACAGTGACTCGCGAGTCACAACATATTGACATGTTATGTTTTTCGTTGTGTATGACCACACATCTGACTGTGAACTTTCAACTGTGAAGAGGGAAACTGGCAGCAATACTGAGAGACCCAGAGCGCAGGACTCATGGTAATTGCCCAGGAGTGCAAATCAGGGCAAAGCTGGATGCATGAGCACCATTGACCCATTATGTACAAACAGTTGTTTAGATGTTTTCTATGTAAAGGATCATGGGAGTGAGTGCAATATTTGATATGTTACTCCAATATGATGCAGTTCAGACTACAACAGAGTGATTCTCAGTAATTGGTTTATCTTGGTGACTGCCAATGTGCCTTGTGCTCAGTTACTTTGCATGGGGCACTGCAGACAACAAAGTTATGGCAGAATCACTAAAGCCCAGAAGACAAAAGCTGGCCCAGCCAGGGTGACTTCCTGTTGACGCAGAGCTGGTACACAACCATGATAGAGGGTTAAACAGAAATGGGGTGACCAGTGACAATCCTTCAGACTAGAAATTGGCAGCAGGTGGTTTCTAGTTAGGATATATGTGACTTTGCTGCCTGAGCAAGCAGCCTGCTAAAGCCTGAATGAGGCATTCATTTAAAGGGTTCTGAGGGTGCAGGGGTACATTGAAATCAGTGGCTGGTGGAAAGAGCTGGTGTTTCTGTAGCTGCCTCTGACCTTAGATGTGAAACCAGGCTTTAGCAAGATGTAACCCAGAGGTTGGATATAAAACTTGTGTACTTGGAGTGAGATGTAGAAACAAGAATTCCCTTGTGGGGAAAAAAGCCAGTAAGAGTATGAAAGCTGAAGAAAAAAGAAGAGAGAGAGAGTAGCTTTTTAGAAGTCGACAAATTGAAACCCATCTTACTTGAAAGACAGATATCCCAGCATCTATAATGGCACATATGAGAGGGGCAAGTACGTGTTGTAAGGTGTCGCAAAAACCAGACATATGAGTCATAAAACGGTTTGGGGCAGCCACCCGTATAATTGATTTCCTGGCTGCAAAGTCGATCAAATGAATACCGCACTGATGTGCACAAAACCAAGTCCAAAACAGAACTGAGGGAAAAGGGAAAAGGTGGAGGCTTTTAAAGGTGAAGACAGGAAGTGAAGTCAAAGGGGTCGGCTCATGAAGGTCTCCTTCCATTGGCTCGGTCCCGGAAGAGATGTCAAAAGGACCAGGTGGAATCTCCCGTAAATGGTCTGCAGGTGCAGGCAAGGGAGAAAAAGAGTCAGTGCACTCTGCCACATCTCGGTATGTCTCAGAACTGCCCTTACTCAAGCTCTTTAGCTGCCTCCCATGCGCACGTGTGTGACAAAGGGAAAAGAAAAAAAAAGTGCTTGAAACTGCCTGCCTGTTAAATTAAGACATCCTAACTTCATTTGTACCAGAACACTTTAAATTAGATAAAGAGATCATATATAACATTTAACTTCTGTGATAAGTTTACATATAAGATGTCTTATTCTGTATGTTTAGATGAGACTTTTACTAATTAACTATTTTGGGCCCTTTGGATGTTAGGGAATGTTTGGAAGTATTTCCTGCAACAGTGCTTATCATTTTTTGCTTTAATTCTCCCTCTATGAAATGTCCCCCAATATAAGTATTTTGGGAGACTATTATTATGTATTCTAGAACACTTGGACACACAAAAATGCAGTGGCTTACAACGAATATAAAAACATATCTAATTTTTTTCGTTACTTACTTGTGCAGTTCAAGAACATGGGGAGCTTGATGCTTAGAAAAAGCAGGAAACATCCTTTGATGGATCAGCTGCCAATCTCAGTTACACCCACACACAGTCACAGCAGGACTCTAGCAAACCTTTGCATTGAGGGAAGATGAAATATATACACCCCTCCATCCAGTTTCTGACTCCACTGATATCATTACGAGGTTGCAGGGATCTACTGTCCTCCATAAAACATTTCCCTCTAATTTCCCTCTAGGATATAGAGTTGCTGTCTAACTCTTTCTCCTTCCTGCAGAACAACCCACGAACCCTCAAATTAACGATCACTTCCTGTCATCAGAAGGCAACCACAACACCACTTCCGGTTCAGGTCCTCAAGATCCCGCCTCCTCCTGATGTCACTTCTGGTTCCAGAATGCCACATTCCATTATGTCATTTTTCTTCGGCCAGCTATATACATGACAGCCATTTTTGTTGTTTTCAGTTTTGTTTTGAACTCAGCTCTGTAAAGACCTCATTTCGTTGCCTACCTACTTTAAAGTATATGGGGTGGATCCCCAAACCTTTGATGTTGTTCATGTGATTTATTACTATATATATATATATATATATATATATATATATATATATATATATATATTTATATACATATATATATATATATATACCCACCTTAATAGAAGGACCAGTGTCTATATGGGTGTCTGTGTATCTATGTGTCTGTCCGGTTGCTGTCTTTTTTATATGCCGTTCTGTATGGATTTTGTAAAAGCAATGCTAACGTTTGTGATGTAATTTCTGCTGGAATGAAAATTACTACATGCATTACAAAATACATTCTAACAGATGGTGTACTGCAAATATTAATCTAAATATGTCTAACACAGAATCATCTTATCCACCTTAATAAAAGGACAAGTGTCTGTGTGTGTGTCTCTGTATCCGCATGTCCATTCTGTTGCTAGGGTTAGGATGAAAAATATTAAAATAGGAAAAAGATTAAAAATTATCAAACAAGGGTCAAAAAATAAGAAAATTGGTCTACTAGATGGACAACTGATGAATCAAATTAAAAACATGAGGCCTATGTTGACTACTTAATTTTCAACTCCTCTTAGGTTACACAACTAGTGTTTATCTGCATATTTATTCATTGGTCTTGGAAGATGTAAATATAGCTGAGCAAATGAGCCAATGGATTTATATGTGTGTACGTATACACACATAGAGAATGTACATACATTATATTTACATGTATATATTTACATATATTTAAAAAATGTCAGCATACAACCACACTTCTTACAAAGCCATCATAAAATCACTGGCATGCTAAAACCAATGTACTGAGTGCTTTGTTGATTCATGCAAAATTATTTAAGAAACATGAAAAGTATATAATTTAAAATCCCGGGGCTCAAAGTACGCTAATTTTATTTCTGTCCTGTTCACCTAATAGTCCCTTTTCTGCTGAAAGCATTTAAAAGCATCTTGCCATAATGTCTTATACAACTACTCTGAAGAACCTGATTGCATGTTTCCCTTGTCAGAAAGAACAGGCTCCATTTTCATGCTTGAAATTGAGGCACTAAAGTGAAAATTTGTTCTAAAGGAACATCATACTGTTATTCCAAGTTAAAAGACTGAACGGTTGGCAGGGAACACAGAAATGCAGTATTATTTCATAACATATGCTGAATACACACACACACAGTCTCTCTTCTTTACATCCAGAAACTACTATGTGAACAAACACAAAAAACTGGGTTCAATGTCTGCCCGCAGCTATGTTGTTATCCTGGAGTAGCTTTTACGCTGTTTACTATGCCTTGAGCAGAGGATCATGGGAGTGAGTATGGTATCCATTGTGTTTTCCGTAGTAAGCTTCTGCTTAGTGTATGTGACTTGCCTTTACCACAAAATTAACATCCCAGCCAGCACAACTCACCCAGTTTAAAAATTCTAAGTGCCATGTGACCTCCTTCGAAAGGTTTTTGAGTTAATTGCTTTTATGAGTTACCAGTTAAATATGTAGTGTAATATTTTACTGTAATGTTGTTGATTGTTAGTGATATTAGTATGATTTATATAGAATTTATATATAGATGGCATCTTTTAAAAAACATTTATCATGATTTTAATATAATTTACATGTATCATGGTTTCAGTATCAATTTAATTTTAAGAATGATTGCTATGTTGAATATATTGCAAAGTATCAATGTTTTGTAGGTTTTTTTTCTTTGTTATACATATAACAAAGTATACATTACAACCCCACAAGAAAATAAAAAGATCATACAGCTATGAATACTGGCCTTGCTGACTGTTTTTCAGGATTAAATTAGAATAGCTGGATTCAGGGGAAAACAGCTCCAAAGGTGCCCCTTGGCCGGAAAATATTTGAAATTAGACTTAGCAGAGCTGGGAAAATAGCTCAATCTAACCCTAAATATTTGCTACTTTGAATTATATTTTTCACTTTTTATTCTCTTATTTTATTATTAATGAATTCATCAGTTTTGATAAAAGTTTTCTTTTAATTGTATTTCCAGATTGAGGTAGCAGACAGAGTTTTGTTGTTACTATATATACAAACTGACGTCTGAGGAGGTCTTTAGCTAAACCTCCATTTTCCTTCCCACCCATTTTAGCCTGACAGGATAAATGATCATCTCAGTTTAGAAGTGTATTATCAATTGATCAACCACCTCAGCAGTAACTCAGCATCTAAGTAACTGATTGCTATTATTGTTATTTTTGCCTTGATTACTATCCATTGCTTTTGGCAACTGAAAGGAGTTTTATATATATATATATAAACATCTGTGATTGGTTTAATATGTTAGGCTCATACTAAGAAATGTATTTTGTCATTTCAATAAAAAGTATATATTACAGCATGAAAGGCACTGTACAGGAATTATTTACCTATAATCTTTTGGAATTCTTCAACGCTTATCATCAAGAAATCTGTTTTTTTTTAGAATAGCAAACTATGATGAGATTACAGGATGATCTAAAATATTGTAACATGTCCAAACAAAGCACACCTCATTTTGGTGTTTTCCCTGGACGTACACTTTTAATTTTACATTTTCCAGCTACCATTTGGACCAAGAAAATGAGGGATGTAACTTGTGAATGTAATTGAATGTTGCTTAACAGAAGTAATGAATGCAGCAGATACCCTTGTCACGGGCTGCTGGGTGTCATACCCAGCTGGGACACCTATATAGCGCCTCTGCCAGGAGAGGATAGCTGCCCTGGTTGCTATGGTGGTCATGGGAACTGAGCTGGGAAGCTCAACCTTATAGGGGCCCATGGCCACTGCCAGGGGGCGGGTTTGGGACCCTGAAGCCCTGGAAGCCAACATTTCTGCCACACCAGGAAGTGCTGGTGGAAGGTATTCCAGGGTCACCCAGTGTGCTTCTGGTTGCTCAGTCAGCACTTCCGCCACACCAAGAAATGCCAGTGGAAGTTCATCAAGGGACACCTGGAGCATATCTGTGGAAACATAAAAGGAGCCACCTTCCAACAGTCGGTTAGCTGGTGTTGGGAGGAAGGGCGACAAGAAGGGTGATTGGTGCTGGAGGCACTGTGTGTGGTGCGGGACTCTTTATGGACTTGGCATTTGTAAATCTATAATAATAAAAGGCAAAGCCCTCACTGACTCACTCACTCACTCACTGACTGACTCACTGACTCATCACTAATTCTCCAACTTCCCGTGTAGGTAGAAGGCTGAAATTTGGCAGGCTCATTCCTTACAGCTTACTTACAAAAGTTGGGCAGGTTTCATTTCGAAATTCTACGCATAATGGTCATAACTGGAACCTATTTTTTCGTCCATAGACTATAAATGACTTCTGCTCGATGCCCGTGGGAGGCGGAGTTACGCCTCCCACGTAATTTAGTGCCTGCCCATATAAGGCCGTCCGTCAGCGGTAATCCAATAGAAACACTGCCGCTAAATATTCACGGGTGAAGGACTGTGCTTATGCAGAGGAAGATGAGATGGTCAGGGTGGTGTTTGGCACAAACTCAGCGAAACTGCGAGAGAAACTTTTAAGTGCCGGGTCTTAGCTAACATTAAATACAGCCATGGACATAGCACGACATGGCACCAGCACAGCTGGGAACCTTCGATGCATGTACACCGAGCGGCTCACGTGAAATGACGCAGTGCACAGACAAAAAGCAACAGTTCCAAAGAGTGCTGAACAAAAACTGAATTACACAATTGAGAAGGCAGCAAAAAAATATGAAGCGTGTGATACATACAAGCATATTCATAAGTGCAGCTACTGCGGAAACAAAGCACACGGTGGAAAAAGTCAATGTCCCACTAAAGGAAGACAGTGTAAAAAAAAACCCGTGCATGCAGTGTGTCACGTCTCAGATAAAGAGGAAGACGAGCTGTTTATTGATGCAGTAAGAAACGAATCAATGAATGAAACCTGTTATCTTTACAACGATTGACAAACACGGAATGTAACTTGAACACAACACATCCTACAAATACGAACCTGATTGAAAGAAATAATGATAATCAAATCCTTCATGACAGCAACACTCATAACACTCACAAAACAATTACTGTATATTGACAATCATGTTACGTTATTTTTAAAATGTTCCCTTTTCTTTTTCATAACTTCTTTAACACACTACTTCTCCGCTGCGAAGCGCGGGTATATATATATATGTATATATATACCCCGATCTACATACTCTCAAATAGACAAACCACACGCCGTGGCGCAATGGTAGAGGCTTTGCCTCTAGCGCCGACGTCTGAGGTTCGATTCCCGTGAGGGGGTGCACTGAGTATGTACGTGTGCTTCCTGATTCATTTTACCCTCGTTTGAGACGTATGAAAAAATATGCGGTTAACGCAGAAAGACAGATCACCAATTGAAGCTTTATGAATAATGGATACTTTATTCGCCATCAATGATTGTTTTGGTAAAGCCATACTCAGTGTATTCATTAGATGAACGGTAAAAAAGTAAGAGCGAGGGGAGGGTGACTTATTGAGGCACGCATTCGAAGCAACAATAGCACGTGGGCTCGATGCGTCGGTGCACGTCAACTCGATCTGAATTGCACGATCACATTCGAAAAAATATATCTTTTCAAGTTCTATTTAGTTGACACAAATATCTTTGGTTGGAATGTAAGGCGAATTTACTCTTTACATTTGCATGGTGAAGAAAAATTTATGCAATGATGCCTACATTTAACTTACATTCCTACCAAAGATATTTCTGTCGACTAAATAAAAATTCCTTCTATTTAAAATTTAAATAGAACTTGAACAGATACGATAGTTCATAATATCCACGCAGACTTGCACGTAAGAGCGGGAGTCATCCGTTTTAACAAAAAGCGTATTGCACTGATACGAAATAGCCTGCTCATTTAATTATTTAGGAATGGATAAATAAATTAAGATTTTGTACAAATAATGTTTTTCATTTTTCTTCCTTAATGGATTCTGGCACCCCCAGCAACAGTTGCTCGCACCCCAAAGAGTGTGTATATATATATATATATATATATATATATATATAT
>JANRMT010062841.1:55106848-55155282 GCA_026402145.1 Polypterus bichir lapradei | reverse complement strand
ACATATGTATTTGTGTGTATGTATGTATGTGTGTATGTATATATATGTGTGTATATGTAGATATGTATATATATATGTATATATATGTGGATGTATGTGTATATATGTATATATATATATATATGTATGTATATATATGTGAGTGTATATATATGTGTATATGTGTATATGTATATATGTATGGATATGTATATATATATGTTTATATATGTGTGTGTGTGTATATATATATGACAGCAACACTAATCACTCACAACAGTGACAAAACAATTACATTGACAATCATGTTACGTTATTTTCAAAATGTTTCCTTTTCTTTTTCATTACTTACAGTACACACTACTTCTCCGCTGCAAAGCGCGGGTATTTTGCTAGTAGTTTAATAAATCGTGTGTGGTGGACTGGAAAACGGAGTCTGTCTGTCAGTGGTCGAACTGGCTTTCACGCATTATATTACCATGTGTCTTTATCTGCCTGATTTTAATTAGCCAGAATGTCAAATTATATTTGTACAAATTGAACTGAATAGACATGGTGATAAAATACTCAGAGAAGGGACAGATGGACAGTAGGTGATATTTGAATACACAAAATGATCATTAGTTTCACTGAGTAAGTGTTGTTGTCTACTACTTTTTAGGTGCAGACTGTATGGGCCAAACAACACCGCCAGAAACCAAGCAGTTAGGTTGCCTGCATTACTATTTGTATTATGATTCGTGGCTTTTCATTGCATGATTAATTCAATTCAATCTATTATTATTAAACATACTTTCACTTAACTATCTCTTCCATTTATTCATGTTGCATTTTACACCAACCAATATCATTTGCTGAGTTTTCTTAAGATCATCCAAATCTTACATTAAATAGGAATATAACTATTAAGGGCTGTTGCACCAAAACGCCCTCACTATATTTAATAGACAGTACATTTCCAAATTAAGCTAAACATGTCAGATAACACACACATGGTAACGCAGCTCAACATCATTACCAGTATTACCAAGAGTAACAACTACTGTATATAGATGGTACATCTGTCAGCATGGAAAAAATAAATACACTTTTACTCTTATTGCTTGCATAAAATGCCCAAATTATGCAGCTATTATAGGGAAATTGATTGCATAAATTACATATGCTCATTGTGGATAAAGTATACAAAATTGTTTTTTAGAAGTGCTACCCGAGGTGAACATTTCACTTTTTAACAAGTATCAAGTAAGTTCTTTGAGAATAATGACTAGTGCTGATTGCACACCCAAGGTATGTGATGCCACATAATTAGTAAAGGTTTCCCACATTTAAATTCCATTTTAAACCACTTGTTTTATTACTATTATTATTGTTGCCAAGTGCAGCTTTTGTGAATAAAGAATGACTTTCTCTTGTTTTTGCCTCTGGATCATATCAAGTATACAAAAGCTAGCTGCCTGCCTCAAAAGCATCAATCTATGGACAGTTAAACACAATGAAAACTAAACCATTAGTCATGGGCGCGCCACCTTGCCTCAGATAGTGAGTCCACCTTGCTAATGTCTGGTTTCTGCATACAATTCTCATCATTGACTGTCACCATCCTTACTGCTACTCAACAGCCCTCTCATTTTTAAAAGATTATGTTTTGGGATCAGTAAGGATATCTTTATAACACCTGTGGAACATTGCTAGACTTTGATTTTTTTTCTCCTATTGTGTGCCCAAGAATGTTAATGCCAAATAGGCCTACTACACCACCTAATGATAATAACGCACTGAGCACTAGGACTCTACTATTGAAGCAAATTTTCCTGTTTTTATTTCTTTTTTTTAACCAGATTCTTTTTTAAGTTCCACACAATGAAACTATGGATTCATGTATACAACTTTGGAAACACTATTAAAATAAAATATAAAAGACAAGGTTTGAGGTCTAAGCTGCTACAGTAGCCCCTGCTTCTTCAATGTTGGCACCAGGTCCACCAATCTGTGAAGAGAAAACACCTTTTAGGAATTGGAACGAGCCCACCATACCAAAGGAACCCTCCACCATTAGCTGTGGTCTGGTTTCTACCTCATAAGGCGCTTAGCTTAAGGTAGGAACTGGCAGACAGGTTTCTCTCAAATGCCCTTCCAGCCAATGCACTTCAGTTCTCTCCTCCACCTTTCACTTTGGCGTACCACAAAGACTCCAAGCCTCTTGGATTTACAATACACCACTTTGCAGTTCACCTTGCCAGCCAAGGTCTTTTTTCTTGGTTAAAAGAACTCAATCTAAATTCCTAAGATTGTCTAGTTTTCAATTAAAATATAAAATCATTGCAATTAAAAAAGTTAAAATGAAAGCTATACGTATGTAGTACTACGAAACCTCAAACACCCCAGCAACACTTTCCTTTCTGTATGCTTTCCCACTCATACAGACTTGTCCTGTCATCCTGATCAGCTGTTATTTATTGCCCTCAACTAATTTCATCAGGGAGAAATCAAAAATCAACCCATTAATTAAATGAAAATACCATTTAAAGGCAAAAAAAAGTTGTGCATAAAAGAATAAAAATCTAATTTAAAGCAAAGGTGAATAATCTTATTACAAATTGAATAGTTCAAACAATAATTACTGTCACAAAATGTGAATCATTCTCAGTTTAAACACAAAAACTTACTCAAACCAGTGACACCTTCATCACCAATTGCATGCATTTTTACAATTCACATTTCAGTGCTCTTCTTATTCAAAGGTATTGACAAATTACTTCTTCTTCTTCTTTCTCTTCATCTTTTCCCACTTCTATGAAGGGTTAATGTGCTTGATCAACTTTCTACAAACAGCCTGACCCTGCACTTCCTCGCCAGTCATGTCCTTTTTCCTTCATATCTTCTTTTACTTTATCCATCCAGCTCCTATTTGACCTCCCTCACTTTCTCTTCTTTTACACTTCCATTCCCATCACCCCTTTGCCCACATATTCATTGTCTCTCCTCATCACATGTCCATACCACTTCAGCCTACTTTACTATATTTTCTGAGATATCTCTTCCCACATTTGTTGTACCTCTGATTGTCTCATTTCTTATTCTGTCCTTTTTTCGTAACTCCTCAAATCCATCTCAACACTTTCCTTTCTGCCACATCTAACCTCTTCTCCTGTGCTTCTTTTACTGGCCATGTATCAGCCCCATACATTATTGCTGGTCTTACCACTGTCTTAAAAACCTTACCTTTAACCTTTGCCTTAACTCTTTGATCACAAAATACTCCAGATTTCTTCCAATTGTTCAATCCACACTGCACTCTATAGTAGTCCAAAAAGATCCTGCTTGAGATATGACACAGAACAAATAGAGTGAACACATCAACTGTTTTACTTTGCACTGCTGAATTCTCTTCAGATCAATGCAAACTCATTAATCTGTTCAGACCAACACCTCAGATTACCTGTCAGCATTCCAGACACTTAATGTCTTTTAATGTTACTCTCCTCAGTTTTTTTTTTCTTTTTCACTTTAAATAATCCATAATTTGATAATTTAGATGCTTTACTGTAATCTGCCTGCTACTGTTAGAAAGCATGCCTAACACTGACCACAACATGACAACCCTGTGTTGATATAATCAATCCATCCATTATCCAACCCGCTACATCCTAACTACAGGGTCACAGGGGTCTGCTGGAGCCAATCCCAGCCAACACAGGAAACAAGGCAGGAAACAAACCCCGGGCAGAGCGCCAGCCCACTGCAGGGCACACACATCCACACACACACACACACTAAGCACACACTAGGGACAATTTAGAATCACCTGCATGTCTTTGGACTGTGGGAGGAAACCGGAGTACCCGGAGGAAATCCACGTAGACACGGGGAGAACATGCAAACTCCACGCAGGGAGGACCTGGGAAGCGAACCCGGGTCTACTAACTGCGAGGCAGCAGCGCTACCCACTGCACCACCCTGTTGATATAATAAATAACTATTTTATATAGTATAAAAACATACACATTACCAGTAGCCTGTACCTGAAGGTACCCTTTATACTTTGCACGTCTGCATAGCCACGAGGGTCTGTGAGATATCAGTATTCATGCTGCATGGACGTGCATGTCTGTGAACACAGGCCTCCAGATTTTTGTGTAGTCTTTTTTGTTTCTGTTTATTGTTTTTATGTATTTTTTATTACTATTATTCTGATTATTTCTTAGCTATGTATTTTAGGTTCTCCTTCATTCCTTGGGTTTTGTGGGTGGAACTCCAAGAAATGGAGCCACCCTGACATCATGGCTCAAGGTCCACCCAGAGCCTATATATTGTTAGGCTGAATGTTATTAATGTCTGTGTATATATAAATTAATTATCATTTGATTTTATTTTACAGTGACACCATCTAGTTTTTGTTACAGCCATCGACATTTTGTGTAAGGACATTTGACCCAGAGGTTGCATTTAGTAACATTACTGAAGTGATGATACTTAAACCGGCTCCTCAGTGAATCCTCTGTTTAAATTTGACTGCTACTTCTTGCGCTATTTAAAGTGTTTCAGGGTTCAATTTCTTTGGATATGTCCTTGATTTTGGTTCACATTTTAGGGTTGGACATTTGTTAGGTTTAGCTTCCTAGTTTTGACAACCCATGTATATTTACTTACAGCTCATCTTATTAAGATGTTATTCAGATTTCTCTCCATGGCCTGTCATTTTCCTTCTCTTGGCAGAACACTCAAGACTGGATTCTTCAGTGGTTCATCATCATTTAAAAAGGATACATACTGAGAGTATGATTTTTCTGGACTCTGGATATTTCCCTTTTTTGCCATGGGTCTTGTTCAGTGTGGATTGCCTTTATAGGAAAATCATTTTTTGTCATTTTGCTCTCCCTTGTTTATAATAAATGTATTTCTTTCTTTATAAATATCCTGTTTTTTTTGTTTTTTTTACAGTTCCTTTTACAGGGCATTTTCATATATTTTGGAAATTAAGATGCAGTACTTTTGCACTTCAAAAGCTTGTTCTCCATTTTTGAAGCCTAGATAGGCCAAAGCCTGCCAGTAGAGTTTGGAGTTAGGCTGCCTAGGGTGATTCTAATTTCTGAGCAGGCGATGGAAGGCCTAATTTATGGGTCTTTTTAGAATCCTTTTTAGGGGCTCATTTGCCATTTTGAGTGCACTGAATCATAACACAATAATGTTCATTTTATTTCCCTTTGCAGTATCAACCAATGTACTTGCTGTAGGTAACCTCTTTTGTATTTACAACACTTAAAGTCTCATTTGTCCTAATCTGTCTCTTTTGTAGAAACAGCATGTCTCTTATCTTCAGACTTAAATAGATTTATACCTCTCATTAATTTCACAGTGTAGGATAGACAAGATCAGAGTCACTAATTTGGGAAAGCAGAAATATGACCTTAAGAACCAGCTGTTTGTCTCCAGTTTTATGCCAATGGTCTCAATATGCAGTACACATATTTGGTACTATCACACTAGAACAGCGTTTCTCAACCTTTAAGTATTTGCGACCCGAGTTTTCATAACAGTTTTAATCGCGTCCCCCTAACGTTTTTTTGAAAGGAGCCCACTAATACCAATTTGTTCTTTTTTAATTAATGATATATCATAGGTAGGTATTTTATTATACCTACTTAACTTTTATCAACATTTATCTAACTCTATATTTATTTTTCTAATATCAGAATGTAGTTTAAGTTAATTTGTTTTGGTTTCAATAGATGTATTTTTCATATTTTTGATTCTTGTTTTCTTTTTTTCACATCTTTGCACCCACCTTTTTGTTACTTCACGCCCCCCTAGGGGGGCCCGTCCCACAGGTTGAGAACCACTGCACTAGAAATAAGAGGGACAGAACAGCTGTATTTTATACACTAAAAAACTCATAGTGACTCAACAGCAGTCCAACGTATTGTACTGAGAATATAATGAAGCAAATATGCCCAGATTTCAAGTATACTCATTTTTGAAGTAAAAAACTGACATCGACACTTGCCAAACATGCTACAGAGAGTTAATCCTAAAACAGCACATAAGCTACTTCACTCAGAAAATGTATTTTTACTGTTCTTACACTCAAACACTCTTAAATTGCAGAAGGACGGTGGGAAGGGCCCAGTTTAAAAGACATGAGTAAAGAGTGCACAATCACATAACTTTAAAATGCAATTGATAAATATATAGAATAACAATTAAAAAAAATAACAAGTAACATAGCACATTACAGGTAGCATACTTAGCTTTTTAATTTGTGTTGCAACATACTGTAAGTGAATGGCAAGTGATAAAAGCTGTGGTGTCCTTTCATAAAGCATTTCTTATGTTTTCTCCATGTGCAGAGAACATTCCTATGGGCCTTTTCCCAACCTCTGATCACAGGATGATGAGCCAACCAATAATTACATTAAACAGTGTATACCTTAAGGTGCTGGCAGATGGACTGTGGCACTGATCCACCCACACTCCCTTTTCACACTCCACTTACCTAAAGAAAGAATAATAAGTCATTTCATTTTGACACAAGTGAAAGTGATACTTTAGGAAGCACAAGAGACATGATGATAATTTAAATATTGTTTAGGCTATTAAAAGCTGTGAATAAATCTGACAAATGAAAAGCTGTTTTACAAGGTTTGAAATTTTAGGGAAAACAGTTTTGAAAATGTTATTAGATTGTATGGCTTTCCACAAGAGACAAGATAATTACCACTAGTATTTTTTTTTCTGTGACTATAGGGAAATTAACATTTTGTTTATTTTATACATGCAATCACATAGACTGCTGCTGGTAAATAATTCTCACTGGGCCTCCCACATTTCCATAAGGAAGAACATGGGAAAATGACCTCAGTGCCAACTCTACCTTCTATAATACAGTCAGCTGTTGCAGATTCGTATCCAACAACAAACCATTATATGTCTTTTATTTAATTATATGTATCAATTACACACCTGCTAGGAAGAGGTGAGTGTGTGAGTTTTCATACTTGTGGTTTCACAGAATCAAAACAAGACGATCATTTTGAATTATTAATGATTCTACAACAGTATATACCCTTCAATAAAAAAAATAAGAAAGAGTTCAGTATGAATGCTACTTGATACAATCTGTCTAAGCCAGTTTGAAGAAAATAGAATAGTCATTTTGGTTGACTTCCATGTTTGTAAATGCCTGTTGTCATAGATGACATGGGTTAGTTGGCATCCGGGCTGGAATTACCTTAGTGTGCCACCATCTTACTGTAATGACAGGGCAGCAGCAGTTTGAAGTAGTATGGAATTGGGAGACAGAATGTAGTGGTAATAACAAGTCGAGGTCGAACCTAGGAGGATGAAATTCAAATAAACAATGGCCAGGATGTGAGACAAAGTCATACTGTAAATCGAGAGATGTAGCAAGAATGACCAAAAACAGAATATTTCACATAGGCTAAGCCAAAACACAAAACATTGTCAAAGCTGAAGAACAACTCACAGCCAGAGCAATCTTTAATAATGATGATGTTAGGGTTTTAAGTTTTGAATTATTTCCAAACTAACCTATATACTGTTGCGGTTATTCCATCACAAATCACACATTCATGGGTGTATTGTCTAGTAACAACCTGGCAACCCAGTATTTCAGTCAGCAAATAATGGCAAAGCCAAAACTAAAAACAAAATGGTGCCACAGGAAGAAGTATTTCAAAATTAATGACTTCAAAAACATCCTAAATCAAAAAACAGATTAGTCCATTACATTATTTGACCTCTAAAACTCTCAGAACACTACCTCCATAAATTTTAGGGCTAAGGAAAAGGCTGTAAAAAAATAAATGAGTCAAAATTTAAACAACAATCCAGATTATCATGTAACTTATATAGTAGTAGTGTGCTACACTCCTGTGACCAGCAGCAGGTATCTCGCTATCGACAGTATGGTATAACCCATACAAAGTACAGCGCACGATGACGGCATCCATAGAAAAGCACTAAACAAATTGTGATACAATGATGTCACAAAAATAAGAGTAAAAAAAATTAACAATGCAATTATGATAATAATTTAAAAAAACTGAATGACACAGCCCAACATTAAACTGTTCCTGACATTATAGCACATTAGTTGTACTGTATATCTAAATTGTAACCAGTGAGGGGTGCTCAGCAAGCACATAGACAGGACAGCAGAAGAATTAGTCTATTCTTGAAATTTAACATTTCCATGGGCTCTGGGGTTAATGAAGATGACGTGTTCTCTTTTACTCATGAAGTAACAGAGTACTTGGAATTACCGGGAGCCTGGAATTCCCTGACGAAATGAATGAAACTGGGAATGAAACTGCTGGAATTCCCTGCTGAACGGGAACGGCCAAGCTTGCATATATAGCCTGTAAAGGTGTAAAAATCGATCAAGAATTAACAGAGTTATAGTTGAAAATAAAGTGGCACAGTTTTTTGGCCCACGGTGTAGTGTGTTGCTCATTAATTCAGTCAACAACAGACCAGCAACATTCAGTCTCCCGGCTCTCACTAAGACTGAGCACAGTGGATTAGGAGATGTCTGCACTCTGCAGCACACGAATGGCGGGATGGGGCACAGTTTGTTGACGTCTGTGGCACGTGCTGTTGGCAGTACAGGCTGGTGTCTTCATCAGACAACGGCTTTGAACAGCAACTTGAAATTGCAAAGCATCAGTCTGTTGCATCCACATTAGCTGTGCCAAGAAACTTGCATCACAGAATGATGACAAGAAACTGGATGCATCAGTAAAAGCTGAAATGACGGTGTTTCAGAGCAATGGCAAGTGCGGGCATTGTTTAGAACAAGTGTATCAGTATCTGATGACTGTGTCATCTGCTTCAGTGGAGGCAGAGTGTGCTTTCTCAGCGGCTGGCATACTCTGCAAGAAGGTGCACTCTCGCCTGGACGACCGCACGCTCAACACGTTGTGCTTTCTACTCTCTTATTATGCAACTAACTAGATACATGTACTTATATGACAGCATGAACTGCTTGTAGATAAGGTTAGTCTTTTATTGGTGTCAACATATTGTAGTAGTTTTATTAAAAATAAGTGTCGGTCGTTCTAAAACCGTTCACATGTGAGATGCCCATGCACTGCGTCATTCACGGGAGCCCGGGATTTCCAGGAATGACATGCGGGATTCCCTACTTGGAATATTATAATTATCAATTCCCACTTCATTTTTATTTGATTTTTTAAATACTGCACTACGAGTACACCACCTCTATATATTACATTAAAATGTAACTCCTTCAGGTCCCTGACTCGTTCATTAAAGGTAGAACAATGAATGTCTTGCTTTGCTTTGATGATAACAGTATTTTGAGTTGTAAGTGGTTATTTTAATAAAAAGTTATTTCACTAATTTGCCTTGCCCCATTAGAACTTTTAGAAGCCAAAGTTGAAAACAGACCAAAATGCTCTCTTTGACTGCTGCACTAGTTAACTCAATATGCCTTTCTATTTTCTTTAAAGGTGGAAGTTTTATGCTTAGATATGCCCTGTGATGCATCACAAACCTAAACCCCTTTCTCATTATATTCTGGTCATTTATCTCTTTTAAATGCTGTTGCATTGCTTTTCTAGGAAATGCTGCTGTTAGAATTCTAGAGGCGACCTTTCCATAGTCTGTAGGTTTGTTCTGTAGAAATGTATTCCTTCTTCTACCTGCAGAACGCTGTGTTTTTGTCATAGTATGAATGAAGACCAATCAATACTCCATTCTGGCAACAAGCCTTTCCTCCCACGACATGCCATAGTAGCTAATGCCTTGGGACTATAAACACAAGCTATCATGCAAGACACAACATCTGGCTGTACATAAAGTGGCGTTTCCAATGACTGAATCCCTGATTATTTCTGCTTCCCTTGAACCAACCACATGGGATTTGGATGCTTTGCCTGTCTTAAGCCCAGCGGGGCTCATTCATAATAGTACTGAAGACTTTTTTAATTCCTGCATCGACCTAAGTATTATGAAGCACTTGCCATTATTTTAGATTAGATAAAACACTGATATGTTCTACTAAAACAGAATGTTATTTTGTAATATTAGTAGTTATGCAGCATCTTATTTTGTGGAGCTGAGAACATGAGACCTGTGGCATAAACAGTAATGCTAGCCAATAACCAATAATGCTACATGATCAATGAAAGAGAATTTATGCATTGCTTATAATCCGATCAAATCAGATTCCCCAGGACTGTGGAAGACAACCATTAAACAGTCTCTATTAGGATGTACAGACAAGCACATTGCAGTGCATTCTGGGAAACATTAAGGCACTTAATTAGCAGAACCCATAGGGAAAACAAAATGGTGTCATAGCAAAATTTAAACAAAATGCATGCTTCTAAAATAATCTAAATGGACCATTTCTGAATGAATATTCAAAATTATGGCATTTGAAAACCCAAGGTTCATTATACAGTTTGCCAAGAGTATAATTGGAAAATAAATGTATGAAAATTACAGATTACAGCAATACTCTAATTTTAACAACAAACGTATCACAAAGTATCACAATATTTACATAGATGCATGTTTGTAATAGATATCATTTTACAGTATTTGAATTTAATTTGATGTTGAATATTAGAGCAATGATTTGTACAGATTCTCTGTTTTCTTCCCATATTTCAACATGTGTGTTGTTGGGTTAATTGGTGTGTCTATACTTGCCTGGTATGAGCGACTTTGGGGCATGTGTGACTGGTTCCACCTTAATATCCATGGTTCCAGCTCTCCATTAACACATAACAGATAATCAGTTAAAAATGGAGAGAATAGGATGGATTATGATTTTCTGGCATGGAAAACAGAAATTTATGGTAAATACTGAGAAACTGAAGAGCACTAATAATGGGAAAAAGACATCTTTCAACAAAGAATATATTCACAAATGAGCATGCCAGCTAGAATAATATTTATAGGGTGCTAGTTTTATATTTCTAATCTTTATCTACACTTAAAACCAACATATTTCCTGCAGAGTTAAAGAACTGATAACACACTTGGGGCTATTAATGTCAGCAGTTATTATATACTTTTAAGTGAAAAGGTGTGAATTATGTGCTGAATGATTCAGAAATGTTCTTCATTATTAGTTGTTCTGTATATATGGAAAGAAACACTTACTGATTATAAAATATTATTAAGTTAGGGTTTATGTCAGGGTCCTCACAACACTAAATTACATCATTTGGATTTTTCAAAGTTACATTATATGATTGTTTATTGCCATGCACAAAGCATTGTAAACATTTTCAAATTTGAAACAGAATAATTTAATTTAGTCCAAAATCGTTCAATAATAGTCAAAACATAATAGAACACACATAAAGTATATTTAAACTGATCACACATGACTTGGATTGACATATCTATTTGGTTGGCACATACAAAGTTGTGTCTTGAACAACACTTTCCATAATAAGCAGCCCTGCAAAGCAAATAACAAAAGGTATATAACACTTTCGAATACAAAAAAAAAAAAAAATCTGCAGCATGATATATCAAAAACGCAAGCAAGCATTAGAAATGAATTATTTCTCAATAGAGCCAAAATAGACATTTTAAAGCAAAACACAGAAACATGTGGATATTCAGCCTGAATAAGTTCTGGCAGCCTTAGGATTTGTAGGAGTTGGCATTAAAAATCTAAATGAATGTTCGTAGAGTGTAGCATATAAATGCTTTAAAATAACTGAAAAGGCCTCCATTGAAATCCTTTTTACAGATAAGGTAGTCTAAAATGGATATTTTGTTGATATTTAAGGTCAGGGTTTTGTCTTAAAAATGATCCTTGAAAGAAAAGAAGTGTACAGTAGTATTACCATGTGAGATACAATTTGTTCATTGAGGTAGAAATACCATCCTGAACCTTTTGTTGTCTGTTAATACTTTATATTGGAAGACCCTGACAATACAAATGCATTAATTAATGTGAATTTTCTTAGATATATGACAAATTAATTTAAAACTCAAACTGCTCAGGTATGGTTGGGGGTTTTCATTTGGGTTGCAATCTGGACATGATATTCACTCTTCAGATCAATGTCAAGGATTACTTCACTGATTCCCTTGGAAGATTACAGAAGTATGTGGCAGGAAATGAAATTTAAAGAGAGAAGTCCAGACAGAGATCCTACAGAAAGCACTTAATGAACCTGTCAATGGCCAACATGAATCCAGGAGTGATCTTCATAGGATCTCCTAAGGAGTGTGGATGCATGGATGTGAGGTCTCCTTGGCTCATCAAATATACCTGTGGCAAAATTACATGAGAGTAGTAATTCAGAACTAATTGTATTGACTGAAATTCCACATCATACAGCATGGCGGTAAAGCAAGTAAAACTGTGGCCCCAAAGTACTTGGGCACAGTTCCATTTCTATATGGGTCTTTTCTACATGGAATTTATATATAATCCCTATCTTTTAGCGGATTTCTTCTACAGGTTCTGATGGTCTTATCACTAAAAGTGAAAGACTGAAATGTAACAGGACATAAGGTGAATAAGTAGAGATGTGTGTGCATGTGCCCTGAAACGCATTGATGTCCAATCCAGACATGATATTGTCACAATAAAGATAGATAAAGGTTCATTAGAAAAAAATAGATGAATGGATGGATGGATGAATAGATGAGACTATACGTATGTTTGCAGTGCAAGTACAACTAAGTTTTGGGACAGGTAGAGTCCTGGAATTTTTTCACCTAGAAAAAAACTACTTACTAAATCTTTGAATTTTATATTTTGTTTGTAAAAAATATCTACATCCTGACATTGAAAGTAAATAAATGATTGAAAATTAAAATTTAAACAAAAAAATAGGTAAAGTAATAATCTTTTCATGACATCATGAACAGAAATTCAGAGTATCGCATTCTAGTTGGATGATGAGCTGACTTAAATACAGCCATACATACTGTATATCATAAATAATTATTCTAAATTTTAAATACAGGAAACATTTTCATTTCAAATATCTGCCATCTGAAGTTTAAAGTGGTGGAAATGAAATCCAGTTGACATATTTATACAGAGAGGTTGTCACATCAAACCTGATATTATGAAATATAACAGAAATGGAAATTCCTCACTCCTGGAGCATTCCTCAAATTATAGAACACTACAATTTACATTGCATGATATGCCCTTTAGCATAATTTCAAGTTTAAAGAGAGTGACAGGTTTGACAGGTTTCTTTTGACAAATGTAACTTGCTGCTAAAACCTTTGACGTCACACAATCTTATGTAAATGTTAAAGCCTTCTAACTCAGCAAGGCAGACTTCTGCCACCTTGTTACAATATCAGTAAACTGTTAATAAATACACAAATAACCAAATGGTGCTTTTAGTTGAGACCAAGGAAAATGCTGAAAGAAGATTTAAAAAAAAACTATGCATTTAAAAGAACGTTATAGGTAAGACAAAAACATTTTATTCTGCTTATGTCTTTAGAGGTGGATAAAAAGGTGAATGCATGAATATTAAAATACTTTTAGTTTTAAAATTATTCAATCCATACCCTCTTTCCTTTAACAGCTAAAAGCTGTTATTATAATCAAAAAGCATTGAGCTTCAAAGCATTCATTTCAGATAAATTCAATACAAGTCAGGCGCTTTCAGATGAACGTGTCGTCTGACTTTCCAAAACAACTAAACTGCAGTTGTACTAAAAGCTAACCTAAGGTAAAGCTGGCCTAAACGACATGTCTCTTCTAATCACTGGCTTGAAATTATAAATTAATTTGATTCATTTTTTTTTTTCTGGATTGTCTGAAATTCTGCAAACCACTAAAATTCACTCTTTTAATGTTAATATTTATTTATTTTAACATTAATTTGTTTATGTTTTGTGCATTGTGTGTATTATGCACATCTATCTGCTCTCCGTGACACACGATTTTTGGCCATTATTTTCAAATTATCACGCATGTTTATGGGAAATGTGTGACAAGATCAACTAGATGTTGCTTTTGAAAAACTTCATATTTCATGTTGATTCTTTTGTAAGATATATTTTTTAATATAATACCCAAAAACTTCATTGTAGCTTCTCAGATTCATGTTCCTTAATAGTATTTTGTCATCATATCCCCAGTATGCTCAGAACATAACATACTCACCTCAAGTCAGTACTTTTGATTATTATTTATTCAGCCCTGTGTGCCTTTTTCCTCATACTCTCAATTTATGTTTATTTATGAAGCATTTAAGATATTGATATTCAAGTCCAGACCCCTTTTCTTCACAACAGGATTTTAAAACAGACAGTCTTGTAGTCAGCCAGTTATATTCTTATATTCACTGCATTTTCCTTGCCTGCTTTGATGCCAATTCAGCTCCCCATAATGAGTCATTCCCGTGAAATACCTGACTTAAGGCCTTATGGGTCCCTGGCAATTGGGTTTATCAGGGCCACAGGTCAAATAGTTAAATCTTTCTGTTAGCCAGTTTTACATTCAGTGGTTGGCAGGTAAACAAGTCTGACAAAATTGAACACAGGACAGAACTATCCTACACTTCTTCATTACTGGAGTACCAATAATTTTGAAATCAACTTACACTTCAAACAACTCTCAATTTGATTCCTACAGAGATAATAGGAGAAGATGTACCATTATACTGTAGTTTGATCCCAGAGATGGGCACTCTACTGTATGTCTGTGGGAAGTTACAATGCCCGACTGGTCAGGAGGCCTGGATTTGGCAAACATTTACATGATATAAGAACTGCAGGACCTCCAGAGATTTATTTCTTCACATTCATCTTTATATAGGAGTTATTCATTTCCCTCTTGTTTGCTGCCTTCAGTCCACTGGCAAATGTTATATAATTCTTATTTACTAATTACCCTGTATGCATGTCATCAAATTTCTACATTAGTTAGTGGTTTTATCCATTGTATTAATATTATTTCTTTATTTCATTAATTTTTATCTTATCCTATGTAAATTGTAAACTGCTTGTGCAACATGGCAATATGAAAGATGTTTTTATTACTTTTATTATTTGTTGATTAAAATGCTACTGATCAAGTACATTAGCACGTAATTTTTGGACTTTTCTGTAGGCATTTAAGCACACTTTATGTAAAACTGCACTTTACGTTTATATAATCCATCCATCCATTATCCAACCCGCTATATCCTAACTACAGGGTCACGGGGGTCTGCTGGAGCCAATCCCAGCCAGCACAGGGCACAAGACAGAAAATAAACCCCGGGTAGGGCATATATACATTGTGACCTCCAGGGGGTGTAGCAGCACCCCAAACCCTAGGACGAACTGACACAAACACATTCACAGTTTCAAATATAATGATTTTATTCTTAATAGGCCCTTCTAGAATCTTCCACACAGCACAACATAACAATCAAGACCTTCCTCCTTCGCCATCTGTTGGATAGGACTTCAGGGTTGTTGTGTCTGTTTTCAAAAAAGGACTTTTATTTTGGCATTTAAAGGGTTGTATACCACACCTTGGTGTAGAGCATATCCATATAAGGTAACACATTTATCCAATGTTACTTTGACTGCAGAAGACTGTTCTTTTATATTGAGGCTCATGTTTGAAATAAAGTTGTTTTCAATTGGATTTTTCTCTGGACTCTTCATTAATTTCTGTTGTGAGTGCTGCCCTGTATCGAGTTACTTACCTGAGGCACAATACTGTCCCACTCTTCTTCCTCCAAGCAAGTCTTGTCCACTGCCTCCTGACTCCGACTCTCTGAGGTGAAGCACAGAGACTCCTTTTATCCAGGACTCAGTAGTACTTGTGGTGCTAGGACATGGTCAGATGGAATAACAAGAACAACAACATTTTATTTATATAGCACATGTTCATACACAGAATGTGGCTCATAACGAAGCACCCATGGAAGTAAATAGGGCTGTGCCACAGAAATAGGAATCCTAGCATGTTGTTCGGGTGTCCAAATGCATACCAAAGCCCAGGAATGCTGCCCCCTATCATGCCTGTGTAGCAAACAGTTGCCATTCCTTGCCTCTCTGTTATACACACACAAGTCATACTGTTTCCTCTTTCTCAAATTACAGAACATGCATCTAGTACTGCATTTCCTTTGTTATACTGTTTTTCCCGGTTAGTGCTCTGGTTTAGGTGCCTTTGTTTAATTTGACTTCTGTGGTAATCGATCTTCAGCCTGTCTTCTGACTTCACCTTGGTCTTTTCTCCTTCAGAACTTTCCACTCCTTGGTACAATCCTTAAAAAATTCATTTTCCAGATTCTTTCAGTCTTGGGTGTGTTATGCCCAAATCATTTCATTACACAAAGCAAAAGTGGACACCTTCACAATTTTTTAAAGTACAGTTAGGTCTATAAATATTTGGACAGAGACAACTTTTTTCTAATTTTGGTTCTGTACATTATCACAATGAATTTTAAATGAAACAACCAAGGTTATTATAGTTTTGCCTTTTTATATTAGTTTTTATTTCTATATTTTTTCTGACCTTACTTGGAAATTCAGTTTAGTTTTAGTTTTCCTTCATTGTGTATTTTTAGTTTTAATTTAGTTTTTATTTCACAAAGGTATTTCTATTTTATTTTTATATATATTAGTTTCAGTTTTAGTTTTAGTAATTATGGCATGGAGCTCTTACGGAGTTACTTTTGTGTCACAATCAGATAGAACTGCACACTTAACAGATTTGGATATGAGTTTAATGTTAGTGGAAGCTTACTACACTGCCTAGTTTACTATCTGGTTTTGTTTTTGTCTAATAAAAACAAACATAATCAAAACTAGACACTGAATATGAACAATTTTACACAATTTTATAATTTTTAAAATATTTTCTCATGAAAATCACAAGGGCTTAGGAAGAACAGGACTCTTAGGCTTGAGTCAGTGTGCAGAACCCACCTAGCTGTATTGAGGGAAACAAAGAACAACAAGCATGTAGTGTTAAGGTTAGGGGTGGTGAGTCTTGAATAGCCCACCATAAGAACAGTAAACCCATAATGAGCAGAGCAGGAGCAGGAAATAAGAGTACGGGCAGGAACAAAATGACAGAGACAGCATCTGAGATTAAGAACAATATATACATTATCTAAACCTGTTTATCCAGAGTAGGATTGCAAAACTTACAAGGGTTAAAAACTAACGGCAAGAATATTCATTCAAAAACTAAAACTAAAAATATTTTAGTAAATTATTATTTTATTTCAGTTAGTCTTTCCAGCTACATTAATAGTTTCGTTTAGTTTTAGTTTTTATTTTTGGCTTTGTTAATTATTTTATTTCAGTTTACGAAAATGTTTTTTTAATAATAGTTTCAGTTTTGATTTTAGTTTTAGTTAACTATAATAACCTTGGAAACAACTCAGATGCAGTTGAAGTGCAGACTTTCAGCTTTAATTCAGTGGGTTGAACAAAAAGATTGCATAAAAATGTGAGGCAACTAAAGCATTTTTTTTACCACAATCCCTTTATTTCAGGGGCTCAAAAGTAATTGGGCAAATTAAATAACTGGAAATAAAATGTTCATTTCTAATACTTGGTTGAAAACCCTTTGCTGGCAATGACAGCCTGAAGTCTTGAACTCGTGGACATCACCAGATGCTGGGTTTCCTCCTTTTTAATGCTCTGCCAGGCCTTTACTGCAGCGGCTTTCAGTTGTTGTTTGTTTGTGGGCCTTTTTGTCCAAGTTTAGTCTTCAACAAGTGAAATGCATGCTCAAATGGGTTAAGATCAGGTGACTGACTTGGCCATTCAAGAATTTTCCACTTCTTTGCTTTAATAAACTCCTGGGTTGCTTTGGCTGTATGTTTTGGGTCATTGTCCATCTGTATCATGAAATGCCGCCCAATCAATTTGACTGCATTTAGCTGGATTTGAGCAGACAGTATGTCTCTGAACACCTCAGAATTCATTTGGCTGCTTCTGTCCTGTGTCACATCATCAATAAACACTAGTGTCCCAGTGCCACTGGCAGCCATGCATGCCCAAGCCATCACACTGCCTCCACCATGTTTTACAGATGATGTGGCATGCTTTGGATAATGAGCTGTTCCACGCCTTCTCCATACTTTTTTTTTGCTATCATTCTGGTAGAGGTTGATTTTGGTTTCATCTGTCAAAAGAATGTTTTTCCAGAACTGTGCTGGTTTTTTTAGATGTTCTTTAGCAAAGTCCAATCTAGCCTTTCTATTCTTGAGGCTTATGAGTGGCTTGCACCTTGCAGTGCACCCTCTGTATTTACTTTCATGCAGTCTTCTGTTTATGGTAGACTTGGATATCGATACGCCTACCCCATGGAGAGTGTTGTTCACTTGGTTGGCTGTTGTAAAGGGGTTTCTCTTCACCATGGAAATGATTCTGCAATCATCCACCACTGTTGTCTTCCGTGGACGTCCAGGTCTTTTTGTGTTGCTGAGTTCACCAGTGCTTGCTTTCTTTCTCAGGATGTACCAAACTGTAGATTTTGCCACTCGTAATATTGTAGCAATTTCTCGGATGGGTTTTTTCTGTTTTCGCAGCTTAAGGATGGCTTCTTTCACCTTCATGGAGAGCTCCTTTGACCACATGTTGTCTGTTCACAGCAAAATCTTCCACATGCAAGCACAATACCTCAAATCAACTCCAGGTAATTGATAATGACATAATGACGGACTTGCCCGCACCTGCCCATGAAATAGCCTTTGAGTCAATTGTCCAATTACTTTTGAGCCCCTGAAATAAAGGG
Source organism: Polypterus bichir lapradei (assembly GCA_026402145.1). Lineage (NCBI taxonomy): Eukaryota > Metazoa > Chordata > Cladistia > Polypteriformes > Polypteridae > Polypterus > Polypterus bichir. The sequence continues at coordinate 55,136,561 of JANRMT010062841.1, read as the reverse complement.
ATTGCGTTAAAAAAATGCTTTAGTTGACTCACATTTTTATGCAATCGTTTTGTTCACCCCACTGAATTAAAGTTGAAAGTCTGCACTTCAACTGCATCTGAGTTGTTTCATTTAAAATTCATTGTGGTAATGTACAGAACCAAAATTAGAAAAAAGTTGTCTCTGTCCAAATATTTATGGACCTAACTGTACATGAATGACATATTGAGACAACTTAGCTATCAGCTAACTAAGCAAATATGACAGGCTAAGTAGTCTCACCTCATTTGTCAAACTTCATATTTTCTTATTTGTCTGTGTTGTATTCAGTTGAATGGCTAAGGAGCAGAGAAATGGCCAGCATACCAAAGGTAGATGAAATCCATGATACTGAGACTTGATATGAAAACAAAAACAGCTCTATAAGTGACTGAGCAACTGAAAGAGGAAATTACCAAAGGCAAATGGCATCTTAAAGACATTACTGCTATGTGGAGAAGACTGGACTCCCAAATTAATTCATTTTAAACATTCTGGTTAAAGTTAGATTTTTTTTCAAGCAGATTTCTTTGGGAACAGTAATAAATATTCTAACAGCATTTTTTATCAGCTATTTCACTATTTACCATATGTATATTATATTTTACAATAGCAAGAATAACCAGTATTTTGTACCAATAAGGTAGCAGCAGTGAGCCTCCATGGAAAGCTGTGGGGACTTGAAGGTTTCCAACATGATGGAGGCAGAGAGCATAACCCTAACATGTATAGCCATGATGAATAAGAACACCCAGAGAAAACCTCTTGAGATATGGGGAGGACATTCAAATTCTATGTATTGACAAAATCTGTTTCGTAGTGCCATGAGCCAGCAGCAACAAATGTCATGCTACTCTATCAAGTCATCTTCCTTCTGTTGACAGTCATTTGTAACATTACAGGAAGTCTATTAAATATTACATCAATTGAAATTTTCTTGACCATAATAGCAGATACCACTGAACTAAAAAACCTGTTGGGGTCTTTGATACCCTGCTGGAGGCCATCATGATATACAGTACCCTTGGCTATATCTTTTTTTCCAACTTTTGTTTTAACACCCCACAATCTATATTCACTCAGCTACACCGCTTAATTACGGTTTTCTAGTGCTATGTCATCCTGTGTTGAAAATAAAGGTTGTAGTTAAACACGTCCCAGTCTTTGTTCACTTGCTGTGTGTTTTGAATCTCCTTTTCTCTGCTGGACATCAGCTGAGTCTTGCTTTTTTTCTATATACATCATTTTGTTTGCCTTTACTGTATTTTGATTTGCTGCATTTAAATGTATGTTGACAGTTTATTAATATACTCATACTTGATATTTATTTCAGAATTTGCCTCACAAATACAGTATTTAGAGAAACAATGATGTTTGCTTGCTTCTTAGTTTTTGAAATTTCTCTAAACTCAATTATTTCCAAAGAGTATGTGTTAAGAGTTAACATACTACTAGGGAGAAAACTTTTATTTCATCACTGTGCTTTGCCAATTATGCAATAAACAGTAAAATCTATCTTGGATCCCCAACACTTTTAACTCCAATTTTGTATTCTATTAATAATAAATAGTCAATAGATTCCCTGAGTCTTGTTGAGTAAATGTTACCTGGCTTCAATGATTTATTTTATTTTAGACTTTTTCAGTGCATTCACATATAATATGAAAAGCACCTACTGTGATTGGTATGCCTGTCTATTATCCACATGCAACAACTTAGCTCCCAGTGGACCGATTTTGTAAAATTTAACACAATTATTCTTGGCAGGACAGTTTTGTTAAGATACCTTGAACAGAGTATGCTTTACAAAGTTTTGAAATTTCATAATCTCTCATTGTAAAGCCTTGAGGACGTTCTACACTTGTGCATCGTAAAACAGAAACAAACAGCTGCTCTTGATGGAAAAAGAGATCCAACAACAAGTGTAACGTTACACCCAGGGATTCTCCTTCAGTTCTTATGACTTTTTTGTTCATTTTTAATACATTTGTTTATTGTTGTTATGTTAATTTTGTTAATTATTTTAACTATTCCTTTAATTTTGTGGATAATTGTATTTCTATGTATTATGTTATATTCCGTGTATTTTGTGTGTCATTCCCCAAGAGGTGGAGTCACCTATCCAAAGCGTCAAGAGAATAGTCCCTTTTGGTTCATTGGATTTGCTCGTGGTGTTTATGAGTTCTAATGTTGAGTGCCTTGCTTACGATTCATTGTTCTGGATTTTGACCATTTGCTCTTTTTTTCATTTTTGGCAATCCTTTTATGCTCCATGAAACTTTCTTTTTGTTAAAGTAGAATTTTGCAAGATAATCTTTTTATTTATAATGCTTCGACCTTTTCCCCTGCGGTGGGCTGGCGCCCTGCCTGTGGTTTGTTTCCTGCCTTGCGGCCTTTGTTGGCTTGGATTGGCTGCAGCAGACCCCCGTGACCCTGTAGTTAGGATATAGCAGGTTGGATAATGAATGGATGGATGGACCTTTTCCCTCTTTGTTTTCTCGTCTCTAGTGGGCATTTTGGAATGATTTTGGGACACTGTGTGTTTTCTTTAAAGTCATTACACCATTTTGGTTCTTCTGAAGCACAAAAACAAGTTAGTCAAACACTTGGAGATGTACGCCCTTGCAGGCCACTTCTACAACAGCTCACTTCTCCTGCTACTCAAGGTATATTAACAATAAAAGTAAGAAAAAATATCTTTCAAAAATGTCATATTTAAGGAATTTGAACTACACTACGATCCCCAATCAATCACCACAATTTGGACATCTCCTTATTGTAGCGTGCTGTCTCTGAAAGGCTAGGCCTATTTGAGCTGGGTTTTATCTACATGACATTGTAAAGTGTTATCCATTTAATGTAGTCTGCTAACATATGTAACTGAATTAAATTATGGCTGTTATTTTTGAATATGACTCACTGTAAAAAAATATGTATTTAAAAAAATCTGATTACTGACTGACTCTTTGATGAAAGAACAAAAAATGAAAATGTTCTAGCTTTCAGATCAGTTCACTAAGTCTTGAATGTTACACACTGCATGCACTTGTTAATTTTAGCAGTGCTTCATTCTCTGTAATTTATAAATCAATTGGTACTTCATTAATTTTCCATCTAGTCACTGGTAGAGATTCTACTTCTTCACAGTCTGCTCTTTCCTTTCATTTTCCTTTACTGTTCTTAATACACTTTGCTTTCTCTTTGACTGTTCATATCCTTCTGAAATACTGAATGAATCTGCAATTCTGCATTGTTGCTTATACTGGTCTTTTCCTCCCTTTGAGTATTTAAGATTTCCTCTTTTGCTGTAGTTCTCACATGCTCATGAGCCATACCATTGAAGTACAGCAGCAACACTAACTACCACACTACTGTGCTGCCCCCTTGCAACGTACAAATCACATAAATTGATAGACAGATAGAATTTTATTTGTCCCAAAGGGGAAATTTGGCCTTTACGGAAGCTCTTTAGCAGAATCTCAAAAGATGCAAAGCCGAAAATGCAAAATTGGAACCGACTTGTTCCCATCTGCACAGGATTCCCCTCCTTGGACCTGAAATAGTACCAGGAGGCATGCTCATTTGTTCTTTTGGCAATAAGGCACTGAGTTAGAGCCTAAGCCGTTAGAATAGGAGTGTTTTATGTCTAGAGTTAGGGTTGTAGTTAGGTTAAGAAAGAGTGCTGCTGTAAAATAGCTAGGTGAAAGTCCTGTTTGAATAGAAATTGGTCATTAGAGTAGGCAAGGTGTTAGGTTGTTTAGGAGGAAGGGTTGGATAGGGACAGGGGGGGTCCGTAGCTCTCCTCCATCTAAGGAAATGATTTCTCACCTGGTTGATCTCCTTCTTGTTACTTGGTCGGGGGGGAATAGTGTACATTTACTTCTTGTTACTTCACCAAGGAGGGGGATGATTCTAGTTGAGTAAACTTCTTCTTGTTACTCAGTTCACTGAGGTGGGGGGAGGGGGGGATCCCAGATCCCAGATCCCAGATCCCACAAAAAGAAATTGGATAAAAGCAGAATTATGAAAATATCAACTACTAAGAACAAGGAAGGTATATGTAGAATTAGTATGTTTTCTGTATGAAAATAAATAAGTATCTTTGTTTTCTTTTGTGCTAGGCATACATAGTGTGTAAGTAAACAGACATTTTGACACACAGCGAATTTAAAAAAATGTATGTATGAAATAACATGTTGAAAGAATTACTTTGCATTTCTGAAAATGTTGCTCTATTCCTAAGAAATGTGTGAATGGGACTTTGAAATGTACTTGTATTTAACTGAATGTTTGAAGGAAAGTATATTTTGCACACAAATTTAAAAATATCTGATAAATAACTGATAAGTTAATCTGGGTTAAAATGTAAGTTTTGAAAATGGGTAATATTTCATAAATTGAAAACATCACTTTGTTTATAAAAATGTTTTATATGTAAAAAAATCTGTCCTGTTCTTTGATAATTATAAAATATAAAGGAGATGATTTCTTTCAAGAATAAAATGCTGCTGGTATGTGTGTACGTGTGTGTGTGTCAGCAGACTTGTTAAATAGGTTCTTAATGTGAAAGTTACATATATACATATTAGGGGGCTTCGCACCCTGCTCATTTCGCTCACCAACCCTTTCCCCCCCCATGCCAGCGGCCGTCTCTCCGAAACCCCTCTTAAACGGTGATACATTGGGAAACAAGTAACAGGTGTTTTTTCCACCTCCTCTTTGCTCGAGAAGCTGTTGGCTTGCTGCTGCTGCTGCTGCGTGCCGCGTGATCTGCATTTGGTGTTGAGCTTTGAACGTTTAAAAGCCTATACAACACCTAAATATTCAATCTCTTTTCACTGTTACGTTATTTCCCTGAGTAACATTTTCAGATTGGATTGTTTGTGCTAATGCAATCTTTACTCTCATTTTTTGGAGACTTTCGAATTTTCCTACTTCCATTATCTCTAACCTGCTCTGCATGTGTATCACGGGACTTGCGTCTGAAGGTTGTAAATATGACGTGACTTGTCCGTCTTGCAGGAAATGAAAGTGTGTCTGTCTTTTTTCAAAAGATCACGTCTCGTCCCCGGGAAATACATATATATATATATATATATATATATATATATATGTATATTTGGCCGGCTTGTCATCCCGACCAATACCCCCAGGCCGCCAGATGGAGCCCTCCCTGCAGTATGGAGGTGCCCTGAAGACTAGCAGGGAGTCATGGACTACGTAGTTTTTATACACGACCCTGCTGGATACCACAGGGGCCGCAAGAGGGAGCTGTAGGGAGGACCGAAGAATCATTTGTGCCCTATAACCCGGAAGTATGTCATAGTAAGAGCGACAATAGAAGTGACATGGTGAGAAGAAGGACTTGTACCTGACCCGAAAGTGATGGAGAATCACATGGACTGGGGATTGGGAACACTTCCGGGTCAGGGTATATAAAAGGACTGTGGGAGCTCCCAGATGGCGAGCTGAGCTGGGTGGAAGGGTGGCAACGTGTCTGGGAGTGGAGGATTGTTTACTGTATTGTTATTGATTTGTATATGAGTATAGTGGAGGAGAGGGTGCTTTCTGCACTGTGGGAATTAATAAAGTCAACATTTGGACTTTTATCTGGTGTCTGGCGTCTTGGACAAGGGTTCAAGGGAGCGATAGCGCCCCCTATCTGTCACAGTGGCATAGTCGGCAGGATACTCTGGCAGTACTTTTGGCAGAAGACCTGTTTAAAAAATTTCTGTGGGCAGAGAACCCTGAGAAGACATCGTTCGGACATGCAGCAACCACACCAGAACCTACCTTCACCAAGTCCAGAATGGGAAGGAAGAAGGTCAAGCAGAACAGCATCGCCAGCGGAGGAGCCATGCTCGCAATGGCCAACACTGGGGAGGAGTCACAGAGCGGCCTTACAAGTCCAGAGAAGCATCCAGGGACCAAAGATCGCTCTGAGGTACGTGTCGGGAACGTTATTGACAATCCATTTAAAATAACTCACTTTGTCCCGTACATGTACCTTGGAGATAATCACCTGGAGGTTCCGCGGGAAAAAGGAGACTTTCCCGAAGACGATGGCACGCTCCTGTTCGAGCCAGAGTGCATGGAAGAAGACTTCCACATGTCAGGGGCCGGCAAGGGACACGGCATCAACCCCAGTTCTTTCTGGGAAGGAGGAGGTCCACGTCCCGCTGTTTGTGCCTTCGTAGAGGACTTGGACTTTCCAAAGGGGAAGTGGGAGGAGAGCGAAGCACCGCTCACCCCGAAAGAAGGTAAGGAGGGCCAGGAAATGGCTGATCGGGATGTCGAAAAATTAATAAAGACAGACCGCAGTCCACCGGAGAAGGCAACCTGGCCCTCAGCCAAAAAGAACTCCAATTCCCAGAAGCCTTCGCGAGACCCGTCAGAGCACGTGCCATCAGCGGACGGGCTCATTGGCTCATGGCCGGTAGGTATGACGAACGAGGAAGTAAGTATACCTCCGGCCGAATTAATTAAATCTGTTGACGTGCGGGAACTCGAAGAATTAATCGAGCCCATGCGAAGTATTTTCCAGATGCTGGCAGCCATTGAGAAGATCATCCGGGATCTGGGAGAAACGGCTGAGGCGCCCATCCGAAAGATAATGACGTATTTACAGAGAATCGGACGGGAGCCTCCCGTAATACATGATGTGGCGGTACAGGTGAGTCAAGCCGGTACCGTAAATAATGAAATAGGGACGCAGTGTGATCCGGGCCCGCTTTTAATGAATAGCAGGTGCCAATACACGACGTGCCCTACAAGAGAGGCCGAAACAGTAACAGAGTGGTCGGGGGAGGGGCCGATCAATCCGGAGCAGCTGAATGGTGCTGGCTTTCGGTGTGAGTCGATCCTAAAGACCCCGAACCAGTTAAAAATTAAGTCTAGAGGGGTCAGAGACAGTAAAAGGGCTTTCTTCATTCAATAGAGAGACCCAGACTGTGGATAAGCCCCAGATGAAACAGGAGATCTCTAAAATATAACAAGTTGGAAAAGGGCCATAAAAACATAAAGGTGGCCGGGGAATTCTCCTCAGCGGAGAAAGGGACGGAGCCAGAAGTACCCAGGTGCTTCAAGTCCCGCCGAGAGAGACTACCAAGGGGACCGCGGCTGTGCTACGAATGCCACAGGCCGGGCCACGAGTGGAAAGGTTGTCCTAGGAGGGCAGGAGATCAAAATATTTATGCTTACACCGTTCCTCCTAGGTTTGCACGGGAGTGTCAGCTGTATCGCCGAGGTCCGACCTTTGGATCACCTTGGGGGAAGATGTCCCTCGTGGGACAGGATGCGCAAAACCCTGGTTTTCTGCTGGGGGAGGAGTACTGTGATATATGGCCGGCTTGTCATCCCGGCCAATACCCCCAGGCCGCCAGATGGAGCCCTCCCTGCAGTATGGAGGTGCCCCGAAGACCGGCAGGGAGTCATAGACTATGTAGTTTTTATATACGACCCTGCTGGATAACACAGGGGCCGCAAGAGGGAGCTGCAGGGAGGACCGAAGAATCATTTGTGCCCTATAACCCGGAAGTGCATCATAGGAAGAGCGACAATAGAAGTGACGTGCTTCCGGGGTGAGAAGAAGGACTTGTACCTGACCCGGAAGTGATAGAGAATCACATGGACTGGGGATTGGGAACACTTCCGGGTCAGGGTATATAAAAGGACTGTGGGAGCTCCCAGACGGCGAGCTGAGCTGGGTGGTAGGAGGGCATTGTTATTGTGATTAGTGAATTAATGAGTATGTGGAGGAGAGGGTGCTTTGTGCACTGTGCTGTATTAATAAAGTCAACATTTGGACTTTTATCTGGTTTCTGGTGATTTGGACAAGGGTTAAAGGGAGTGATAGCGCCCCCTATCAGTCACAATAATAGAATGGATAATACAGTCAACGTAAAAAGTATGTGAACCCCTAGGAATTATCTATATTTATGTCTAATTCCCATATAAAACATGGTCGTATCTTCATGTCAGTCACAATAATGAACAAACACAGTCTCCCCATAACTAAAGATACACAGATTTTCAGAGAATGTTTGACCATATTGAATAAATCATTCAAACTGTGAAACTGAAGGTTGGAAAGAGTAAATGAACCCTAAACTAACGACTTTTTAAAAAGCTCATTGCAGTCAGAATTTAGCACACCTGGAGTCCATTTAATGAAACGAGCTCAGAGGTGTGGCCTAGAATTACTTTGATTGATAAAAACACTATAAAGTTTGAGTTTGAGCTTTTGACAAGAAGCATATCCAGATGGGAATCATGCCTCGCATAAAAGAGCTGTCTGAAGAGCTACGATGGAGAATTGTTAATCTACATAAGGCTGGAAAAGGTTATAAAATCTCAAAGATTTTAGATATTCATCAGTCTACTGTAAGGCAAGTTGTCTATAAATGGAGACAATTTGGTATTGTGGCTACCCTGCCTAGAAGTGGGCGCCCTGCCAAGATGATCCTAAGAGCACAACGCAAAGTCAGCAATGAGGTAAAAAGAACCCTAGAGTGACAGCAAAGGACTTGAAGAAGTCATTAGAACTGGCTAACATCTCTGTTCATGAGTCAACTATATGCAGAACATTTAACAAGAAAGGAGTCCATGGCAGGACACCAAGAAGGAAGCCACTGCTATCAAAAAAGAACATTGCTGAACGCCTGAAGTTTACGAAAGAGCACTTGGACACTCCACAACGGTACTGGGAAAATGTTTTGTGGAGTGATGAAACCAAAATTGAACTATTTGGGAGGAACAAGCAGAACTTCATTGGCGTAAAAAGGGCACTGCATATCAACATCAAAACATCATCCCTGCAGTAAAGTATGGTGTAGGGAAAATCATGATTTGGGCCTGCTTTGCTGCATCAGGGCCTGGACAGCTTGCCATCATTGAGGGGAAAATGAATTCACAAGTTTATCAACAAATTCTCCAGGATAATGTGAGGGTGTCTGTCCGTCAACTTAAGTTCAGAAGAGGCTGGGTGATGAAACAGGACAGTGACCCCAAACATCGCAGTAAATCCAGAGCACAATGGCTTCAGAAGATCAAACTCCGTCTTTTGGCGTGGCCCAGTCAGAGCCCAGATCTCAATCCTATTGAGATGCTGTGGAATGACTTGAAGAGAGCCATGCACAGAAGACAACCAAAGAATATGGAAGAGTTAAGGCAGTTCTGCAGGGAAGAATGGGCTAAAATTCCCCCCGCACGATGTGCAGGTCTGACCTGCAGTTACAGGAAGCACCTGGTTGAGGTCATTGCTGCCAAAGGAGGGTCAACCAGTTATTAAATCCCAAGGTTCACTTACTTTTTCCACTACCACTGTGAACGTTGAATGCGTTTGTAAAATAAAGACATGAAAAAGTAGAATTTTTGTGTGTCATTGGCTTAAGCTCATTGTGTATATCAGTACCTGTGACTTAGATGAAGATCAGATAACCGTTTATGACCAATTCATGCAGTAAACCAGATAATTCCAAAGGATTCACATACTTTTTACTTTGACTGTATATAGAGAGTTTAACATAAAGGGAAATTTGTTAACTATGAAGAATGGCAGTAAACATGAGGGATAGTAAATAACAAGTGTTTTGGGAATAGAGACACTCAGGACAAAATGCCTAAATCTATTGTTATTGAAGATATAGTTTAAACGAGAAAACTTGAAACAAGCAAAATGTACCATTTGTTTGACCATTGATTTTCATGAAGAATGTGAATTTTATTGTGTAATACTAATTGATACAGAAGGATGAAACAAATGTGAATATTAATGCATAATGAACTTGGCATTAGGATTAGATACAACATTAGGACACATATTGTATGATATTGGATGTTAGGATTAAACATGCTACATTAGATGCAGAGTAGTTTGTAGAACACGGTGTAAGGGAAATGAAGTTTATGGGAAAATGCTAACAGTGTTTTTAGGAATTGGAGTAATTAGGGCCATATAGACAGAAATGGTTGGTAGCAACACAGGAGAAATAATCAATATTATGGTTTCCTGGACCTAAGTAATATAGAAGATAGAAAAACAAAGTAATAATTCGGCACAGATAGCTGTTTTTTTGCAACAAAGGTGATCATCTAATTTATGACCATAGCTGGATGTAATTAGGGCCAACTTTGTTGATGAGAGCATGAGGATGTGTACATGATAGTTTGTATGAGGATTCTATCTCTGGTTATTGTTGTATACATCATTGGAAATGTAAACTAGACATATTTTGAAGTTTCTGGGTAAATACTTGTGCTGTCTGTGTTGCCACCAACAATATTAAATAATCTGAGAATTGATGAAAAATATAGGACTAGGTACACTTCTGAAGAAAATCAAATAGTTGTTGACAATGTTTTTATCATCATACTTAGATGTTATGAGGTCATGGGACACAAATCAGAGATTTATAGGGGAAAGCATGTAATGCCAGTATACTCTGAAGAAAAAGGAGTTTGATATATGTTATTATTTGACTTGATGTTCACTGTTATTGATTTTATTAGCTAGTATTGATTATGTGACATCTTAGGTCTTAATGAGTTGCACTGATTTCTGTTATTCCCCAAATTCAGCTATCCAGACATCATTTACTTCTTTTTAGTCTCAAAGGGGGGACACAGTTAGTATACACACATATTTTATACAAATTATGAATAGGGTTACAGTAAGAAACTAGTCCTTACAGTTTTAGTGGGACTTTAAGAAGTCCCAAAGAGGGCAATGTGGAAGAATAATTTTAGGGAAACTTAGCAATAATCTTAAATAAACAGCTCAAAGGTTTACTAAGTGCCAGAAACCTTTTCAGGTGTATCTGGAAACCAGATAAAGGTCAAGTAAACAACAAAATTTTGTGAAAGATGACTAAGAGATGAATAACAAATGGGCAGTTGTTATATTATTTTATATAAGTCATTTGGTTGTAAGCCAACAAATAAACCAAAGTAAAATGTATGCATTGATTGACACTGTATGTAAATTCAATAGTTTATAAAATGAACCTCTATTCTTTGTTTCTCTAGTCATTCTGACCATGCTGTAACAGACTGCTTTTGAAGAATGCTCCCTCTAAGGCATTTTGCTGAGGAGTAAGTAAAAGATACAGTGAACAGCTTTTCTCCTGCCTGATTACTGATTTGTCTTGTTAGAGGATGTTTTTTTCTTTAATGAGATGTAAACTTTCTACCACACATCTAAGAATTTCTGCAAGTGATATGACATGATGTTATATTTATAGCATGAAGTGTACAGGACAAAGAGAAAAAAAGAATGGACTGTTCCTTGTGGAGCTTCAGTGTTGCTCACATCCATATCAGTGACACAGTCTTTGAGTCGCACAAAATATGGTCTGCCTGACAGATCGTCCATTATCCAATATGCCATAGGCTCATCCACCTGTGTATTTCTGAGTTTATCCCCTTAACAGGGATGGCTGAATGGTATTAAAAGCATTGGAGAAATTAGGCAACATAATCCTCACAGTGCTGCCAGCTTTGTCCACATGAGAATACGCCTTCTGGAAATAAATAATTGCATCCTCCACTCCAATGTTTGTCTAATTGACAAACTGCACTGGGTCCAGGTGGTCTACCACAAGAAGACTCATATACATAATAATATTTTGATACTTTTTTTCTAAGTTTCAGTCTCTGCAGACACAATATCATTCTCCTGTAAAATTCTGTTTCCATATTTAATAACATGTTCATATTAAGGAAGGTAAGATTTGTTTTTTGATTCAGTTAAGCATCTGGTAAAAGCAGAGTTTGTATGTTTGGTACACTAATTAATGTTTTGAATCAAAATTCTTAGTTGATCAGAGATTATTTGCCATCTTGTTTAGTAATAATTAAAAATGTTAAGAGAAATGTGTTGAACATGTGCCTTCCATTAGTCAGTGAATATAAGCTTCATTCAAGGTGAGTTCACGAGAAGCAGATCTTTTAAAGCAGTGGTCCCCAACCCCCTTCACTGAGGACACTTTTCAGAATGCTAGGTGGGCGGGGCTTTGCAGCGGCACAGAGAGAGGAGAGAGACCGAGGTGAGAGAGTATTACAACAGAGTATTTTTATGTTTCTGACAGTTTCCGCATATGATACGAGTCCACAGAAATCTCGTTACTACGAAGTACATTCAGCAGCAGATACTTTCATTACAACGAAGTGACCTTGAAATGCTTGAATGAATCATCCACAGAGCAGTTAGTTCTGTGGTCGCAGCTCAGTTGTGCACATTTGCACAATGATCCCCTAACAGAAACACTGTAAAAAATGTTCTTTCTTCGAACTTTCCTTGTACTGTTTTTTTGCTGTTTTTGTTTTCTGTGGTTTTCATTGATAACTTTTGCTTATTGCTCGTCGACATTTGAAAAACATCCATCGGAACTGAACTCATTGTCACCCTTCTATAGAAACGGCAGACGCAAAAAAACGATAACAGTGTTAATATTTGTGATGTGCAATCTGTTGGAATGACAAGTTCAAGTTCAAGTTCAAGCACCTTATTATCATTGTGTAACACAACAAAATTACTTTTTGTGACAGCCCCAAAGTGCATTTAAAGAAAAGTCAAATAATTCCAAATATGTCATATACAGTGTTAAGTGATCAAGTAACAAGAGCAAATTATTATTGCTCAAAGTACAGCAGCATAAATTGTTATTGCACCTGTTAATGAATAGTACATTGCATATTAAATGCAATGCATATGTCTTTGTTATATGCAAAAAAGAAGAAAAATCTCGGGTTGCAAACGTATGCGAACTGCTGCATCTGAAGATGGCGAAAAAGCTGTTTTTATGTGGTTCAGTGATGCTCCTTCAAGAAATGTTCCTATTAGTTCAGAACTCATTTAAGAATATGTGTGGTTTTTAAACTCTCTTGGGACCTCTGTCAATGGGACAGCATGCTGTGAGCCTGCTATTTCCCTGCCCCGACAATGGACAAACAGTCTTACACAGATGCTGCAATCGCGCTTCGGGATGCACTTCAGTGTGACGTTCCCGTTGGGTGTGGGGATCCCAAAATAGTTTAGAAACCTCACAATATGAAGAAGAAGAAGAAGAAGAGGGTTTTTCAGCTTCTGATTGATAACTGTGCTCCCCACAACATACTTCCACATTCAGATAATGTTCGCGTTGAATTCCTCCCGCCCAATTGCACAGCAGTGCTTCAGCCATTGGGTTTGGGCATCATTCGCACCCTGAAAGTGTATTATTGCAAGGAAATGCTGAGAAAAATTCCTGTCAGCATAACTTGTAGGCAGGAGGAGATTAAAATTAACATGAAAGAAACTATTGAAGAAGCTGCTTCCATTTCCAACATCCTATCTTTGTGAGGCAGCGTTTTCTGCAGTGACATCAACGAGATTACGGAGTACAGTAATCCCTCGCTATATTGCGCTTTGACTTTCGCGGCTTCACTCTATCGCGGATTTTATATGAAAGCATAACTAAATATATAACGCGGATTTTTCGCTGCTTCGCGGGTTCTGCGGACAATGTGTCTTTTTACTTCCTGTATATGCTTCCTCAGTTGGTTTGCCCAGTTGATTTCATACAAGGGACGCTATTGGCGGATGGCTGAGAAGCTAACCAATCAGAGCACGCAGTTAAGTTCTCCTGACTGAGAAGCTAACCAATCAAAGCACGCAGCTGAGCTCCTGCGTGCTGAATGCAGTGTTAACCAGGAAGTCTCGTCTCGCTCATTCAGCATCAACGTGTTTCGCTGTGTAAATAGTTGTGCTCTTTAGTGTTTATCTTTGTGCATAGTCAAGCCCTTCATTATGGCTCCAAAACAATCTGCTACTGCTTCTGGGGCCGTGCCCAAGCGCAAGAAGAAGATGTTAACGATTGCCGAAAAGGTAAACGTTTTGGATTTGTTGAAGGCTACGATTCTTTTTATTTAAAAAGTAGGAAAGGAATATAAGATCTACGGCCACAGTGTCCTTTTAACCAGGGTGCAAAACGAGTTGTAAGTGGATGTAATAAGGCAGTAGTCTGGATGGAATCTGCTTTAGGGATTTGGACTGAAGACTGCCAGAAGAAGAACAACGGCAGTGCTACACAATCGCCTGAAGTGGCTCCTTTACAAGGGCTGTAACGCTCTCCTTTGTTGTGCAGTAAAATTAAACTCATTGTTATCGGACAAGTCATCGTGTCATTGTTGGTGAGTAACCATAATTAATTTTCTTCTTACAGTGCTTAGTACATGTACGTACGTTTAGTGTCACTGTACACACATTTACTGTATACTATTTTTCTTGCATTGTACGTATTTATTGCTGGTGACCTGTCTATCGTAATGGCTGTAACATATGTGATATCGGAGACACTCAATATCTTTAAAATAATATTTAGGTTTTACTGTATATAAACAGTGTGTTTATATACATAATTTCAATGAATCTTACCTAATATCTAAGAGAATACAAAGGGATTATGCTGTATAACTCTGCGGGGAATATTTATAAACAGTGCGGGAGAGTTTATAAGGGCTTAAAATATATAAAAATAACCATACAAACATATGGTTTCTACTTCGCGGATTTTCACCTATCGCGGGGGGGATCGAGGAGGGATTACTGTAGACTGAACATAAGCAACACACTTCGCATGTCACTGTCTTCCATCGTCCCCAGATGGGATCTTCTGGTTGCAGGAAAACAAGTTCAGGGATCCCACTGATTCTGCATTATGGTAAGCTGTACAATTTCTATTACGATATTATAACTTAATAATAATAGAAACGTACTGTAAATTATGTATAAAACTGCCCCACGAACCCGCCCCTAAAAATCCTCCCATTCCTCCAACCACCGGTCCCTGGAAAAATTTGCTTTTAGTAAAGCAGTCCTTGGTGTCAAAAAGGTTGGAGACCACTGTTTTAAAGGTTTCATTTTTTCCTGATTGACTATTTATTTCTAGCCCTGTTAGCCAACTAATAACTTGCTTAAAATGAAATCCATTTAAAGACAAATTTAATCAAATGGGTATTACAGTTTTTGGCAACATTTGAGAAAGCTGCCTTCTAAATTACAGTTTAGGGAATTTGAATTTATAGGTACAATACACTCCTTGGCCCACTGATTTTAGCCTGTTAGTGTTCATGCCAGTGCAATTGGGAAAATGGCTTTGGAATTGTTGGAATGCTCCTAGCCTTGATGGGTACATTGTGTTTCTGCCACTCTAATGTTTTTATGCAGACCGACTCTCCTGGGTGTAAGTAGGTTCATATGGCTGCTGAGTGTAAGTACCGATTTGATGCTCTTTAGTTAAGGACTTAAAAAACAATTTGATATTATGATTGCATTTCAAAAGTGAAACTTTATTTAATGCAAGCTTCTATGGGTAATTACGTTTTTTTTTTTTTTGTGGAAATATTAGGCAAACCTGCTTTCAGGCTTTGCAACAGAAAGCCTTCTTATAATGTTTCCTAACATGCAAGAAATGTTTCTTTTGGTATTTTATTATTTATTATGTTGGTCTGCAGGTATCATGAGCACCTAGTAGAAGCTGACAACTAAATGACACATTTTCTGCCATAAATACAGTGTCATCAGCTAGTAAGCAATAAAAAATATTTTTGTGTCTTAAAAAACATCTTTCCCTGTGTTCTTTATCTTCTCTAATTTGCTTCATTTCAGTATTCCTGGAACGTAAGGGACTACCCTAAAAGCATTTCACACAAGGCAGAGGTCAGCCCTGGGCAGGACACCAGTTCATTGAAGGGTCCAGTGGTGCATACACTCAGCCCAAAGCGGATGGTAATGAGAGAAGATGAGCTTAATACTAAATTATTAAAACAAAACACCAAAAATTCTGAGCATTACATAAACTAACAAATAAACAGGCAGTCATACTATAAAACAGTCCAATATACTTAATTTATAAAAACTTCCATGGATTTGTTTTCATTTCCAGGAAAAGAATCCAAGGTAAATATGAGAAGACCAACTCATTATAGTAGTTTATCTAGAGGTGCTCAGTCCAGAGCAAGTAGGGGTTTATTACAGATTGAAATAGCAGCCTGGAATTTTGAGTAATACACTATTACTCAAAGGCTTTAATGAGACCAATCAGTTAGCCTGCTGCCCATAAAAAGGTAAAAAGAAAATGACAGTTAGTGTATATCAGCGTTTCTTAACCTTTAAGTATTTGCGACCCAAGTTCTCATAACAGTTTTAATCGCGCCACCTAATGTTTTTTTGAAAGGAGCCCACTAATACCAATTTGTTCTTTTTTAATTAAAGACATATCATAAATGCATATTTGATTATACCTACTGTGATAAATGATTCACAAAACACTTTCAAAGTTTTGGGGAATTGCCCCGTATATTGCTGTGGTGCAATATCGTTGGTCAAAACAGATGAAAACATCAAACATTCGACACCAAAGGATCTGTTATCATTAAATGTGTTAATAAAAGAGGTACCGACCGCAATGTTTCCACTCTTACTGCTGCCACTGCTCGGGCTTCCGATTCCGCTAACCGGGTCCTCGAGTCTCCGAGCTGAATCTTCACCTGCTGAAGTTTGGCTGCTAGGGTGTTCAAAACCGCATTGAGATCTTGTCTTTCTGATATCCTGGAACAAAGTTTGTATCCTGCCAACTATGCCAATTGTGATAATTGATTCACAAAAGACTTTCAAAGTTTTGGGGAATTGCCCCGTGTATTGCTGTGGTGCAATATCGTTGGTCAAAACAGATGAAAACCTCAAACATTCGACAACAAAGGATCTGTTATCATCGTTTTTATACAATCAGAAAATGGCTACAGGAAATGGTTATACAGGAAATGATGTAATGTGGGAAGTGATGTCATCAATGGGGAACGGAAGTGATGGTATTGGAGGGGGCCGGTAGTGACGTCATCATCGGGAGCCAGAAGTGATGTCATCGGTGGAGGACCGGAAGTGACATCATCATCGGGAGCCGGAAGTGACATTGTGGATGAGATAGTGGATGAGGTGCCATTTTCTGAAGTACGGAATGTTGGAGGTGAGTGATTATTTGTCTTCTTTAGTTCTAGAAAATTAGAGAGAGAGGCATCAATACCGCAATACAACTCTTCACCTGGTAACAAACCGCTTACCTCTGGGCTTGTTGACTGTCTCCTAAGCATGCGTGTGTCACACTACATAACTTTTATCGACATTTATCTAACTCTATATTTATTTTTCTAGTATCAGAATGTAGTTTAAGTTAATTTGTTTTGGTTTCAATAGATGTATTTTTCATATTTTTGATTCTTGTTTTCTTTTTTTCACATCTTTGCATCCCCCTTTTGTTAATTCGCGCCTCCCTAGGGGGGCCCGACCCACAGTTTGAGAACCACTGGTGTATATTGATGTTGTTGTTAGGAGTACATCTTGTCTGATCCTTGGCTAATCTTAAATCTTTGTATACTACCTGAGGCAATCCCTTTTTTCTAGCTTACTCTTTTTACCTTTATAGATAAATGACCCATAACTAATTTAAATATTTATAGGTGTTTATACAGTCTTTTGTTTGTACATGGTTGTTTGATCATTTGTAGAACCACACTGCTTAGTCCAGAAAAAGGGACAGTTGGTCCCAAAATGTGTAGGTATGCTGTTATTTGTGGTTGCCATCTTCACATTCTCCAAAAAGTCTGAAACTCCTGAGGCATTTCTTGGTCTTTTGATTGGCCATCCCCTAATCGCTCAGGACTGAGAACCACTGAATAATAAACTGCTATAATGAGATGGACTATTTACCTCTGATTCTTTTCCGGGAAATTAAAACAAAGATATGGAGCTGTTTGTAAATGTAGTATACTAAAACTGTTCTCTAAAATGACTGCCTGTTTATTTGTTGGTTTAAATAACTGTTTCATTGCTCAGAATTTTTTGTATTTTGCTTCAATAATTTAGTATTAACCTCATCTTCGTTATTATGCATGGGTTTTCAATGGCTAGTTTAAAAATCCTCACAACTGTATCACTATTCAACATCATGATAGGCGGAGAACAGATTGAATATGTGAATGATTTCATTCTACTTGGATCCACAATCAATGTCCATAGAAGCAGCAGTCTGGAAATTAGATGACGTTTGCACTGGGAAAATCTGCTGTGAATGACCTCTCCAAAGTGTAAAAAGGAGAGATGTGTATTTAAGGAATAAAGTGTGTCTGATCCAAGCAATAGTATTTTCAGTCGCCTTGTATAGACAATGAATATGGGAGATTGACAAAGAATTGACGCTTTCGAGTTATGGTGCTGGCAAAGAATGTTGAACATACCATGTATGATCTGTGGTGGAGGAGGTTCAAACAGAATGCTTCCTAGAGGTGAGAAATTCGAAATTATGGATCACATTCTTTGTAAGGAGGGAGTAATCTCTGGAAAAGGACATCATGTTCGGTAAAGTAGAAAGAAAGCAGAGGAGAGGAAGGCCCTACACAAGGTAGATTGACACAGTGGCTGGAACAATGAGTTCAAATGTGGAAGAAATGGTGAGGATGGCTCAGGATCGGACAGTGTTTCACTCTGTTGTACAAAGGGTTGCTATGAGTCGCAACTGACTAAAGAGCACATAACAACAACAACAACAAACTCATCTTCTCTCTTTTGTAATTTCTTTATATAGGGTGGTCCAGATCTAATTATGCAATTTTCATTACGCTATAACTTACTAAGTTTATTACATAGAAAATCACCCGAAAAATCCAGGACCATCGAGAAATGTGCGAACTGATGACATGAAGAATCGTCTTCACGCCGAACTAGAATCATCCCTTCATAAATCAAAGTCATCCAGGCGATCTGGATCTGCATAATTAGATCTGGACCACCCTGTAGCATTTGGGCAGGGCTTCTTAAACTTTTTTTTAGTCATGATCCAATCTTGCCCTTTTAAGTGTATTCAAGACTCATTCCTTGATTGTGTGGGGAGGTCTACCTTGGAGAATAAATTATCTGAGCAGGGGAGAGGTCACCCTTAAAGAATCATGAACGATCGTCAGAGATGGAGGTAATTAAGGACAATTGTTGGAGCAAAGTTGATTGCTTAATCAACTGATGGTGACCCACTTTGCCACTTTGCAAACCATCTGCGACCCATTACCATTAAATACAACAGTAACTTCCAACCCATAGTTTAAGAAACCCTGCATTTGGAAGTAGATGTTTCTTTGAATCAGTGGCAGTTATTGTGGTTGTTAGGAAGCTGGAGCAGCCAGAGAAGTGTCACATTGGCACAGGAAGATTATATAAAATAAATGTATTTATTTCAAATAGTAAACATTAGCATTTATGATTCAGTAGTTAAACATCTTTAACGTGTGTGTTTGTTTGCAGGTGTGTAAAGCAGCATTTTCTTTCATGATGGAAACACTGTTTGGGCTTCTTTCTAACTATCATGATAACCATATCTTTCAATGAGTTAAATATTTCCACTTTTTAAAATGGCTTCAAGCACATGAAGTGTCTGTTTAGTAGTATTTCATCAATCCATCAGTTTTATACAAGTTATCTTTTCTAATTATAGGGTCATGGGCAAAAACAGTCTATTCTGGCTTTGGGGACAGCAGGCAGGAACCAACCACAATAGGTGGCCAGTCCCATAATAATTTTCAGTAGGTGCAGATCCTTTGCTGGTTTTTGTTTTCCTATCAGTAAAATCATAAAACCTAAGCTCAGATTCCTAGGATTTTTTTTTCCTTAATGTAAACATGACATAAGATTTATGGGAAGTGTACTCATCGAGCTAGCCTTGAAATATTTCAGGACCTTGTTATTTTGTTGAGTGGCATGGCTGATCTATAATTGTTTACGATTTTACATGTCACATCAGGTCTGATGCACATTTTCTTACTGAGTCACCCTTACACCAGAAATAACATCTGCTGTGAACGTTTCTGCAGATTAAAAAAAGCCTGATGTTTAAGTGTAAAAAAGTTAAGTACTCTTAGGCTTTAATCTTGAAGTTTTTAAACTAGATTTATTAGCTTAAAGTTCATTCAGGGTGTTGCCTGGATGCAAGGACCAGCACAGAGAACAGGACCATCAAGGAGCAGAGAGATTTAAAATCTCAGTGGTCAGACAGAGATGAGTAAAGGGAATTGGGCCTGTTCATTGCAGAGCATGCTGGAAAAGGAAACACCCCTGACAGAGAAAAGAGCAGGAGAAAATGCAGTAACCTGGGTAGAAGTTTTCTACATTTCTGTAGAATGCTAGGAGACACGTAACTCAGCATGTGCTAGCAGTACCTATCTCGATAAGAGTGTTTGGCTGTGGAAGGCTGGCAGATACTGTATGCTGTACAACTTCTCCCCATCAAAGTGAAACTTTTTTGCCCAAAATAAACAAAAGGTAGCCTGAAAATTTTGTAATGGATCTGACAGCTTCAGGGGGCTCATTACCCCCAGAGTCCACCAGATGGTACTGTGTGCTAGAATTACTGAAATTATAAGGGGCGCCCTTGAGTCAAGCTCTGGTATACTGTCATGTGTAGTACAATGAAATTCTTACTTACACTAACAGCAGGAAAAAGGCAAATCTGGGGGTTGTGACATTGGAATGGAAATTTAAAAGCCACCAAATGCCAGTGTAAAAATTAGGTTGGAAATTTGATGTGAGATGGACAAAAGCTCATTGTCAGTTAGGATGAGAGCGCTACAGTGCAAACAGTAAAAAAGAACAAGTTAGAAAATATTCGAATAGTGTAACATCAGGTGCATTTGAGGTCTATGCTAAGTTGGAGCATTTTGCATTTTTTTGTTACTTTATCAAAATGCCAGTTATCACATTTTTGTTTAGTAAACATTTTGTAACAGTGAGTTGTATTCAAAAATAACATTAATCTATACTAATAAAAGGCAAAGCCCTCACTGACTCACTCACTCACTCACTCACTCATCACTAATTCTCCAACTTCCCGTGTAGGTAGAAGGTTGAAATTTGGCAGCCTTATTCCTTACAGCTTTTTTACAAAAGTTAAGCAGGTTTCATTTCGAAATTCTACATGTAACGGTCATAATGGTCGACAACATCCGCCATGTTGAACTTTCTTATTTATGGCCCCATCTTCACGAAATTTGGTAGGTGGGTTCCCTGCGCTAACCGAAACCGATGTACGTACTTATTTCGGTGGTATGACGCCACTGTCGGCCGCCATATTGAACTTTCAAACGTCACTAATTTTCCAACTTCCCGTGTAGGTAGAAGGCTGACCCCATCTTCACGAAATTTGGTAGGCGGCTTCCCCGTGCTAACCGAAACCGATGTACGTACTTATTTCGGTGGTATGAAGCCACTGTCGGCCGCCATATTGAACTTTCCAACGTCACTAATTTTCCAACTTCCCGTGTAGGTAGAAGGCTGAAATTTGGCAGGCTCATTCCTTACAGCTTACTTACAAAAGTTAAGCAGGTTTCATTTTGAAATTCTGCATGTAACGGTCATAAAGGTCGACAACGTTCGCCATGTTGAACTTTCTTATTTATGGCCCCATTTTCACGAAATTTGGTAGGCGGCTTCCCTGCGCTAACCGAAACCGATGTACATACTTATTTCAGTGGTATGATGCCACTGTCTGTCGCCATATTGAACTTTCCAACGTCACTAATTCTCCAACTTCCCGTGTAGGTAGAAGGCTGAAATTTGGCAGGCTCATTCCTTACAGCTTACTTACAAAAGTTAAGCAGGTTTCATTTCGAAATTCTACGCGTAATGGTCATAATAGTCAACAACGTCCACCATGTTGAACTTTCTTATTTATAGACCCATCTTCACGAAATTTGGTAGGCGGGCTTCCCTGCGCTAACCAAAACCAATGTACATACTTATTTCGGTGGTATGACGCCACTGTCAGCCACCATATTGAACTTTCCAACGGTCTTTATTACTTATGGGCCCATCTTCAAGAAATTTGGTACGCGGGTTCCCAACGCTAACTGAATCCTACTTATGTACATATATACGTTCATAGCCTGCAGCTCGGTCACCGTGTGAGGCGGCATTGGGTCCCCCATCCCAACGCCTCCCATGTTGTTGGCTGCCTGCCTATATCAGGCCGTCCATCGCTCCAGTCTCTACATTCCCTTCCTTGCTTCGCCACGGGATTCACGTCTCCCTGCTGATAACTACAGCCTTTTTATTTAATCCACGGCTTCTCCGCTGTTTTATTTTTCGTTTATTACAATTATAGTTA
Organism: Polypterus bichir lapradei; assembly: GCA_026402145.1. Classification (NCBI taxonomy): domain Eukaryota; kingdom Metazoa; phylum Chordata; class Cladistia; order Polypteriformes; family Polypteridae; genus Polypterus; species Polypterus bichir. The sequence goes on along the minus strand of JANRMT010062841.1, from coordinate 55,114,362 downwards.
TTGTGTAGGTATTTTAGACTTCCTTTACATTGTTCAGGTACCCATTTCCTTTATCGTTCCAACTATACCCCTATTAACATGTCTATCGAGGTGATCACCATCGATCAAAGAACTGTCACTTACCGAGTGGTTTCCATGCCCGGAGATGGCACCTGCCTTTTCCATTCTCTTTGTTACATATTGCATGGCCATATCAGGCTCACTCTTGATATCCGAAGGAACATTGTGTCTTATGTATTGAAGGACTGTGACAGGTTCAAGGTGTGGACTGATGACGGTACAGGAGAAAATTATACTACACAGGAGCACTAGAAGAGTGAAATGCTTAAGCCCTTCACCTGTGGTTCTGCATGTGAGTTGATGGCTGCTGCTGAATTGTTTGGTTGTCGCTTTCAAGTGTACCGAAATGGCCAAATATTTTACACCTTTCGACAACCGCCAATGTCTCTTAAACATCTTAGATTCACAGGTGACGATTTCAGTAGTGGATACTTTGATGTTTATGAATGTTTAAACTCTCAAAAGCTGGATGTGAAGTTATCAATGAAACTGGTTGTATGCTTACAATGCTTGACAGATGCCGAATGTCACTTCAACACAAGTCCTGCAAACACTGTCGTAATTGAAACAAACCATGAAATTCAAACCAATTGTGACAGCAGCAATCCAAGCTGTGAGATTTGAAACAAGATTACTTTTCACATGGCCAACTGTAAGTTGCATGTTCAAGAGTAAGCTCAGCGCACAGCTTGGTCATATTACAACCGGAGGGCCGAACTGACAACGTAGTATACAAAGAGATCCTTAAAAATAATTATTAGTATATTTTCCCTCAGTTTAAAAAGGTTTAATTTTCTTCTTAATAAAAATTTTAAGGCAGTACTTCACCGCTGCGAAGCGCGGGTATTTTGCTAGTAACAGAATATAATAACTTGTTATAGGTGACTACATTCAATAATTGCTTTTTAGCAGCACTTTACAATGGCGTGTGGTGAAAAATGGAGCGCAGATAGGCTTATGTTGGCTCAACAACTTTTATACACACAAGATTTTAATTCATGTGATGTGAAAAAGGCATTGATTAACGTTCTGTTAATAGTCATGGAAAGTCTGTGACTAATAGTATTTTTCTTTAATGTCAAAAGGGATCCCAAAAAAAACCCAATAACCACCTAAGTATTTAGTGCAGAAAATCAATGCCCTCCTTCTTTACCCTAGTTAACAATAATTACCAAAAGAAAAAGAGCTATAAGAAGAAAATAGACAATACTAACAGAAAAACATAGTATTACTCCATTAAAAAAGAAAAGCAACTAAACTAATTTATCCATCTTCGGCCCATATATGAACTGCATTTCTGCTCCTAACCCCATGCTATCACTTAATGGAGCTGCACCCTTCCCTTGTAATTAATTATTTCAAATGCCTTTGAGCTGAAGGTTGTCAATGTCCATCCTTCACAATAATATCATGCAGATAATGCAGCCATGGGATAGTTAATACCATAATGTAAGTACTTATGACATGTTACTTCTGTCTATTCTTAAAGTCCAACACTTGCAAAGTTCATTTCCAGATTGGTGGCATTTTTATGCATGCGTTTCTCTAGAGCAACTTGCACACAAAACTCCCCCAGATTTTTGATAAACTTCTACTGGGGCTTCAAGTAGTTCTCAGGCAAGTAAAAGAGGAAAATATACAAAATATACAAGTTGAGGTAACTTTCCTCAAGGTAAAATTGATACAGTAAACTAATTTGAAGTTGAAGTCACAAAGAATGTTTCTCTGCCAAAGATTTTCAGTAAATTTAAAATTTTCAAAGCTATGTACAGTGCATTCAGTTTGTGATATCTCAATGCAAAATTAACTTTTCAACAAATTTCTCTGAAGAATAGGTTGGTTCAGACAGACAGACGTAACTATCACAGTAGGTGCCTCTCGCATTATATGCAAACACACCTAAAAAGGGAGAGAGAATACTTTGGTAAAACTGGAAGAATAAAAAGATGAGGGAACCAGCCCACCTGACAGAAACACTGGTAATCTGGAAGTGTATCCTAGTAGGTAAGATGCTGGAAAGAAAACCAATAAATTACTGGTTTGATTCCGGGCTCTGATTTACAGTCATGAACTTCAGTTTTGTACATGTCAGAATCAAATTTTCCTCTTTTTTACATGTGTCATTTGTGGTTCCATTTATTTTATTTATATGTATTTTAACATTAATATAGTAACACATTCTTGTTGAATGTCTTTCTTTCTTGAGCTCTAGTGATGTACTAAAAGATTGGCCAGTACATTAGCTGATCTCAAAAAACTTTTTTTTCAAGAATCTGGTTTAACAACATGCACAGTAATTTAGTCATAGTGCTCCTTTAAACAACAGATTAGAGTACTTGTGCACTTTTAGCATTGGTGCCAGAAACTCCTGTAAAAAAAGATCATCCAAGCAAACCTTAGGAGAAAGAGAGGGAGGCGATTTAAATATTGGCTTTTATGCCAAAAATATTGAAGTAAACTGAGAAAAGATAATTTGAGAAGCTGTCCTGTAGACGGAGAGGAACATCAAACATATATGTTGTTCAGCTAACTTGGAGTTGAAGAAAAGCAGCCTCAGAAATGGAAATTAACAACAACAACAACATTTATTTATATAGCACATTTTCATACAAATAATGTAGCTCAAAGTGCTTTACATGATGAAGAAAGAAAAAAGACAAAGTAAGAATTAAAATCAGAGAACACTAATTAACATAGGATAAAAGTAAGGTTCGATGGCCAGTGGGGACAGAAAAAACAAAAAAAAACTCCAGACGGCTGGAGAAAAAATAAAATCTGCAGGGGTTCCAGGCCATGAGACTGCCCATCCCCCTCTAGGCATTTTACCTAACATACATGAAACAGTCCTCATTGTATTCAGGGTTCTCATGGAAGGACTTGATGATGACGATCACATGGACTTCTGGCCTTTAATCCATCAGTGTAGGACATCATGGTGCTTTTATTAGGTGGTGCTGGCGCAGGTCGCCACCACAGAAAACCAGAATAAGAACAGAAGAGAGAGTAGGGGTTAGTACGGATTTTGGAGCCACCATGAATAGTAATGATAATTGAATATGCAGAGCATCAGGATTAAATTAAGATGAAGTTATGAGAAAGCCATGTTAAAGTAATGTGTTTTTAGCAGTTTTTTAAAGTGTTCCACCGTATCAGCCTGGTAAATTCCTATTGGCAGGCTATTCCAGATTTTAGGTGCATAACATCAGAAGGCTGCCTCACCACTTCTTTTAAGTTTAGCTCTTGGAATTTCAAGCAGACACTCATTTGAAGATCTAAGGTTACGATTTGGAATATAACGTGTCAGACATTTCAATATATAAGATGGAGCGAGATTATTTAAGGCTTTATAAACCATAAGCAGTATTTTAAAGTCAATTCTGAATGACACAGGTAATCAGTGTAGTGACATCAAAACTGGAGAAATGTACTCGGATTTTCTTTTCCTAGTTAGGATTCTAGCAGCTGCATTCTGCACTGGTTGCAGTCAATTGATGTCTTTTTTGGGTAGTCCTGAGAGGAGTGCATTACAGTAGTCTAGTCGACTGAAAACAAAAGCGTGAACTAATTTCTCAGCATCTTTCAATGATATAAGAGGTCTAAAAGAGAAGCTATTTTAATGAGTTCAGACCTTTTAATTTTGCCCATTAATTAAGACAGGCTCTCCTTGTCAGAGTGTGGACAGTGAACAAGATTGTGTTTGAAGCTCACATTATGAATTAGAAAAAAAAAAAGGATTTAAGATTAATTTAACAAGAGAGAGAAGAACAATGTATGGTCAAGATCTTTGGATAAGATAACTGTCCAGCAAAGTCTTTTGAAGTTTGTGATGAGTTTTTCAAAACAATATGGGTCTGTAGACAGGTTAAGTATTATAAAGTTATTTTACTTATTTTAGTATTTTTTACAATGAATGAATAATAAGCCAACATAATAGAATTTATTACTATGTACAGATGATACCTGTGATCTATTTTAATTGTTAAAAAAACAAAGGTTAACACTTTAATTTAGAACTTAACATCTGATCATGCAGGAGTTTAGTAAAAAAAAATCAAAAAGGTAAAAAAAAATAAAGATCAGAATCACCCTTCAGCCAATCAGCCAATCAGCCATCAGCCAGTAAGTTATCAGAATTGGTAGTAAATACTAAGGTTAACACTTTAATATGGAACATAAGGCTGAAAAACTGGTCATGCAGGAATTTAGTAAAAATAAAACAAAAAGTTAAAAAAAAAATCATAATTGGCCAATTCTAGCAACATTCAGTGATCATTCAGTGAACAGTATCAGCCCTAAATAACCTGATTGGTGCATTCCTTTTGAGTCCTGACATTTTGTGCACAGATATATTGGTGCTGCCTTATTGTTTATAGAAACTCCCTGTTGATAATCATGTGATTCGTGAGTCCTGAATGTCATCGCCCTGAATCTGTAAAAGATAGAAGCGCATAGTGTTTTAGCAGTTGGGATTCATCCTTAAATCAAGAAGTAAATCTATTTTTTTCATTCACTTTGTGTTTTTATCTTTTCTGTATTTTGTGTCCTACAAACATTCACTACTTGTACTAGACACTTAACCTGTTTCTGCTTCAATTGTAATAAAATACACAGTATTTGTGCAAAGAAATTACAATGTATTATGATATCGTAAACTGCATTTTTTAAAAACCTCCTAATAAAAAAATAAAAAATAACTTGTACACAGTCTTTTGTAAAAGTGTTCAGAACCTTTAAAATCGTTCAAATGTTACAGAATTATAGATATTCATGCTATCTGCACACTGCACATGCTTAAGAGGAACATTTTAAAGACAAAGATTGGGGACACCAGTGCATCTCTTCCTTTGCTCCTCCTTACTTAGTTAGCTGGTGTATTATACTATGTGCAAATAGGTCTCCATTTTTATTTGCATATAACATACAATGTAATAGTAAATGAACAAAAAGTACATTACATTTTGTTTATTTGCTTGAGAAGCATTGAAATTAGTTATTTCTAACAATTCAACATGTCTTTCTGGAACAAAAAAGATACAAAAATTTTCTTCCTCTTTGGTTTTGAAATTAAAATGTTATTTACATTATGTTGAATCCAGTGCCAGGGCTGACCACACTGCTCATTCCATTGGGTGCACAACTATCTGGATGTACGTAAAAATGTGTTTCTCTAAAATATGTGAAGTAAATACACAATAACAGGTAGAGGATGTACCCGTAACATAAAGTAGACCCCCATAACCTGGAGGTGTCAACTTGACCAACGCATGACACAATGAATGATTAGTGATAATTTTTCTAAGAGCAGAAAAAATGTCTCCAGGTTAATATTAAACATCAAAACCAGACAGATGAATTTAAGGAATTGTGCATTAATTAAATTGCTTACAATTATCTGAATTCAATCTTCCTATTTGAATAAGAAACTACTCATTTCTCTAACCTTATTTTCCATTTAGTTGAATCTGTGCACACAGTGTTTGTGTATTATTTTCTGCATTTATTTCCCTTGCATCCATTCATCCAATAATTTAATTAATCTAATCAGGGTTGCAGAACATTCATTTTAGCCATGAAATATATGCATTTGTATATGAATAACTGGTGCAGTATATTAATTCAGTTTTAAACACCTGCCCCAAAAAATAACTATGCTTGGCTCTGGTATATCAAGTAGCTCTGTGATGTCACACCATTTGGTCCCAGGTAAAAATCCAGCTGGCCTGCTGACTGTGTGAAGGCCTCTCTATGTTTGTCAGTATAAAAACATCCGGCAAGGCTGACTATCTTCTCTGTTTCCTGCATGTGAGTGACTATGTGATTTCTGCTTTACACTGGAATGATGCCATGTCCAAGGTTAATTCCTGTCTTGTTCTGTTTACAACCAAGTATGATTCAGTCTCAATACAAACTTAAATGGTGTTGAATGTGTGCATGTATCCATCCTTGTTACCATTTATCAAGTAACTTCTGAACCTACGTTTTACAGTAAAGGGTTGCGGCCACATTCTAAGTAGGATGAGATTTATTGCTGTTAATGGGTTACACCAAGTATGCGTACCCATGTTTTTTTCTAGTCTGTAGTGATCTCCAATTTATTGTTGTTCTGCCAGTTTTTTCTTTCTATTGCTTCTCATTTTTGCCCTATAGCTAACAGTGTAAGATGCTGCAAATATATTCTGTACTAACCAATGTTCCACGTGTTGCCAGGATATAAATAAATGGAGGAAAAACTGTCCTTTGAAAATTGAAGGTGGCTAAATACAACCCACGATAAGACAAAAAGACAAAAGCTCGAATCCAGAGAGACAATGAAATTGTTACCTAAGTTAATTGAGGAGAAAAAAGCTGTATGTACCTGTGGTCACAGGTGAGATTCCATTTTGGCCGGTACAAATCTTTGTGTATGCTGATGATGATATTCTTGCCTTTGCACACTCATTCTGCCTGATGGGAATTGTAGTCCGTGTGTCTGGACTGTTTTTTGACTTGCCACCTTCCCATTATAATCCCTCTTTATACCCTTTATTTTAAGTTGCACCAACAGCAAGGCATTTGCAAAATTTTCTGAAAATAAGTTCAGCCATTTTTGCTGATTAGTAAACAGACATCCAATTGCAATTTTATGTATATAGGTAAAAACACCAACAACTTTTTATGATTTCAAGAGCTGACCCACTGATTTGCACACCGAAAAGATTTTCTATTAAAAATGTTTCTGTTTTAATGTTAAGTTTCTAAGACTAAAGCTTTAGTCAACAAGTTTAGGGGGTCGCATAAAATAAATCAACATATTTTCTTGAAATGAATGCTAAATGTTAGGCCTAAACATAAAGCAGAGCATATATTTTACCTGGTAATGACATTAATATTTTTTTAACACATTTTTCAAATCAAATCTTTACAAAAAACAAAAACACCAATGGAAGAATTGGACTGAAAAGAGAGAAACTAGAACATTGTTTTACAGTTAGTAAGAACAAAAACCAAACCTTCAATCCTATTTGATTAACTAATAATTAAAAATACCCTCTACAATTTACTTGAACAGCTTTCTAAATTAAATTGCTATCTTTTTATAAGTAACAAATACTTATATATTAGTGAGCATTTTGATGATGTCTAGAAGATATCAATTGTTTGTAGTCAGAAGATGGGTGAGTGATGACACAATATGCTGTATATACTCGCGGATAAGTTCTCCCGCGGATAAGTCAGGACTTGATTTTACCATGTAATTTCTGGTATTTTTTTATAACGTCGGTCTTATAAGATGAATGTGGAAAACTCACGCTATTGGTCCAAGAGATAATGATATGCTAACGCTCACCTGACAGAGTAAGCACGGAGCACACTGCCTTTTTTTCTATGTGAATGCAGCAATGTGCTGCATTAGCGCGTGCTCCTAAGCTCTCTCTCTCTCTCTCTCTCTCTCTCTCTCTCTCTCTCTCTCTCTC
>JANRMT010062841.1:55092210-55106838 GCA_026402145.1 Polypterus bichir lapradei | reverse complement strand
TCTCTCTCTCTCTCTCTCTCTCTCTCTCTCTCTCTCTCTCTCTCTCTGTTGTGCCTACATGCCCACACGGTAATACCCAAACTATTCCGAAGCGACGTTTGCACTGTTTTGTGTTTTTTGTATCTCTTACCCTCATACACCTTTATCGTAAGAGCATTCCTTATCTGTAATGGAGTGTTCGATCATAAGAAAATATGAAGCTGGCTTTAAATTAAACATCGATGAAGTAGTAAAAGAAATTGGTAACTGCTCTGCTGAACAAAATTTGAGAAACTGATGCGAGATTGGAGGAGGCAAAAAGAAAAATTAAGGTGTTGCATTTTTGAACGGGCATATAAGTCGGGGTCTGATTTTATGGTGGATTTTTTGGGTTTCAAGACCCGACTTATATGTGAGTATACACTCACCTAAAGGATTATTAGGAACACCTGTTCAATTTCTCATTAATGCAATTATCTAATCAACCAATCACATGGTAGTTGCTTCAATGCTTTTAGGGGTGTGGTCCTGGTCAAGACAATCTCCTGAACTCCAAACTGAATGTCAGAATGGGAAAGAAAGGTGATTTAAGCAATTCTGAGCGTGGCATGGTTGTTGGTGCCAGACAGGCCGGACTGAGTATTTCACAATCTGCTCAGTTACTGGGATTTTCACACACAACCATTTCTAGGGTTTACAAAGAATGGTGTGAAAAGGGAAAAACATCCAGTATGCGGCAGTCCTGTGGGCGAAAATGCCTTGTTGATGCTAGAGGTCAGAGGAGAATGGGCCGACTGATTCAAGCTGATAGAAGAGCAACTTTGACTGAAATAACCACTCGTTACAACCGAGGTATGCAGCAAAGCATTTGTGAAGCCACAACACGCACAACCTTGAGGCGGATGGGCTACAACAGCAGAAGACCTCACCGGGTACCACTCATCTCCACTACAAATAGGAAAAAGAGGCTACAATTTGCACGAGCTCACCAAAATTGGACAGTTGAAGACTGGAAAAATGTTGCCTGGTCTGATGAGTCTCGATTTCTGTTGAGACATTCAAATGGTAGAGTTAGAATTTGGCGTAAACAGAATGAGAACATGGATCCATCATGCCTTGTTACCACTGTGCAGGCTGGTGGTGGTGGTGCAATGGTGTGGGGGATGTTTTCTTGGCACACTTTAGGCCCCTTAGTGCCAATTGGGCATCATTTAAATGCCATGGGCTACCTGAGCATTGTTTCTGACCATGTCCATCCCTTCATGACCACCATGTACCCATCCTCTGATGGCTACTTCCAGCAGGATAATGCACCATGTCACAAAGCTCGAATCATTTCAAATTGGTTTCTTGAACATGACAATGAGTTCACTGTACTAAAATGGCCCCCACAGTCACCAGATCTCAACCCAATAGAGCATCTTTGGGATGTGCTGGAACGGGAGCTTCGTGCCCTGGATGTGCATCCCACAAATCTCCATCAACTGCAAGATGCTATCCTATCAATATGGGCCAACATTTCTAAAGAATGCTTTCAGCACCTTGTTGAATCAATGCCACGTAGAATTAAGGCAGTTCTGAAGGCAAAAGGGGGTCAAACACCGTATTAGTATGGTGTTCCTAATAATCCTTTAGGTGAGAGTGTATGTTATGTGTTAATGCAGATTACTGTCTGTGAAATGCACTGAAAAACAGGGATTAATTTAGCAAGTTGCAGAGAAAGTCAGATCACATTGTAAATACCACACGGGCTGGTTCCTTACCCGGACGGGAGAGTCCTAGCAAGCTGACAGGCATCCCGGATGGGGAGGAGAAGGGGATCAGACCTGGAATAGAGAGCCAGAAAGGATGGACAGACAGCCCACCGGAAAGAGATGATGTCACTGGGGTTTTTTTATTCCCCCAGCATGCTAAATGGCAGCAGCCCTCAATATCGGTGCCCAGTGGGAAGCCAGGGGGGTCACTGGGCACCACAAGAGGGCGCTGCAGCGAGACAAGTTCCCTGCTGTAATGGACCTTCATATGACCGAGAAGTGCTTCCATCGGGCAGTGGCCCTGGCACCAGAAGTACTCCCGGGTGCTTAATACAAGGGACTGCACTCCCTTACCCAGGTGAGTTAGAGCTGGGAGGAAGAAAGGCAATACTCAACTGAAGGAGGGCAGTGCGGTGGTAAGAATTGGAAGGGGAGGGAATTTTGTCTATTGGAGAGAGAAACCTGTGTTTTTGTGATAGATTGTAGTACTGTAGAAGGAATAGGGTTAACAACAACAACAACATTTATTTATATAGCACATTTTCATACAAAAAAAATGTAGCTCAAAGTGCTTTACATAATGAAGAATAGAAAAATAAAAGACACAGTAAGAAAATAAAATAAGTCAACATTAATTAACATAGAATAAGAGTAAGGTCCGATGGCCAGGGTGGACAGAAAAAAAAAAAAAAACTCCAGACGGCTGGAGAAAAAAAATAAAATCTGCAGGGATTCCAGACTATGAGACCGCCCAGTCCCCTGTGGGCATTCTACCTAACAAATAAAACAGTCCTCTTTGTATTTAGGGTTCTCACGGAAGGACTTGATGATGATGGTCACTTAGACTTCTGGTTTTTAGTCCATTAATGTTGGAGCATCATGATGCTTTGAGTAGGTGGTGATGGTAAAGGCCGCCACCACAAAGAAACCGGAAAAAGAAACAGAAGAGAGAGTAGGGGTCAGTACGGATTTTAGAGCCACCATGAATAGTTATTATAATGAATTGAACGTACAGAGTATCAGGATTAAGTTAAAGTGAAGTTATGAGAAGGCCATTCATTTGCACCTGGGACTCTTGGTGTGTTTGTGTTGGGGATTTTGGCCATTGGCGCCCTGGAATCCTTCACAAAATATAACAAGGGCTACCTGTATTAGCATAAACAGATACAAGGAGTGCCAACAAACTGAATTGTCATTGTCTTACTGCTAACACTTAGTTGGTGTCTCACTTCATCTTTTCATTTTCAGGTTCTTAGATTTAGAAAACACCACTTCTTGATTGTACAGTAATCCCTCGCTATATCGCGCTTCGACTTTCGCGGCTTCACTCTATCGCGGATTTTATATGAAAGCATAACTAAATATATAACGCGGATTTTTCACAGCTTCGCGGGTTCTGCGGACAATGTGTCTTTTTACTTCCTGTACATGCTTCCTCAGTTGGTTTGCCCAGTTGATTTCATACAAGGGACGCTATTGGCGGATGGCTGAGAAGCTAACCAATCAGAGCACGCAGTTATGTTCTCCTGACTGAGAAGCTAACCAATCAGAGCACGCAGTTGAGTTCCTGCATGCTGAATGCAGTGTTAACCAGGAAGTCTTGTCTCGCTCATTCAGCATCAACGTGTTTCGCTGTGTAAAGAGTTGTTCTCTTTTGTGTTTATCTTTGTGCATAGTCAAGCCCTTCATTATGGCTCCAAAACAATCTGCTACTGCTGTTAACGATTGCCGAAAAGGTAAACGTTTTGGATTTGTTGAAGGCTACGATTCTTTTTATTTAAAAAGTAGGAAAGGAATATAAGATCTACGGCCACAGTGTCCTTTTAACCAGGGTGCAAAACAAGTTGTAAGTGGATGTAATAAGGCAGTAGTCTGGATGGAATCTGCTTTAGGGATTTAGATTGAAGACTGCCAGAAGAAGAACAACGGCAGTGCTACACAATCGCCTGAAGTGGCTCCTTTACAAGGGCTGTAACGCTCTCCTTTGTTGTGCAGTAAAATTAAACTCATTGTTATCGGACAAGTCATCGTGTCATTGTTGGTGAGTAACCATAATTAATTTTCTTCTTACAGTGCTTAGTACATGTACGTACGTTTAGTGTCACTGTACACACATTTACTGTATACTATTTTTCTTGCATTGTACGTATTTATTGCTGGTTGCCTGTCTATCGTAATGGCTGTAACATATGTGATATCGGAGACACTCAATATCTTTAAAATAATATTTAGGTTTTACTGTATATAAACAGTGTGTTTATATACATCATTTCAATTAATCTTACCTAATATCTAAGAGAATACAAAGTGATTATGCTGTATAACTCTGCGGGGAATATTTATAAACAGTGTGGGAGAGTTTATAAGGGCTTAAAATATATAAAAATAACCATACAAACATATGGTTTCTACTTCGCGGATTTTCACCTATCGCGGGGGGGTCTTTAACGCAACCCCCGCGATCGAGGAGGGATTACTGTAATCCCTTTCCTCTTTCGCATGCCCCACTTTCAAATTGTGTTTTGTTTGCATTTTCATGACATACAAAGTAAGGGCCCATAATTCTAATAAACTGATTTGACAGGCACACAAGTTACAAAGGATTTTAAGCCTTTATAATGTGACGTTAAACTTTTACTAAACATAAACATACCCAGGAATTACCAATACAAATGAATCATGATAGCTCCAGGAGCTTGTCCATGTTTAAATGAGGTGGGCTGCAGGTTGAGTACCCCTGGGTCAAAGGTCAATTGAGTCAAAAAACTAAGAAAATCTCAATACAAAGAAACAATACAAACCCAAGGTCCATTATTTCTAACTTCAACTCCTTATATATTTTGCTGCATTAGAATTTTAGAATAATGTCACTATAGTGACTCAGTTGGGTTTTGACTACCACCTAGACAATGGTAAATAAGGATCAGATGCCGATATCTTCCCCAATCTGCCCCAACAGGAACAGGCAAAAGAGAAGATGGAAGTCCGTCATAAGGCACATAGCCACACTCTCTTATGCTTAACTAATTTAGAATCACCTGTCTTTCAGCTGTAGGAGGAAATGACAATACTGTATACAAACTTTACACTTATGGTGATTATGTTGTAAATTGAATTCAAGCCCCTAAATCTTGAAATACCTTGCATATAACAAAAAAGATATAAATTATTTTATTATCTTTTAAATTACCCTTATTAGTATGAGGCATTTCTGCTATCAACCAGTAAATGACACACATTTTCCTCATTTCTATTCAGTAGTTGTGGCAGGAAACAGTCAACAAATTGAGTAAGGCCCGTTTAGTTTTTTTTTTTTTTTTTTATCAATCGGAAGAATAATTATTTGGGGAGGCAGCAACATTTTTCACTCTGTGCCAATTGTTTAAACAATTTAAAATCCTTGTTTTGGACTTTCTGGCCCTGTCGGCTTAAGAACGGCCCCTTGCCACTCACAGTGTTAAGAGGGCTGGGCTGCTTCTGCCTGCCATTTCCCCCACTTGTTTACAAGATCCCTGTCTCTTTATGCTGACAGTATGGATTGAGAAAATGCCAAGAAAGCAGATGGCCAAGTCTACCTTTTAATTTTCAACTCCTAAGTGTCTATGCTGGTCCTTTTTTAGAATCCTGGCAACTGTAATCTAAACTCAGAGGAAGGCTTGATATTGTCTTCAGTGCACGGCTAATCATTAGCTTTTCAGCTCCAAGACCACCAGGGCAGCTCTTCTCCTCATCATATGTGGGCATATGTTAATGCCATGTGCCAAGGCAGTGAAGCCCAAGGGAAAACAGAAACGTAGCTGCTTCTTGGTGTTTCAGCATGCTGTGATTGGACGGTGTTTTACATTAAGAAATGAGACATTATCTTTAAATATAAAATGTAGCAAATAAAGCCAATTATTTAAGACTTTAGCGAACATAAAATGTTAGGCATTACTTCATAGTTCTGCACCTGAGCTGTTAACTTACTTCTTTCAAAGATTTTAAATACTGATATACAGTATGTGAGATTATGTCAGATCTTTAAAATTCTGGAACAGCTACAGTTTGCTGTACTAATACCTGAATGATTAATTATTTTTTATTTCCTTTAAATTTGTTTTAGTAAACTTTCCTTAAGCAAATTATTGCAGAGTGTATTATTTCCCAAGTATGAATCAGTCCTTTAAATTTTATATCTAAAAATGATACTTTTTTTTACTCTTACTTTCCATTAACATATAATGTGTTCAGGTTACAGCGATGCGTTTACTGTAATAAAGCTCCCCATTTATTTTTTGAATCTGTTTCATCCTGTATGGTGTAGCCACTGTTTGTATGGCTTCATGAGGGATGGCGTGCCAGTCCAACTTGTGGCATAATCACGCATGTAACACTCATACGTGGCAAATTTAGAGTAACCTAACCTTTGCATGGGATTTTCTCCAAGCAATCCAGTTTTCCTCCTAAATTCCAGGCATGAGTAAAATGTGCATATAGATGGTGACCAGGCTTTTAATGTGACCACAGTCTCCTAAAGCAGTGAGGTTGTAGCACCAATCACTATGTCACCTTGTTTTCTGTTAACTTCTAGGACCCACTTAATCCTGGGGGTTCGGTGTTTATTTTTATTGAACCAACAACTGTTCAGCGACAAAGCCATGCTGTAGACTGAATAGAAGCCCAGTGGACAGCATGAATAAAAGTGCATGTCCTTGGGCGGTTTAGCATCTCAAATCATATTTCAAACTAATTGAACTAAATGTTGTCTGGGGAAGAAACACAGATGACCTCAAAATGCTACTTTTCACCCCAAAATGAACTTGAACCCCAACAATGTTAAGAAAATGTCTATAGCACTCTAGCATTACTTACTTTCATCTATTTAATTTTTTTTGTGTTCTGTGCTATAGTTATAGGGATGTACACGTGTGTTACTTGTGTTTATGTTGTCCTTTTTGTAATAAATTTTATATGACTGAAACATGTTTTCAACTATGCTACATTCATAGCTGATATCAAACTATAAGTGTGCTACATCTGTTAAAATTCAGTGAAGACCTGGCTTCCATTATATCTTACTGTAGGTTAATTACATGGACAGCTATCAATTTTACATTTGTAACCAGTAGTTTATTAAAGACAGTAAGTACCTTTACAATTGAAGAAAAACCACTTATATAGCCACCAACAATATGCTGTTTGTTGCCCTCCTTCCACTCCTTTAGGCGAGTGTCACCTTCTACCTCCCAACTCTGACTCAACTGGAGGAGGCTGGACAACTTCCTTTTAAGTTGGACCCGGGAGTACATCTGGTGCTATAGCACTGAATGGAAGAAACACTTCCATGTCATGTGGAAGCCTCATGAAACGGGGAGTTGTTCTTCCTGCAGCACCCTCTGGCAGCACCCAAGGACCCTGACAGGGTTGTCCCTCAAGGTTACTAATCCGATAGATCCCTGTTGGTGTCCATATTGGGTCCATGACAAAAGAGCACTGCCATGTATTAGGCTGGGGTAGAAATTGTTCTGGATAAACAATCTCTCCATGACCATCCACTATGGCCTCCCAACCGGGAAAGGCACAATCAATCAACCTGACTGGGATGCCTCTCCATCCATCTTGTCACCTACACATTCCATTTTTACTTTTCATTAAGTCATCCAGATCTTACCAACAAAAACTGCCAACAAAGAGTCAGTTAATGCAAAACATACTGTAGTCAAATTCACTTCAGAATTGTATATCATGTACATTATTATTCACTAACATTATAAATATCTCAGTATTTATCATTAGATGGCTACTTCACAATGAAACCATAGATTTTTTTGTTTTTTGGATGGACAAAGAAAGAGGAGTTTTGACCTGAATTGAAAGCATTAAATGACTGATTTGTAATTAATTTACTGTAATGCAAGTTATAAAACCAGAGAATCACTGTGATTTGAAAAACTCTACCACTTTAATGAAACATACTCAAACCAAATGCAGCTTGAATAGTTCAGTGGTAACAGTGTAGAACATGTTCAAGTAATGGTTCTTTCTTTAGGTTCCTCCTGCTTTAACTGCTGAGTAGCAAGTGTAATCCTGGGTTATTCCAATCTGAAAGTCTTCCATGTCACACACAAGTCAAAACTATTTAAGGAGCCATCTGTCCTACATGACTGATTTGAACAGAGCTAATTCCTAGTCCGAGATGCTTACTCATTTCTTTTTTTGTTCCCATTTAACACCAGGCACAGCAAAGATACGTTAGGAGAGGGTCTGGTTTGGTGTTTGATTCAAATAGTATATTACCCTAATATGTTGCCTATCTTTTAGTTATTTTGTGGCCTTTTTTATTATAGCTTTTTCCAGTGCACCTTCCACAATTACATTACATTACATTACAATGCTGCAAAAATGCTATATTTTAAAAAGTACTTTTCCTGAAATTTGTCTGATGGTGAAAATTTATATTTAGAATAATCTTTTAAAATAAAAACATAAAATGACATTTCTACAAGGGAGCTTTGTCCTCTGCTCGCTTTGCTCGCCAACCCACTCGGCCTGCACGATGCGCCAGCCACTTCGCGTCTCTGCCCCTCGCATATGTGGATTTCACTTTCACCAAACAACAAATCTTTTAATTCTCGCGGATACGCCTCTTCATTGGGAAGCAACACTACTTTTCTCTGATGGCAACACAAATTAGACAATCTACAAATCTCCGACTTAAAGTTTAAATCCAAACAATATTTTCGATCACTTTTTGCTGTTTCGTTATTTAACCGAGTAATAATTTCCATTTGTTGGCACTAATGCAATCTTTACTATAATTTTTTTGAGACTTTCAAATTTTAATACTTTCATTATCTCTAACCTGCTCTGCATGTGTATTGCCCCAACATTTTTGAACCCCTTTACGATGTTCTACTTTGTCATCTACTCTGAATCTTTAAAGAAAGTCATTACATAGCATCCTGGATGTTGTTCTATCTAATTCAGAGATACTCTTTTATTTCCGGCCCCGAGCATGGCTAAATCTCTTGCCACAAAGTCTTCTCTCACAGGACGTGAAAGTATCTCTCTGAAATTATAATAGAGAGATACATTCATGCACTATTTGACAGGCTATATCTCTCTCTGTGAAATGATTTAGAAATCAGAAATGCCTTATGTACACTGCATGAATGGCAATACAAAAATACTTTCTGTGTATTTTATGCACATTTTACAAAAAAACATTTTAAGTAAAAAATACTTTCAACAGTATATTTTATTCATTGAGAGGTCAACATTTTCCAGAATGCTAAATGTATGTATTTATATACGACTAATGTTGCTAACCAATCAAACATATTTTCTACAATGAAAGGAACCTGAGAACCCAGGAGAAAGCTTGTGAGCACGCACACCTAAAAATGAATTTTTGTCAGTCCAGATTCGAAATTCAGACCCCAATTTAAAACCCTGAAAACAAATCAACACATCCTTATAAGAATTCTATATCTGAATTAAGCATATCTGCCTTTCTGCTATTACTACTACCATTTTTTGTATGTGCCTTAAAGACATGGTACTTTCCAATGTTGTCTCATTACTCCACTTCTTAGGTTGTCGTTTCCAGTAAGCAGTGGTGTGCGCTGTGTATGGATTTTCAACAGTCCCAGTAGGAAGGAAGCAGTCAGGGAATTGATGGGTCAAAAAATGAAGTCATCCTCTACTCTGAAAAACTTCGAGGTTCAAATAAACATTCCAGATTAATAATAATAATATTTAATTTACATAGCATCTTTCCCATTCTGAAAGCCCTTTCATTTCAGTCTTCTCTTATTACAATCTAGTAACTATTGCCAAATGGAAGCAAACAATAAAACACGGGCTATTGAAGTGAAGTAGCATTAGTACATGTCTGGTATAGACCATTTGAAATGTATTGTTCTATATTGCTTATATCTATATTTTATATCAGTCTAATTTCAAACAAGAAGACAGGCTATATATAAATTCATGAAGAATTAGTCACATCATTTTAGTCAGATAACTAAACCAATATATTACCTGAATTAAGTTTAAATGGAATAAATTAATTATTAAGCACATTTTCACTTATAACCCCAGCATGCAATACAAAAAAATGACAAGTTTAGAATAAACAAAAAAATGCAATATAAACACAAAAAATAATGTTGAAATACTTTGGCAGGTGGAGGGCACGCTGCCCACAGAGAGAGAACTCATATCTGAGCCACTATATAATTAAAAATTCTTTTTTGATTTCACAGAATACGAGAGAGCAGCTCAAATTCAAAAAGGCCTTCTTAGTCGAGCTCTTCTTCTGGCCACACCATCTCTGTCTTTCTGTGTCTAAGACAAGGCTTCCTGTTTAGACAAGTCCACTCTGTGACCTTACCTAATAGATCCCACAATACAAAATGTACAACACTCAAAGTTTGCAGTTCCTTCACCCTTGACAGTTGAAAATGAATTGCCTTGGGTGCTTCCTGCCCCTCTTTCTATCTACTCCAGCAGGGTCACATGACCAGAACTGGATTGGCCCAACTTCTGTGCCAAGGCCTTTGGGGTCATTTGTTCTAGTGACCTTGCTAGATGTCACTTGTTGACTATGGTTTTTGGGCCATACCTGGGGAGAAAAAAATGAAAAACTCTGAAGCATCAGGAGTTCTTCTTCTGTTCTCATGGAATTTCCAGGATGTCATGGGGAGGAGGAGGAGCAAGCTATAAAAATATACCAAAACATACATTTATATACTTTATATATGATGGATTTAAGTCCAAATTACAGTTCCCCAAAGTCATTTTTATTATAAAAAGGATAATCTCACAGGCATGCAATAATAGTTTAATATGAATTGATAACTAAAGTCATTTTCTTTCTTTCTTTCTTTCTTTCTTTCTTTCTTTCTTTCTTTCTTTCTTTCTTTCTTTCTTTCTTTCAGTCAAATTAAATATGTATTTAACTTTTGATTTCACATTCTTGTTCCTTCTTGAAATAAGATAGATGTCATCTTTGGTCCCTTTGGGGTTTACATTTTTATATAAGACTATCTGAATAAACTTTTACCATAAGTGATTGACCAGCACATCTGATAGTCCCATGCTAGACTGGCATCTCGTCCACAATCAGCTTCAGCCATGTACCTGAGACTGCTCCGATAAACTTGTGACCATGTATTAGAAAAAAGAATTCAGCAAATGGGTGAGTGAATCTGTTATAATCCTTGTATTTCATTTGTGTGACCCCTCAAAGGGACCCTCCTGATCACTCAACCACTTTGGTGAATGCAAAGCCACACACTTATATCATAAAGTCACACTACTCTAAGGAAGTAACACTATAATGTTGATTTGCCTGAAAAAAATGTTGATGCCTAAATATGTTACATAGAGTTGTGAGCTTTATTGCTTAACACATCAAACGCCAGGTTAATAAACTGTTAGCATCCTTTACAATGGTTGAGGCATTCCAGGTTAAATTAGGCACTGAAGAAAGTTCTATAATTAATGAATAAGCGATTTGCAACAATGTAAATAAGCATTCTATAATGCTTATTAATGACTTAATAATAAAAGGTATCATAATTTGTTACCTTATGGGCAACTATTTATCATTTAATGACATTTTTCACTATTTGAATAAACCTGAACTAACAGTCTCCTAGGCATCATGGAATGCTTATTAGTATCTTATTAATAAAAATGTTTACCTTTAATGTCTTTTTCAGAATATAAAGCACAGAAATCATTATGAACTGAATAGCTCTGAATAATTTCACAATTTTTTTATACTTGTAGCTCAACATGCCTTGATCTCATAAATGTACTTGTTGTCTGTGGCTTAGACCTTTAATATCTGTTATGTGCCAATGTTTGTGCTGACAGAGTAAAAGACTGTGGTGCTTTCTCATTTTCTTTATGATTGACGAATCCTGGCGTTCACTCTATCATATAAAAACAACTGACCTCCTCTTAACAGTGAAATCTAATCAATTGGATAAATTAAATATGATTTTCTATGACACTTTGGTGTTATACATGAGCCCTGTTGATGCTCTTAACGTCTAAACAAGTATAACCACTAAGGAAATGATAATTTATTAATCCAAGTCTGTTGCAGAAGTCAGTAATTCTCCTTAACCACAGTTACCATAGCAATAGTGACCAATTATACATAATTGTATCTCACTCATAGATATAAATAACTTATGGATAAAAGGCCGGTGGGACCAACAATATAGTGTAACGGTCCTGGATACTGTACAACTCTCAGGGCTTATTTTATGACAAAGCTAAACAAAGAGTAAACTTCAGTGAACAATGCTCTGTACCTAATGTATTTTGCCCAAAATGAAGCACTTTCAGCATAAGCCTGATGACCCTTGTAAACTCTTGATAATAATATGGAACAATTTATTTGTTTATAACATTACATACTTTTTATTCCAAACTACAAATCAAACTAATTTTATTTATTTTAACTAGACACTTTGCCAAGTTAAAAAATAATTATAATGCATGCAATATAAATGTCATAAACCAGTAAGTAGCTACATTATTAAAGATTTGTCACTGAGTTATTTGCACTTTTTAGTGTGATAAATCTGAGCCTACCAACACAACTCTATTTGCCTGTCTGTTGCTCAGCTACTAGCACATACAGCTCTTTTAACGACTCTTATTTCTTAAACAAAGATGTCATGTAATTTTTTTCCATCTAATCATTTACATAAAAGTCTTTAATTGTAACTGTTATGTTTGTGGAATTGGGAAGCATTTAATCAGATCAAATGACATGGAGCTGAGCTAAAAAATGAATTACTTCTTTCTCTGCTTGCAGCAACTTAAGGTGTCATCATGCAAGCCATGACTGAGATTTTCAAATAACTCTTGCACTAAGAATCTGCGTTTTTTTTTTTTTTTTCCTAAAAAATGACTTGCTTTATGAAAAAAGAATAAGCACTGCTCTTCTATCATAAACTCTACACATGATCTCAGCAATTGAAAACCATGTAAAAACTCACATAACCCTGGCGGCTGTCAGTATGCTGGATAGGAGATAGGAAAACATTTTTCTTTTTAGATTGCTCTTAGTAAACCACAAATATATAAATCAATCTGTCTCAAAAGGAGGCTATGAAATAGCGCTTTGATTAGCAATCAAAAAGTCATGCAAACAGGAACACGGTGGATAAGGCCCTGGCAAAAATCCAAGAGAATTTGCTTAAGGCAGGTAAAAATGTGGTTTACGCATGCATCATAGTTGAAGCCACAAATATGCCCAAGCATCAATTTCAGCACTGCTACTTACAAAAGAAATCAAGCTTCATGGATGTGCATTAACACAAAAAGCATTCATTTTTTCCTAATAAGTTTTCTCTTCATTGCACAGTCCAAGGAATATACTATTTTGTTAGGCCACTTGAGACAAAGTTTGGAATGCTTGTTTCATTTTATTAATAAAGAAAGACTAAGTGAATGAAGTTGTAGCAATGGCTGCTAAAAAAATGGATGAATACAGCAACTCATACAAAACACTGAGCCCTGCAAGTCTGATTAGAAACCTTATTTTGCATGTGATTCGGGGGCATCCATTGCTGTCATTATCCTCTCCAAACAGAAGCTTTTATGGCCACAAACTAGTGCTGCTCCCCCTGGGTATTTCTAAGCAGGATTAACCTGCTGTATCGAGAGCTGACTTGCTGGTCCAAAGAAGCCCCTTGAAAACTTAGAGACGGCCTGTCTGAGAAGGATTACGGTAGCTGTCCAACTTATTAAAGAAATGCACCACACCAGCCCTGATTTACAAAACAGAAATGTGTGACACTTTGAAACGCCTGCTGTAACTGGGCAAGAGAATCTGACAGTATCACAGTTTAGGTTTACTGCAGATTTCTATTGTTTTCCCAACTGCTTTTGTCCTTTCTAACACAAAAAGATAACGATGCATTATTAGACTAAAAGAAATAATTTCATGGTGTATAATTCAAATTCATCCCTTGAAACCTGAACTTTGTTTTAATAGAGTAGCCTGTGAAAGTTAATAGGACGCCTCTGTTCTACTTGTACATGGACTGTTTCTTACAATAGGACAAAGGATTCAAGTTAAAGAAATCACAGCCCTTCACCCTTGTGCTGGAGAACAGGTGCTCTCAGAGGTGTTCCAGTTCAGTTCCTCTTGCAGACCAACACTCTAGAGCACATGTCAAATAAATAATTAATCAAACTGTAATTATCTGTAATTAAACATGTAATAGAATTCATCATAGGCTAGAGCATAAAATCACTTGATTTAGCACACCTCTTTCATTCCAAATTGCTATCCTATGACACCAGATGTTGTAGCATCCATTCAGCAATGAGACAACCATTAAATAACAGTAAACACCACATCTGAAACATATACTAAGCTGTCCTTTACAGTATTATGAACAAATACTCAGTCTAGATACTGAGAAATACCTTTCTACAGTATATGTTACTCTATAGTTAATTAATTCTTGCTGGAACACTGAAAGAAGGGGCTACCCAAAACAAACAAAAAAAAAACAAGATACATGTCCTGAAATAGATCGACGACATATTAACTCTATGAATATTCAAAAAATCACCAAACCAACCAGAGCACAGTGGCTATTGAACCTCTAAAGGTAAAGACTGACTATCAAAAAGGTCATTACAGCAAGCGTAATACGGGCAATGCTCAATTTTTTGGTTTTCTTTGTGTATTTTAACTATAAATACACATTTATTAGAGGGGACTATGAGAGGCAAGAAAATGCAGGCTGCTGCATCAGCATAAGCTATAAACAGGCAGAGATCTTTCATGAAAATTAGAATAAGATAGATGTGAAAGACAGTCTATGATTGATAGATAGATAGATAGATAGATAGATAGATAGATAGATAGATAGAT
>JANRMT010062841.1:55025786-55092200 GCA_026402145.1 Polypterus bichir lapradei | reverse complement strand
GATAGATAGATAGATAGATAGATAGATAGATAGATAGATAGATAGATAGATAGATAGATATTTTGTGCACATGGTACCTTTAACACACAATTGTGAACACCAACTTAAGTTCATCTAAATGTACTTTGATAACTCCTGTATGATTGTTTTACACAACAGATATAAAAAGAGACAGTGGAATGGTGTCCTCCAGACATAATACTTTCAAAACATAATGCCTCTAACGGCGTTCCTGTATATTAAAACTTTGATACGGGGCCTGTATGTGTGTGAAGTTGCATGTAACCCAAATAGTTTAAATAATGATGACGTCTCCGTAAGACGTCTGAATGTAATTTTTATTATCACAGAGCTTGTCCGTGATGTAGTAACCCTGGGTTTAACCAGTTGTCACGTCCCTCTCCTTCTGTCCCGGTGCCTGCTAGTCAGAAGATGCCCGGTGGGGCCGAGCAGGACTCATCAGTGGTCTTCGCTTTACAGGACAACACGGGAGCCGTGAAGTCAGCCGCGTGGCAATCGGACTTTTAGCAGATTGCACAATTATCATTCATTCTTTATTGAGAAGACTTTTGTAGGGTTAAGCATTTCAAGTAAACTGAAAATTGGATTAAGCAGGTTTAAAAGTGGAGTGAAGGACGTTCGTGTAAGGCGCTATATTTGCAGCTAAGTAATGCATCGGGGTTATTTCTTAAAAAGCGCCTTATTTGCGGCTAAGTATGGCCCTGGGGTTATGTCTTAAGGCACTCTATTTGCGACTAAGTAATGCCCGGGAGAAATGTCTTATGTCTTGATCGCTAGTCTTTATTTGGCGCATGAAAGCAAGCGAGCGATCTTCTGAACTCTGTAAGGTTTGAGAGTGATGTCCGCCTCGTACTAGGTAGTCGCAACGTGTTAAAAATGCAATCTTGCCTTGAAGCTAATGAAAGCCACAAGCACATGCGTTAATAAATCACTTCATGCTTATCGCTAGGATGCCTCATTTATACTTGCTAATTAATTGCCCCGTTATTAGGCGTGTAATATTGCATAATCAATTCGGGACATTAAAAAAATGTGAATTAACCCCCTGCATTTTGGTCACATTGATATATACATTCATGGCGCACATAAATTAACCCGTAACTAGGCGTCTGTGTTTTAGTTTTAGGCTGTTATCACAGTATTTCTGCATCAGTTCTTAAAGGATTTCGTAAGCAAAGTTCATTTCAGTCCATTTTATATAGCGACTTTAACGATAGAGCAATAAAACGATCTCTGTCGGAGACAATGTGCTGCCTTTAAAAACATCAAAATGTTTTGTTTGTTGTTAGATTTACATGAAAACATTTCAAGCAAAGAAGTGACGTACATGAAGGAAGGATGTAAATCCGTGTTAAAATCGGCAGTGTTATTTACTAGGTACCGACAGGTTTCGACAGTCTTTACTTCACGAGCGACATTCGAGGCAAAAGTAAAAATACTTTTTACACTTTTTTTACACTGCTCTCGTTCCGTGCACTTGTTTAACGTGTATTCAAAAAATCAGTGTGGATTTGTAGCTACCGATTTATACACTTCAGTGTTTTCTCCATCTCTTTTGCAGCTCGGTATATGCATTTTGAGAGTCGTTCTGAAGTGATAACCTTTTCGGCAGGAATTGAGAAAAGGCAGGAAGAAGATCTGGACGGGACGTCCGGTGCATTAACTGTTGTGAAACTCGAAGCTGCACCTGCAAGCAAAGAGACAGAAGGATCATAAATACAATTCGATTGGCAATTTTCGTCTAGTTTTACCTTGTAGGAGGCCAAGGCGCTCTATACTTAAGTAAAATAAACTGATCAGACATTACACAAACATGTGAAGTACAGTGATCTCTAAGCAAAGCAAAGTGCATCTTAATTAAGCTTTAAGCGAACCGATATAATGAGCAATTAAGAACATTGTGTTTTGGTGCACGAAAAAGAGTGGTTAAAGAGTGAAAAACTCTCGTTTACCCTGCTTGAACCGTCCCGTCCCGGGTTGATTCCCAACTGGTATGTTCCGGTAATCCGAGAATCCTAATTGAATTCAAATGATATAGAAAATGAATAGATGAATGGTGTAATACCATGAATTAAATCCATAAGCAAGAACACACTCGAGTGAAATGGGTTAGTTTGTATTCAGGGTTTCGGTGTTTATTTCATTTTTTTCTGTTTCAGCCAAAGTGCTGTCACTGAGGAGGGATGTCAGAATTAACTCAGCTACTGTATGATATTAAAAAGGGTTTACCTAAAATCTTAACCTGCGGAGAGCGGACTTCTGATTCTTGGTACTGTATTCCAAACTTAATGAATTCGAGATAGAAGAAACATGATAGCCCTTCTGATTTGAAGAAAGGCAAAGGGGAAAAAACGAAACAAATGACGGGCGTCTGAAGTGAGGAACCGCGGAGCGCACGATGTGTTCAGGTCGCCTTTCGGGTGTCCTGCGCTAAAGAAAACATCGAGTGCCCTCTTCAGTCTCCTTGAGAATCTGCTTCGGATTACATGCGGGAGGAAAAAGCCTCTTAGCCGATAAAAAAAAACACTGGTTGATTAGGCACGTTTAAAGAAAATATTTATCTCTGACATTCATCGTTCCCATTTAATTTTTTGATGCCAATCACAGAATCTTGCTTCCTTACACTGTATGCAAAACTTTGAGAAATGTACTAAATTTAATGCCATTAATGATCTATCGGGTCACACGCATGTGATTGTTCCTCTTTGAGGTCTAAAGGCCCGCACTCAGTCCCCGGTAACAGTAAAATGCATTACATTAACATGTTCGTTAACGAAGAAGCCATTGCCTTGTCTATGGTGTGTATTGGAACGCGCCGCCGCCTTCGAGTGAATACGCTGGGATCGAACCCGGCAGCCGTTCGTTTACCTCACATAATAATAACAATAATAATAATAATGATAATGATGTGGTAAACACGCCTTTTTTCGGAGGGAGCGTGGGTTTCTCAGGTTTTAGCCCACATTTTTTAAAGATTTAATGTTTAGGTTAACTGGCCCGTATGTCCGTGAGTGGGCCCCTCATTTGAGTGTTTTCCTGCCTTGAGATCAGTGCTGCTGGGACAGACCCCGGAGCATGGTGGGGGTAATGTGGTTATTTTATATGCAACATATAATATAAATGACGCTCAAATGCATTTTTCCCAGGCGGAATGTTTTCGCGTTGTCAACCATTTGCGGGTTAAACACTTTTTATACTGCACAGAGTGACAGAAGCTACAACAGAGTAAAGTTGCAATTTCCTGAAACAGAAACGTACTGGGTATTAAAGTGATGGCAATCATTTCCAAACATGAGTAACGTTTTTAATGGGTTGATTTAAATTTTAATCCCAGTGACAGCAAAACTGCTGAAACCATTTAACTCCTTTTGGCTACCAACGGCAATTCCAAATTTTTGCGTTGTCATGTCATCTTTATTAGTGGCTATTATAGCTTAAACGCAGATGCAGCAAGAAGGAAGCTGCTGAGAAAGGTTTTGTTTCCGTCTAGAAATTTTATTTTATTTTCACTGCATCCGTTTGCATTTAGAAGGCATTGTGGTGGTCTCGATTTGGATGCGAGGTATTCCTTATGATGAAATAGGAAGGGAAGAAAGAAGAGACGCTGCCTACAGAGATCGATATGAAAGGTGCTATATAACATAGATAGATAGATGGTGGTCCAGATCTAATTATGCAGATCCAGATCTTCTGGTTGACTTTGAATTATGTATCCAGTTCGGCGCGAAGACGATTCTTCATGTCGTCCGTTCGCACATTTCTCTCAGGTCCAGGATGTTTCGGGTGATTTTCTGTGTAATAAACATAAGTTATAGAGTAATGAAAATTGCATAATTAGATCTGGACCACCAGATAGATAGATAGATAGATAGATAGATAGATAGATAGATAGATAGAGTTAAGGCATAAGAAGTCTTCTTCCGTGTTCTATTAAGCTGTGTTGCCTTTATTAGTATTCTCCTCGATGTATATTCCTGTAAGCATAAATGAACAGTAAATCTTTATGAGCAGTAAGACTCATATTTCAAAGAGGCTGACAGGAGCAGCTCGTTGTCAGTGCGTCTCTGACTCTCCTAATGTAAGCTGCACGTTTTAGGTATCTCTGCTCCTGAAATCCCAACCATAAGTAGATTCATATTCTCTAAATAGACGACAAAAAAGAAAAAAAAAATCATCTCATGAGTACACGATCACTAATGACAATGATCACAAAGACTGCAGTTTTACTGAAACTGAGAACATTCTAATTATACTCCTTGTCTCTAATGACATATTATGCGTGTACGTTTAATTGCATAGATGGGTGTGAGTTTATTCCAAAATATATATTATAATAATTTCTTTTGGTTTACATTTCAAAAGAGTCACATTATAAATCATTACGTCCACCTCTTATTAGCGGCAGGACGAATTTAAAGGGCAAGCTGATCACGGGGGATGCAAACAGCCCAGCCCACCCTGCAGGTACCTGCTTCCACTCATTGAATCCGTGCTTGTTAACACAGGCGCAGCGCAATTAAAATGGCAGGCTCTTAATAGTCTTGATGATGTACGCTTCTTTCAAGCGCAGTTTTACACCGCTGAAGCACATCGAATATGAATGTATGCAGGACATGTATGCATTATATATAAAGATATACTATACATTTCCAATATATATTGTGTAAGCATAACTGAAAGACAAATGCATGATAAACACTCAATGAAAGAAAAGTTCTTAAGGCTTAATTTTTAGTTAAAAAATAACTTTATTTTTTTTATATGTAGTTGTATTCTGTGGAATAAACAACTGTATATTTAAGGCTGATGTATGCGTAATACATATTCTTTCAATCATATCCTATGTGCATATCTTGAAATATGTATCATACATCAAATAAATTTGTGTAAAACAAAACACTTCGATGCCGTTACTCTGTCATGCGTCTCCAAACTGTAACTCATGACATTTTTCCATTAAACGATTAATCAGGCGTTCATCCTCCACGTTGTGCGGTGTTCCACGGTGTGTTCGATTGTACACCTTCAGAGTTTGTGTGCCCTAACCCAACTTGCTGTTTGTGCTAATCGATCGTAGCAGATCGATTAAACCGAATAGTCCGTGCGGTGTCACTGCTCGAGGCCGAAGTTCCAAATGTATTCTGAAGCGTGCAGCCACCCCCCACATACGAACACGAAGTCAAGAAAGGGCTTACTGCAATGTTTTGTTTTCCGCAAAGCAAGTTGCAAATGAACTGATAGGGAGGTAAATTAAAATCAATAAAATGTAGTTAATCATATTGATTTGTTCCTACTCCACGAGAATCATTTTAAAATAACGATTAAACATCCCTCAGGAGTACAACTGACAAGTGTTAAAAACGTTTTATTTGCCGGAGCGTAAATAGTGTTCACTCAGTCAGATCGCATTTAAGTAACAAAACCCACAGAAAATGTTTATGTATCACCCCACTTTTAATTTTGTCTTGCCCAGTAGGTGGGTGAGTGGTTTGTATTTAACGAAAGGAACATGAACATCATGCAAGATAGACCTGTGCACATCGTGCATGCAACCACTAGAGGGCACACAAGTAGAGGAAAGCTGAGAGATGAAGCCTTTTGCACGTAACTCGCCCTTAGAATGGCTGCGCGTCGATTTCAGGATTGAAGTCATAACTACGTGGCTCCCAAATGTTCAAAAAGCATATGGGATATTGAGATAGACAGGGTCGTTTATGTGCGTGATGGCTCTTTTTAAATACTGAGCAACAGAAAGCTCTTTTGTAATACTGTAAATCTGACTCTCAGTACTTTGTGCATGCTTCTGTTAACAATAAACATGATTGCACTTAATTTTGTATTTCATGATATTATTTAGGCTATAATTGTATTTTTTTTTTCATTATTACTATTCATTTCACAATTTGAATAGTTTTGGATTTGAACACTGCCCTAAGAGTTTTAAAATAATGAAAAAAAAAAAACCAGAAAAGAGAAATAACAGATAATGTTAAAATGTACAGTGAAACTATTCATTCAATTCTCTTAAGACAGTTTCAGAGCCAGAGAAAGCCAAAGCCTATCCTGACAAAGCTTATTCAAGTGTAAGCCAGGAAGATCACATATTCTCATCCTCACCCTAAGATAATTAACCTAAACTGTAGACCTTTGAGATAACAGAAGAAAATCAGGGTAAATAATGAACAAACCATATAAACGTATCTTGTATTTTTTTAAATGTTTTTATTGATTTTAAATAGAAACAGATAACAATACATACAGTCAAGACAAATTTAAGAAATCAAAGCAAAATTTGACCTCCACCCAAGAGAAAGAGAGATGAGACTGCAACCAATGCTACTCATATAAAAGGAGCAAGAAAAGAAGGGTATCCTTTATCCCAAAATGAAAGGTTATTCTAAAATGTTATTGATTAGACCCTGACATATTTAAAAAAAAAGTTTTGAACAGATCCTCTAAATGAGAATTAGATTTTTTCCAATTTCAAGTAGTATAGAACATCGGTTACCCACTGACTTAAGAGTAGTGGAGTGGAATTCTTCCAGTTGTGCAAGATAAGTCTACGTTCTAGTAGTGTGGTAAAGGAAATTACAATTTGTTTGACCTTCTCCACTTTAAGGCCATCTGGGAGTACACCAAACACAGTTAATAAAGGGTTAGGAGTGATTATGATGCCAACACTTATAAACCTAATGAGAACATATAACCTCCACACAGACAGATTCTGACCCCTTTTCTTGACTTTTTGGAAGTGTGAAGCAGTACCACTGACTACCAAGCCACCATATCGTTCAAGGTTGTGAAACCATTCAAGAGATCACTGTTGACTCCATTTTTCGGTCATAACCAAAGATAAATGGTTATGTTATAGATAACTATTCCCTTCTACAGTGCACAATATTACATTTATTTAGCTAACACTTTCAATAAGCATACATTACTAATCATGCTAGCTCAATGGTTCCACCTTTTTCAGTATGTAGAATATGGTAAGTGCTGCTGACTCACAGCCCCTGCCATGCTAGGTTCAAAGCCCTGCCTAATCTCACTCCTTTTTGACATTTCCACATTCTTCTTGCTTTAATGCGAATTTCCACCCCAAAGAACAGTGTTTAAGATTAATTTGCCTACTATGAGTGTGTGTATGTACTGTACAAGGTTTACCTTGGCATCCCCAGCCAAGGCATGGCTTTCTATCCTGTTCCAGGATATATTTTCAGATCTTAAGGGTGGCATTGAAACTCTGTGGACAAGAGGTTGTTATAATGAATTTCCAATATAAAATCAAATTAATTTTTAATTAAGGAGTCTAATTTAGTCCTGTTTTAGAACTATTTAAAAAAAAATATTTCAAAAGAATTAAAATTTATTAAACAGGCAGCTATGCTGCTGCTGTAATTAATTAATCAGTTGAGATGATTCCTAACTGTGGATAGACATTCTACGCTCCAGCACATGAAATAATAATATCATAATATATTAAAAATATGATGATCAGATATTACATTAATTAAATACTGTACTTAGACACTGAACTCCAACATAGAGCATCACTAAGGTAGACAAAATATGTATGTACAGTATAAGCAGTACAAACACCATGATGGGTGCAGGACATGCACACAGCAAAGCAGAGAGAATGACAACTCGCCACATGTGGTTTCCCTCAGTATGTGTTCAGTATAACCTGTCTATGATTGTCTGTGCCTGCACCATCCATAGTGATCAAATGTGGCACTTGTGATTTAGTCTGACTCTGTTTGGCCCCTTCTTCAGCGGATATACTGGCCCATGTCCTGTTCCTGCTACTTTCTGGTTGAATTCTTTCTCAAAATCAATGTAGGGGTCTTCTGCTGCAATAATAGATCAGGAGGCAGAATCCTTTCCTATTTTGTCCGTAAAAAACTTGCAGTAGTAATTTTATGCACCTTTCAATATCCAAAATAATTCAAAAAAGGATGGTCTCTACTGTGTAATTTTCAACAATCTACATTAAAATCTTTGCACATAAAAATCACTGTCTGCCTACTGTAACACTTTGTCAATTCCAGCACCGAACAACCAATATGGGCAAGATACTGTATGTAGTCATGGCTGCTAGAAAGGCGCCTTTCAATCAAATAACTTGCATTTTTAGATTTTTTGTGAATTATCAAGTATATGTTGTGTTTGAGAGGTAGAAAAAATGGCTTCAAAAGAAGTATTGGGACACCAATGAGGTTGTCCCATTTAATTATCTCTCTATTATAAAAAAAAATCCTGTGGGAGGGAATGACTAGGAGACGATACGTGATCTTCATGTTCAGGTAATGGAAGACAAATAAAAGACCCACGAGATAAAAAAGAATGGCCATGGAGCGTCTCGCGGGGATATAGAACATAAGATTCTTGCAAGACACGCCCTACTTACAAGCAATATCAGAGCACGGCCAGCAAAAAGATCAGTAGTGTAAAGGCACGCAGCACACACAGATGCAGGGGTCTCAGTGCATATAAAGCATATAAAGGACAATGCATTATAAATGAAACGCCGACGACTAAAAGATCGCATTAGCGCAAACAAAAGGAAATTAATCATCAGG
Source organism: Polypterus bichir lapradei (assembly GCA_026402145.1). NCBI lineage: Eukaryota > Metazoa > Chordata > Cladistia > Polypteriformes > Polypteridae > Polypterus > Polypterus bichir. Next base: position 55,083,597 of record JANRMT010062841.1, on the reverse strand, counting down.
ACCAGGTGTAATTGAAAAAAAAACAGGACAAAGCGATGTCAGAAATAAAAGGAAAGAGCAGAAAACAAAGTCTTTTCGCCTTCGCATCATTCAATGCGCAAAATGTAGATTTACACAATAATGAACCATACGCTATGAGAATCTGTGGTCCCGCAACAGTTGAAGCAACGACAAGTTTAATTTCAAAGAAAACACAATTCAGTCAGGTGTATATTTATGATCACGGAGAAGCAATCACAACACGAGCAGAAGAGACACGAAGTGGCAAAAAGGACAGCGGCTGTATAGTCTTTAAAATGATCGAAGAGCAGCGTGACAGCAGCTGCCCCTTCACAACGCGAGCAGCATTATATGTCCTGCAAGAAAGAGATTTAACCATGCCCGGGGCTGGAAATAAAGGACAAGTATTGTTTTTACAACGTCATGCGAGGCAAGGGAGTGAGCCATCATTTAAAACAAGTCCATGGGCATCTAACCTAGAAGTTGCTGGATTGCTTTTGGCAGACACGAATGATGTGCTCACAGCTCTTAAAACAACAACATGCGACAAGCAGAGCAGGCAGCTCGCCAGCAGCAGAAAGACAGCAAATGATTCAACGGCATATCCTTAGCATGCGTTCAGCAGCCACCCCCCTTCACAACACGGGCAGCGTTATGCGAGAAAGAGATGTAACCACGCACGGGGCCGGAAATAAAGGACAAGTATTGTTTTTACAAAAATTTTTAAAGTAAAAGTGAAAATAAGGCACATGTAACAATTTCCATGAACATAATTGTATATCTGGTAAGCCAAACACAGGGGTGGGCGAGCGAAGCGAGCAGGGGGCGAATCCCCCTAGTATTAACAAAAAAACAAAAAGAATTACACAATAGCTCTGCAAACCGTAAACAGGGCTTTAGTCTCCTTTATAACTTAAAACTGCTGCTCGGTTGAGTGGGTTTCATCTCTACAGAGCAATTCCATCCTCTTGTCTGGTTTGACTCAAAGTGAGACACCTCTTTCTGGGGGTGCCTGGCTTTACAAGACTCGGCCCAGAAGGGGCGATGTCAGTAGCCGGACATCTTCTTGGTGATTTGGAGGTAGAAAGAGTTGATAAAGTTAGTGGCAGTGTCCCCTCTCATTTTGGAGTGGTATTACATACCTCAGCTGAGCCTGGAAAGTGACCACCTGATGCACATGTGTGAAAATGTGTATATATATATATATATATATATATATATATATAGTGGTGGACGTCTGGGTCCCATGCCCGGCCGGGATGCCCCTGTACTATATATTCAGGGGGAGCAGCCCTGGACAGTGCAATACCTCCCCCCTGGGCGCTGGATGGCCGCCCCACTGGGTTGGAGGGGTGCCTCAGCTCTGTTGGGTTCCGCAGATGCCGCCAGGGGGTAAGCTGCAGCAGGAGCTGCTGGACCCTTCTGTGAATTAGTTTCGCCACACCCGGAAGTGCAGCCGGATGTCAGAAATCAAACAACAGGAGCAGTTCCCAGTGCCCAATAAAAGGAGCCAGCAACCACCACTCAGCAGCCAGAGTTGGGTGGAGGAAGACAAGTTTTGGAGAGGAGTGTACTGATTTATCTTTGTGTGTTGTTTGGGACTGTGTTGTGTCTATGAGGATTACGGGGAAGACGTGCCCCACAGGTGAAGAGAAATAAAAAGTCTTTTGATTTTATACGTGCCTCCCGTGTACATCTGTGTCGGGCCGGGCACAATACAGCGCCTGTGTTACTATATATATATATATATATATATATATATACAGTATATATAAATTATGTTTTAAATGCAAATGAGTATTTTTCCTTTTTAAAAAATCAGTAATGGACAGGTTGCTGAGGTGGGCATGATCCTCTGAGTCTTGTCCAAAGCTATTGGCCGGCCCTATCCCTGAAATTGGATAAAAAAGTGAAATAAATGGATGGATGGATGAAGAGAATACTTGCAAATTAAGTGACCAGCTTAGGGTCAGACATTGAGTAAATGAAGCAGACCAAACTAGCAGCTTTATGGGTAACAGTTCAACATCTTCCCTACTAGGCCACACTTTTTGTTTCCTGACCAAAGCAGATCTTATTGTGTCATGGTGTCTTCAGTATTGTCTTGTTCGTGCATTAATAAGATGAGATTGATTTTCCTAAATTAGATCCATTCTTTATTGATTGGAGAAGAGGAGGCTAATCCACTTAGAGGCACTGTGTTCATTTAAGCCATGAACATTTCCATGACAGTTATTGTTTTAGCTTTGCACCAATATATGGATTTTGGCCCATAAAACAAATTAATTACTGTTTGTGTACAATGAGTGGTGAAATGCCCTACAAGCAAAAGTCTTCTCTCAGCATCCCCCCATCCAGTTACTGTACATGACAATTTTTAGTCTGACTTGGTTGACACGGCACTATAAAGTTGTTCTGAACATACCCTGGTGTCTAATTGTCAAGTTTCAGAATTGTCCATAAAAAACTGGAGGATGCTGGAGTGTCGTGAAGAAGCCTGATCAATTCAGAGAGGAAAGAATAATATTTCATATAGAAGTTATCAATAATTATGGAGTATACTGTACTTTGAGAAAAAGAAGATAAGTATTGCACAACAGTATTCTTATTCTGAATGTTCAGTACGTCTCAAATAATGGAAAGTCTGGAACCTACAAATAAAAACTGCAAAATAAAATTAATTAATGTAAACAAGAGACATATCCAGTATCATGGGAGGCTCTCTCAACAACATGTGCAAAGCAAGAGTCAAGACCTAAACAAGTGCCGAAAACAAACATTTAGAGCAGGCACAATTCTTCACTTAGTTAACAATCCAGGCAGTACAAGTGAAATGAATTTGAAGGCAGGCAATATGGCTGTCAAACAGATCAGGAAGGTCTATGCTTACATTACATTTTCGTATACATATAAGAACACTTGTTACTGCTGTAGCACAGGGCCATTTCAGCTAAGCAGTAAGTTCTAGATTCATTAGTCTGCATAAGATCCTGAGAAATGGAATGCCTCATATTTCTAGTCTTGTTGGTATGTAGAGAAATGTGATTTATTATGTTACTAGCTGTCCCTCACAGCTCCGCCCACATAGTAGTGACACAGGACAAAGTTTAAAAGTCGATAAACAGCTCTGCCTGGCTCCCCACTCCTGACGTCACGCTTCCCCCTCCCCTCGGCCTGCAGCCTCTATCTCGTATTTGTGCGAATATATTGCTCCTGTAAGCAAACTATGATTCATAGTGTGATGATAGAAGTCGCAAAATCAATCGGAATGTTCTAGCAGATTATAGAAAAAAACCTGATTTAAATCTATTAAGTAGTTCTCTCGTTCACTAGCTAAGCGGAGTCAAGGTACACCCTGAGGCTGGCGCATGAGTGAGGCCACCCCCCCTCTCGGCCCGCTGCGTCTCTCTCAGATTCATGCATATAAATCAGTACCGCAAGTGAACTATGATACTCAGTGCGATGAGAGAAGTTGCAAAATCAACCAGAATGTTTAAGCAAATTTAAAAAAAAAGATCTAAATCCATTAAGTAGTTCTCTCATGAAAAGTGGACAGACAGACAGATAGACAGACAGACGATGGATTTTATATATTGTGAAACGGCGCTATATAGCGCCCGACCCGGCACAGACCACGCAGAGGCACGTGTTCACACTCAAGGGTTTTTTTTATTTTTATTTCTTCAGCCGTGGGCACACGTCTTCCCCGTGTCCCACAGGCCCAACACAGTCCAAGCACCAAAACCTCACACAAACCAAACACTTCCTGGCACCACCTCTCCTCCCAGGCAACCTCGTCCTCTTCCTCCCGATTCTGGCCCTGATTGCTGGGAGGCAGGCCCTTTTATACCCCACCCGGAAGTGTTCCAGGTGCCTGACCAGCTGGTCTTAATTGCACCTCCGGGTGGGGCTGATAAACCATCCAGTGTGGTGGCTGGTTGTCCGCAGCACCCCCTAGCGGCCACCCCATCTCCCAACCGGGCTGCTGTGGTGGACTCCATGTCCCATGGAGCCACGGGGGAGATTGAGGAGGGATCCACGGCCAGGGAGACTGCCCCCAAGCGCCCCGGGGAAGGTACTGCAATGTCCATGATGGTTCCCCCGGGACGTATGCAGCAGAGTCATCCCGTCACAATATATAGAGATATTGCTTGTGGTTTAAATTGCTAAGAAGAATTATACATGTTTTTTAACATTTTCATTATAATTTTATGTTTGAATCGTAAGTTATTTTATTTCAGTTTGCCTTCAAACATTTGATCTCAGTAAGATAGTTTGTCTAACCACAGACAGGGGAAGTATTAGTACAGACAGAATGCAGTTTTCCAGGTAAGTTCTGCAGTCAGAAAAACAGACAGCTTTTGCAAATTCAGTTTTAAGAAAGGTTACATTTTCTGTACTTTTTAATGCATTTTAATGTATGCACCTTGTGAACGTGCACTGAAAGGGTCTTTCAAAATGACATTGGAGAGAAAGGTGCGAGGGTTGGCCTTAAGAAGCTTTTGAAAAGTCATCAGTTAAAACTGAAAGTATTAATTGAATTGAAAAGAGAAGACCCATGAAGAAGGGAGAACCAAGAAGACACAACAATGTGACCTTAAGTGACTGAATGCCACACACATTTGGGTGTGTAAACCATCAACCATCATTGTCTATGATGGGTCCTGAAATAATCAGTTTGTATGGTGACTTGCCACACCTATTTACCTTTATTTGTGTTTGTGTTTTGAAACACTATGAATATTTAAGAATGTTAATATCTATAATGTCTGAATAAAAGTATATTACTTGCTCCCCTCCTTGCATTTAATATGAGGTTCATCGTGCCATCTGGGGTATAAAACAATAAAGAGAAGATGTCCTTTAATAGAGAAGTAGCAGCCAGTTCTGGGTGCAGAATGGATCCATTTAGTCCCAGGTGCAAGGGTATTGTGGCTGCAGGCTGCATCTCCTTTCATGCTAGGATGAGAGAGTATAAGGATGAGAGAAAAAGAGTTGTGGTGGAGGACCTAACTGTGGGTCTGCATAACAAAGTTAGGATAGGGTCACCCCAAAACCCTTCCACAATAAAGTATGGTAGGAGATGCTTCAATGAGCATGGCTGGCTAAATCCCATGTAACACAACACACCTTTTAAAGTGATTTTCAGCCATAGCCATCATTTATAAAGTCTTAGCGGGTCAGGAAGAACCACACAGAGTGCCCGTGCCCAACAGTGATGTAGCCTGAAATCCCTAGTTACTCAATCATAGTGATCTGTGATGGGCCACAAGTTATATGGGTGGGGTCCTGTGTGTGCAAGAGCTGACAATGCTGCCCAAAGGAAGTAGATAAATGAATGCTTTTGTCCACAAAAAACAAGAGAGGCTTCTCTGCCCGATTTCTCATTTTTGTTGTACAACTTCAGAGAGGAAAAAACAAAAAGGATGGTCTGAGACTGCAGCTGAACTCACGATACCTGAAAACATTCATACACTTACTGGTTCTCAAAATGTACCAATCTTACAATATTTAGGAAATTTGAAACTGTGCTAAGAAACTGTGAGGCAGTAGTCTAATCCGTTATCTTCTGTCATTACTAGTCATGTAATCTGATATTAAGCCAATGAGATCTAGCAACTGCAGTGGTTCACTCAACTGAAAGTCAAGTGTCAGATAAAATACAGTTGTGTGCATAAAGTTTTAAAATAAATTTATTCTGCACATGTTAGGGGTACTAATGAATTTAAAGAAAGTTTCAGTGGTGTAAGTTTAAATCTTTACTGGTGGAATAAACAGGAAAATTATATTAAATAGACAGCTGGCTATGTGAACTTTAAAGAAAACTTTAAGAGTTTCTTGTTCAATATTGTACTTGTGTAAATATTGGACTTCATTTTATAATATATTGTCATTTGTTTTTATGTCATCTGTATTACAGTTTTAAAATTTTATATAGTTATTTCATTACTGGTGACCCAACAAAAGATGTTCTTTGTCTTGTGCCCAGTGATGCCAAAATAGACTGTGCTTTCTCACAGAAACAAAACTCTATTTCTAAATAACATAGCTAAATCCTAATTACTGAAATTAACAAAGCAGATTGAAATGCTAAGTTACCAAATCACATCTGCAAAAATTAAAGAAAAAAAAAACAAGAAAAAAGCAAAGTTAAGAGTCAAAAAGAGCAAAATGAAACTGGTTAAAAGCCCAACAAAAGTCACATACAAAAAGGAGAGCTGAACAACAGTATCAAGGTGAAGCTAGAGTAGCTACTGTGCAGGCACTGAAGGCACTGAATTGTGTATTTGTGATAAAAGGGGCTGAGGCAAAATTACTACCAATATATACATATTTAAACAAAGAATAGATAAGGAAGCAGGGACATTTTATAAAATTGGTTATGAAAAGAAAAACACAAGAAAACAAAGATACAATCATAACACTTGGTGGGCTGACTTGGTAACAAAAGTACTCTTGGAACTGCCATTATAAGAGCTAGGAGAGGAGCACAGGCTTAAAGTGGAGAAGTCCTGGAAGTAGAAGAGAGTGTCCTTCATTAAATAATTGTGTTAGCCAAACTGTGTTTAGATAGATTCAGAGGCATATTTTTGGTTCTTTTATTTATACTCTGTGTAGTCTTATGTTCCTTCCATTTCACCCTTCTTTGTTTCTAAAGTTTCTGTTTAAAAAGCTGCTTTTGTAATCAGTGGCTGGATTGGCCAGGTGTCTGTTTGAGTTTGTGGATCACACCGTAGTGCCCACTCCCATCACAAGTATCCTTACTAGAAACTGCCATTTTGGAATATAATGGCTATAGTATTTTGAATCACAATGCTGGACAGATCACATACAAAAAATGCTCCATGTTTACATTTGATTCACTTCCTTTAGATTGCACATTTTAATAAATTTGTTCTTTGATACTAGGCATTTCCCAGAAATACATGTACAACACTGATGAAAATAAAACTTCTAAAAGTAGACCTGAGCTTCCCAGCTGGTGTAAACCTCTGAAAAAAGAATACAAATACACCAAGAAAAGCACAATATCAGTTTTTTAAATGCATCTCAGTCGCCTAGAAATGGTACTTGGGTTAGTCTCTATATCAAGCTCTTGGGTATGACTGTCTCAGTCATATAGTATCTGTGGTGATGAGCATCAGGGAGAACACAGACATGCTGTATCCCTCCAACTGTGAAAATCTTGCTCATCTTTTAGTTACAGTGGCAGAGCTAAGTCTCATGGCATGTCATTGCCTAGCAACTCATACAATAACATAACATTCTTCACCCCTTAAAAATGTAATCTTATGTGTAAACTGTTTTCAGCAGCTCTGGGAGATGTGAAGCATGCAATAATCTGTGTAAAGCTTCCTGTCAGTCTAGAGGTCACAGTGCAGTGAGACTAGAGATGATGATAATGATGATGATGATGATGAAGACTATGCAGGAATGGAAAATAACAAAGAGAAAGAAGATAACTCAGAAACAAGAGATCATTTTAGTGAACATTGGGAGTTGTGGAACTGTGTTGATCTAAAGCAGTGGTTCTCAACCTGTGGGGCAGACCCCCTAGGGGGGCGCGAAGTAACAAAAAGGCGGGCGCAAAGATGTGAAAAAAAGAAAACAAGAATCAAAAATATGAAAAAAACATCTGTTGAAACCAAAACAAATTAACTTAAACTACATTCTGATACTAGAACAATAAATAAAGAGTTAGATAAATGTCGATAAAAGTTAAGTAGGTATAATAAAATATGCATCTACATTTCAAAAAAATGTCGGGGGGGCACGATTAAAACTGTTATGAAAACTCGGGTCGCAAATACTTAAAGGATGAGAAACGCTGATCTAGAGAAAATAAAATTAGCATTTTTGACAAGAACACCTGTGCAGCCAGGTACAGTATTGATAGCTCCACAAAAATGAAAATTTGGGATGCCTCTATAAGAGTCCTCTTTAATGTTTACAGGTCCAACAAAGATGGACACCCTTGGTCGTGCTAGCTCTCCAAATATCCAGGGAAAAATGAATTCAATATAACGGCTGGTTACCCATTGATGTTTAGTCTTAGGAGCTCCATCTGGTGGGTAGCTCTTGCCAAAAATGATGCCTCCTTCCAGGAAGTCCAAGATTTTAGGGAGAGTAAACCAGAAGGGACAGAGCCAGTTGGCCTTATTGGGCAGTTTCTAGGCACTGTGGAGAGAGAAGAAGATGTTAACAATAGTGCCCCCTCTTGTCCCAGAGTGTTATTAAATACCTCGATATATCCTGTAAAGAGATCCTCCAATACACATGTGTAACAGTCTGTCTGTTTTTGTTATGGGTATCTCATATGAATGTATTGGTTTTTTTCCTTTTGCCATTTTGTTGGCTGGCAATCTCTTATTGTCAACAGAAGTCAATTGTAATGGGAAAATGGGTTGTCAGTGTACAGCATCACATAAACATTTTTCGTGCACAAACAGCCCTTGATGTACAATAACAGGTTAACTGAATATTTCTGGTGCTTATTTTGCAGTTGTTAAGTGATTTTTTCTATCAGTGCAAAATTATTTTGCTTGCTTCTTTCTCTCAATGTTTTTTGAACATGTTTTTCTTTTGTAAGTTGGTTAGTTCTTTTCTTTGTTTTCTCTTTTTTTGCACTGTGGTGATTTGCTCCTTATGAACTGGATAGTTTCTAGCAGACACTCACATCTGCCAGCATAAGTTCAGAGCTGGCTAGCATATCAACACTAGTTCTTTCATCTGAAGGTGAGTGATCCAAGGTAGCAAGTGTGTAGCAAGAATACTAAAAAACATATCATTTGTAATTTTGCACAACCAATACTAAAAATTAATTTGGGAACATTTCTGTGACCTCTGACCAACTTAACTTTAATCTGACTCAGTTTGTCTTGCAAACTAGCCTGAAGTGATGCATCTGTCTGTTTTAAGTTGAGAAGACTTAACCTATCCTGTAATTAAAACTTCCTTCTAATCATTAAAAGAATCATGACTGTGTGGAACAAGCAGTGGTTTTCCTTTTGTAGCAAATTGCTAAGATTCCTTTTAAATACATATTGCAAAGACAGATAAAAAATATAGCAAGAATCGTACATCAATGTACTAAAGACTGGCAACTTAATAATAGGGCAAAACAATCTCAAAGCTAGTAAACAGACAAAAACTCAAAACCTAAACTACAAAGAAAGAGTTTAATATTCTCTTACCAAATGCTTTTTCCTTAATTTTCAATAAGTGTACACAGTTACTTTATTGTGTTAACAGATCACCTGTGATATGTGTCTTACATGAAAGGTACTAACTAAACTCTGTAGGTTCTTTACAAAAGTGCCACAAAAGTTGCAGCAATGGGACTAAAAGAAAGTTCATTTTTTTGCAACAAACAGCAACTGAACCTAGAATTCTTTTTGAAAAAAAGTCTAATAAATGGCAGTCACTCCTCACCCCTTTTCACCCAAAATGAGTACCAGTGTGGACAACTTCTCAAAACAAATAAAAGTTACTAAAGTCAGGATCATACTAGCTCAAGGTTAATTCCCATGGGAATTAAAGGTTGCTTGAAGCTACAAACATGCTGGCTATAGAAAAAATCTGAAGTCCTGCTAAGGTCCACTTCCTAACTATTGTGAGACTTTTGAGACCCCGCCACTCCTCAACAGGCATTCGACAACCCCCCAACTGTACTGTCTGCTGAAATACACAGGAATTGGAGGTCTGTTGCTGGTTCAGCTGCAAGTTTGCAGACTCACCATGTAATGTGTCTGTCACCCGATGGTTCATGCAGGGAACATTTAAAAAAGGGAGCGAATGCAAGACAACTGACAATATCACTGCTTGCTTTCTGTGTTTGTGTGTACTGATGTGACGGCTCCCCTTTGAATAAAATGCATGCGATTGTTCCTGTCTTTAAAAACAATAAAGCTGATTTTCTTGGAAACCTGGACTCACTTCTTTCTCTCTGTTTCAAGTCTGGGACCCACACATCACACTCTGAATCCTGCTTTGCTTTTCATCTTTTCAAGAATGCGATGCAGCTTTATTCAGTATGACAAGACTTTCAGGCTAAGACCTATTACACAAAATCTGTCAGCTGAAGGGTTAAAGTATTTGTCATACAAAAATTAATGACTATGCTGCTTAGCCTGTGAAATCACTGTGACAACACATACATGTACTGTATTGCTGCATTCATGTGCTATTTGACTGACAGGATATACTAATTTCAGTAGGAGATTCCATAAGACCACCCTTTAAAGTGAGAGCTTACAGTCAGATACTTTGCAGAAGACAATGCTAACTGAATTGCCTGGGTTGTGACATAATGTGCATGTGCAGCCTTAGAGTACTGCAAGACATTCACAGGTGCTGACATTCTGATGTCATCCTTGCTCCCTAAAGAGTACGAAGCATTTGCTCAATGTTGTGCATTACCTCTGCATAATCAAAGTATAAAACTTGCTCCTAAAAACGTTTTTGATTGCCTCTAAGGGGCTATGCAGGGCTTTCATAGCTTTATTTATAGTTTTTTTTTTTTTTTTTTTCTGTTTTTTAGCCTGCACAAGAGCAAAGGTAACTGAGTGTTTGAGAGCAACTGAAAAATGTCTTGTGTTTTCAAGCGTTACAAAGTGTGCAGAGTGCAGTGCAGCACAAACAGTGGTAGAATCTGGCAGGACAGTAAGTAAATAATGCGCGTTGAAGCAGTGAATGTATGTCCATCTCCTTAATGAAAAAGAATTAGTTTATAAAAAAGGATTACTAGATAAATCAGTTCATAGCACTCTTACCAGGAAGCATTAACACTAGTAGTAGAGTGAAGGCAAAAGTATAAGTACTCATTCATAAGTAGGAAACATTTATTTTAAGTACAGTGTAGATGCCAGGCCAGGGTTTTAAGGGAAGGAAAGAAAAGATGGGATCAGGGTTGCAGAAACAGTCAACTAGTGTGGGGCAAGGAGCACTTTGCAATGCAGGCCGGGAGCTGGGCAAGCAGCAGAAGAAGCCAACAGGACAATAAGCAAACAAAGGGCAGCAAATAGTATAAAGTAAACAAGTTTACTTAGTGAGATGGTGTTAGAGTATAAAAAGGATTATTAGGTAAATTGTCTTAATAATAATGATAATAATAGTAATAATACATTTTGTTTATATAATGCCTTTCCCATGCTCAAGGCACTTCACAGAGTCTCGTAAAGAAACAGCAGGTATGTGTAACATTGGATATAAATGTTTCCTGAATAGAACACTTAAACGGATATATACAGAACTAGCCGCCCACCAGCTAAGCGGAGGCAAGTTACCCTCCAAAACACAGAGGTAGACCGACTCCCCACTCCTGATGTCACACTTCCACCTCCACTCGAATCCAGTTTGTGCACTTCAGTGCTGTCATTTATTTGCAATTTGCAGCCAGGAAAATAATATATGGGTGACTGCCCACAAACCTTCTTATTGTTATTGTGGAGATACAAAAGCATTAAACAGAATAAAAGACAATAAACCAGAGTAAAATACTAAAAGAAAACCCCAGCAAATAACATCATTTGTAATATAACACACAGAAAAATTATACTGAGGATCTGGACAGAGAGGAAGTCTGAAAGAAGAGGCAGAATGTCAGGTTAAGTTAGAAGTCTTCCTGAATAGATGAGTTTTAAGCTATTTTTTAATAGGATGAATGGAGTCAGCTGATCTAATTAGTTTAAAGAGATCATTCCATTTATATCAGGAAGTCTTAGCAAACAATGATGAATGCAGCACCAGACTAGTAGGCGAGGAAGGAATAAGAGGGACTCGGTTTTAGGAAAATATTTTAAACAGGGAAGTGAATGGCAGAAAGAGTTTATTAACTTCAAACAAAGGCAGACAGCAGACCAGTCAAGATGTGAGAGTATTACAAGTGCTTAATAGTCAGCAGGTGTAAGTAACTGCAGTATTTTCTTTAAACATTGTGTACTTTCTTAACTTATATCATTTAATCTAAATAATTTACATTTTAATAAAAGGGGTTGAGAAGTTAATGAATTTTAATAATGAGTTGCATACAATGCAAGTCCTGTTAAATTTTGGACTTTTTGGGTGGTGTCCTTGACGAATTATGCCTCTCTAGAGCCCTATATTTTCTGGAGATGCTAATTCATGGAGCACCTAAAATTCAGGGTCACTGAACTTGAAGAGGAGCTAGCTAGTCTGCAACATGGTAAAGAAGTTGAAGATTTTGCCCATTTGCCCTTTAGGGAGATAGTTTGCCAAGGTGACACAAGAAGAGATTTGAGACCAGAGAGGTAGAAACAGGTGGGTCACAGCTGGACATAATCACAAGATAAATGATGAATACTGTCCAGGGTTTCAAACCCAGAGTTGGAAGTGTCAAAATGTTTTGTGGACCCTGTGGAGCTGGACAGAGATTAATAACTCTGACCTATTAGGTGGGTATGGAGAGCAAAAATGTTTCACCTCAAAATATATCACCAGAAAAAAAGAGCTAGTGACAGTATGTGACTCAATCATTATAAAGACTGAGATGCAAGTATTCTACTGAGACAAAGAAGGGTGGATAGCCTTCTGGCCAGAGCGGGAGTGGATAAGGTAGTCATTGTCCATGATGGAACAAAATACATATGTAATGACAAGCTGTCAGTTTTGCAATCTAAATTTGAAGAGTCAGATGCCAAGCTAATGAGCAGAAATGTCAAGGAGGTCTTCTCTGAAGTGCTGACTGTGCCAGGTCACTGTCTAGGTAAAACTGAAGTGAGTAAAAGGTATAATGTGTGTCTCAAACCTTTGTGTAGGATAAGGGGCATAGGATTATGGGGCATTTGGGCTCCTTCTGGAACAGATAGGACCTGTTCTGTGATGAGGTGTCACATTTACAAATGAGTATGAGTAGGTTAGTGCAGGATCATTTTAACTATGGAGTGGGCGGGTGGGTGCTGGAATTCCCTATAGATGGTTAGACATTATTTAAGAAAAATATGCAAACCAGAAAGGCTATTTATGTAAGACAGAATTTAGTACAAATGCACAACAAAAGAAGAAAAAAAAAACAGTTAAATAATGAGCTTGATTAGAACCAAAATGGCTCACTGATTGTGAAACTGTTGGGAACAAACACCTGCAGCCACAGGGGTCCCCCAGGACTAAATTTTAACTGGTCTAAATAGCTCTTAAAAAACTCAACAAATCATGAAAGTTCTAGATTCATTGCATTGAATCATTGATTATTTTCCTTGTTTACAGGATATAAATATCACTCATTCCATCAATCTTTAGTTCATTGATTTTTCAAACCTTCATATTCTAATGGAGAGTCACAGAAGGCAATGTCTCATTCTGTCTACAGGCAATTAAATAGAAAATGCAGGTTAACACCTATTTTTCTAATTGTTTTTTTTATAAACTAGGCTAGAAGTAGGGTGATAATATTATTGTACTAAGTACATTTTATTACTCCAAAAGCGGGACAACAAAAGAATTAATTTGCTAGATAATATATGTATCATTTACAAACATTAGGAGAGGATAGAAGATTTTTCACTTAACGCCACAAGGAGCATGACGAGTCAAAAGCAGGAAAAGGTAACAAGATGGGGTGAAGAAGTATTAGCAGGTCCCTATGTCAGCATACTTCATACAGGAGAGGAATGTTCTTGCCTGAATTAGGTTCTGCTAGCATATGCATGTCATATAGATAATTTGCAACAGTGTTCCTCTCAGCATTCAAAAAGCTACTGAAATGGTGCCACATGAAGTACTAGATAGTAAACTGTAACGATACAGGAAACAGTGTGCAGAAGGGTAAAGAAATGGCCTCATCCCTGGAAACAAAGGGTGACAGCGTAAGGAACATATTGAGAAATGTATGAAGTCAAAGATGTAATCTTACAAAAGTCAGCACTGGGATGAAGGCATTTTAGATTTATTTAGATGGATTAGATAAGCCTGCAACAAGTAAGATACGTTGACTGGATAGTAGCAATAAGTTAGAAAGCAAGATCAAAGTCCATGTACGTCACTATGATTTAGAATCAGATAGCTATGGTGAAGTTGAAATGCAGTGCATATTTGTTTTTTTTCTGTATTACAACATCGATTTATGTCTTATTTTCTATTTGCTTTTCCCAGTCAGGGTTAAGGTGGTAACACATAAAGGTACCACTACTCACATTAACCAAACATAATCTCGTAGTCTAACCTGTCATTTATGTGTACCCCTAAGTACTTATAGCAGTGTGCTGTCTCCACATCTACTCCCTCAGTTATGACCAGACATAGAGGCTGTTTGGTGCAGTCAAATTCAATAACCAGTTCCTTGGTTTTGCTGATATTAGGTTGCAGATGATTCTACTCCCGACTCCTATACTCTGTATCATCATATCATTAGTGCAGAATCATCAAAGGATTTCTACCAGTGACATGACCTGGTGTTGTATTTATAGTCCAAGGTGTACCAGGTGGTCAGAAAAGGATGTAGGAGTGTTCCTTGTGGGGTTCCAGGGTTTCTCACACCCACATCAGAAACACAGTCCTTGAGCCTCCCAAACTGCAGTCTGTCAAACAGATAGAACACTACTATTTTGCAGAAGATGACTGTTTGTCTGTACACCATTGTCATTTGATTTGATATATTATTAGTATTTATTTTTCAGTGTACTTACGTTACTTAATTGTGTCACTATTTTGTGCCTTTGTTTTCCTATTCACTGCCATTTTGTGTAGTTCCTATGATGCTTTGTGGTTACAAGACATGTGATACACATAGTAAAATGATGGACATGAGATAAAAGATGACTGCATTCAGCAGAATGTGCATGATCAGTAAAATTAAGACCTTAAATAAATGAAAAAAATAACTGTTTAGTGATATTTAAATGATTTATAAAAAGATTTTGGGTTTAACTTTTGTTTCATGGAGACTCTCACATTTTGCTTAGCCCTTTTTGTGTTTTCAATTTGACTTTTTGGAGTATGCCTTTGACTTAGACAACTTTCCTGCTCTATGCCATTTTTAAACATTACATTATGCCATGTTGAGGGAAAACTGAAAAGGCACTTGAAAATGCACTGCTCTGCGACCCTGGAATGGCAAATAGGAGGTTTCAGCTTAACCACAAAATATCACATAATACACTGTGTACTCAGGGGCAAGCCCCCCGGCGCCTTCAGCGCCCAAACCCCAGTTGTGGAAAAAATATTAGTAAAATCTGTAAATGTACAAAAGAAAAATGATTATTTATTGGAGTCAAAATCACAAAAATTATATAAATATGTAAAAGAAAAATTAATTATTACTTAATGGAGTAAAAATCAGGAAATGACAATAAAATATTTACTCTCTTACCAATTGGAATATTCCTGTTAAACTGAGGTCCACTATGCTAGATGAACATTTATAAGAGACTAAATAAACGATCCATTCATTCTAATTGACAAAACCATGACTTTTTTGATATTTTAGTTTAATAATATATCATTTAAAAACGGAATAAGAATCTGAAAATCTAATAACATCATATTAAAGTTTGATACATTCTGAAAAGAATCATACCAAACATATATATGTAGGTTTTAAAATAAGCCCAATTTAAAGTGTGACAAAAAACATCACATAAAAAGTCACATAAAATCATTGCACAAAATCTTTGCACTTTTAGGGTTAGGATTTTATATATAGAGTAGATTAACCACAGAATACACTATATGGCCAAATCTTTGTGGACACCTGATCATCACACCTATATGAGCTCATTGAGCATTCCATTCCAAAACCATAGGCATTAATATGGAATCACCCCTTTTTTGGCTATAACAGCCTTCACTCTTCTGGGAAGGCTTTCCATAAGATTTTTAAATGTGTCTGTAGAAATCTGTGCCCAGTAAGCCAATATAGCATATTATGAGGTCAAGTACTGATGTCAGATGAGAAGACCTGGCTCACAATCGGTGTTCCAATTCAAGCCAAAGGTGTTATTATAGGGTTGGGATCAGGGCACTTAAGTTACTCCATACCCAGTTCATGAAACCATCTCTTTATGATCCTGGATTTATGCACAGGGACACAGACATTCTGAAACAGAAAATGAACTTACCCAAACTAGTGCCGCAAAGTTGAAACTGTCTGAAATGTCTTTGAATGCTGTAGCATGGAACCAAGGGGCCTAGCCTAAACCCTAAAAATTTACAGTAGGCACTATATAGGCCATAAGGTATCGCTCTCCTGGCATCCACAAAACCCAGAATCATCTATCAGATAGTGAAGCTTGATTCATCAGTCCACAGCATGCATTTAACTGTTCTAGAGTCCAATAGAAGAATGTTTTACACCACTCCAGTCAACGCTTTACATTGTGTGTAGTGATCCTAGGCTTGTGTGCAGCTGCTTCATGGTAGAAACCCATTTCATGAAGCTCCTGATTCACACTTCTTGTGCTGATGTTGCTTCTAGAGCAGCGGTTCTGAAACTGGGGGCGCTGAAGCTGTACAGAATAGTGAGAAAAGCGCTATATAAATGCAAAGAATTATTATTATTATTACAAGGGGGAGTCAAATAAATGAACAAGACATCAAAATAAATTTTTTACATTTTTATTTCAAATTTAAATTTGCAAGCATATAATCACAACTAATGCATTCTAACTAAAATTTAAATAAAACATTTCTAAGGCATAGATCTAATGACTAATATGTGCCTGCTTTAAAGTACACAGCCTGTCCAGGTTTGGTTTTGATATTCAAGATGGACACTGAGCTCCTTTTCTATTTGAAGTTTGTTTCTATGACAAGCGGCGCCGCTGCTGCTGCTGCTTTTATAGTCGCATATTTTCAATCCAGAAAGTTCGAGACGTATCGGGATCTGTCGCGAACATTCGGGTAAAACAGTAGATCAGGTGATAATGCGGCGCGACTGCACCACCACTTGGCAGCGTAGCCAATATTGCCAAATTAAGTTAAATAATTTACTGCATATTGGGTTATTTTCATGATACAACTAACAGCGGTATAATATTTGTCGGACGAAAATACGTTCGTCTCGCGCAGTTTGACTTCATCGGTGTCCTCGTTTACGAGATTTTTAAAAATTAAAACATATTTAATCGTTTCTTTACATAAAAAATAAATAAGAATAAACAATTTATTCTTTGTTTTTGGGATTAGAATTACTGCCAAAAACCACGCAAGGCATTTTAACAGTTATTAAAGCACTTTAAAAAAATAAATTGCAAATATTTCATCTAAGTTAGCCGAACACATGCAAATCTTATGGAAGTAAAAATGATAAGATACCGCGACACCGCACGAGGATCACTCCTTTGTTAGTTGTCTCAAGGGTTATTCTCATCTATTTTATATTATGCAGGGGGGCGCAGAATTATTCCAGGTAGAAAAGGGGCGGGGCGCGCGCGAAATACCAACGTTTGAGAACCGCTGTGTCTGGAACTCTGTTGTGAGTGATGCAACAGAGAATAGGCAAATTTTAACGTGCTATACTCTTCAGCACTCAACCTACTCTGTGAGGTTGCATGGCCTCCCACTAAGTGGGTGAACTGTTGTTGCCACTAGAGAGTTCCACTTCACAATAACAGCACCTATAGATTGACCGGGTATCTAGCAGAGCAGAAATGTCATGTACAGGCTTGTGGCAAAGAAGGCATCTTACAACCGTTCCGCGTATAAAATCACTTAGTTCTACAGCCCATTCTACTCCCAATGAATTTGTGCACCTGTTAACAATGAGAAGCTCCAGGTACACAACTCTAGTGCTGATGTTGCTTCTACAAGATATTTTTTTTTCATAATTTAATTTAATTAAGGGTGGCACAGTGGCACAGTGGTTGCACTGCTGCCTCACAGTAAGGAAACCTGGGTTCGCTTCCCGGGTCCTCCCTGCGTGGAGTTTGCATGTTCTCCCTTTGTCAGCGTGGGTATCCTCCAGGTGCTCCGGTTTCCTCCCACAGTCCAAAGACATGCAGGTTAGGTGCACTGGCGATCCTAAATTGTCCCTAGTTTGTGCTTGGTGTATGTGTGTGTGTGTTTGCCTTGTGGTGGGTTAGCACCCTGCCCAGGATTTGTTCCTGCCTTGCGCCCTGTATTGGCTGGGATTGGCTCCAGCAGACCCCCGTGACCCTGTAGTTAGGATATAGCAGGTTGGAAAATGACTGACTGAATTTAATTAATAAATCCCCAAAAAGGCAGACAGCCCTAATAAAATCTCTGGACGTGCATTCAAAGCTTGTGCTTCATTCCTGGATGATGTTTTAGCTGACATATTTACATTTATGCAAGCCACAATCCCCACCTACTACAAAACAACCACTGTTATTCCACTGCCAAATAAGAGCAAAGCTAACTGTCTGAATGACTACCAGCCCATTGCATTGGCTCCTATAATGATGAAATGCTTTGAGGGACTCATTATAAGCCATATTCAGAGATTCATACCTGACACAATGGATCCCCTACAGTTTGCATATAGATGAAACAGGCTGAATAGGACGCAGTTAGCACAGCATTGCATACACTCCTTACATACCTAGAGAACAAGGGCTGCTGTGCCCGATTGCTGTTTATTGATCATAGCTTGGCTTTAAACACTGTGATACCTGCTAAGCTCACCAACAAGCTCTCCAGTCTAGATGTGCAACCTACTCTCTGCAACTGGATCCTGGACTTTTTAACAGGCAAATTCCAGTCAGTCAGGCTAGGTAACAACATTTCAAAACCAAATAGTCATAAATACAGGAACCCCACAAGGATGTGTTTTGAGTCCCGTGTTGTACACACTCTTCACTTATGACTGTGTTGCTTCCCAGCATTACTAAATTTGCAGACATCACCACCATCATTGAGTGATTTCTGGGGGTGACGAATCAGTGTAAAAGAGAGGGAGGTGGCTGGCCTTGTGAAGTGGTGTCAGGACAGTAATCTCTTTCTTAATACCAGCAAAATGAAAGAGATGATTATTGACACATAGAGGGAGAGAGGACAGCACAACCATTGTACATCAGAGAGACTAAGGTGGAGAGAGTAGCCACATTTGAATTTCTTGGCATTAACATCTCTGAGGATCTCAGTTGGGCCTACCATGTCACAGACCTGGTGGGGAAAGCCCAGCAGTGTTTGCATTTTCTGAGATAGCTGAGGAAGTTTAGCATACCAAGCACTATCCTCAGAAACTTCTACAGATGATCAACTGAGTGTATTCTCACCTAATCCATCACAGTCTGGTTTGGGAACAGAATAGTTCAGGACCACAAGGCTCTAGAGCAAGATGTTAACTTGGCGCAAAATATCACTGCAACAGCACTCTCTGCACTAGAGGACCACCATAACACCAAAGTTCTAAGGATGGTCCATAACATTATTAAGGACACAACCCACCCACTAAATGAAGTGTTCATACTGCTACCATTAGGAAGATGCTATAAGAGCATAGCACCTGGAACATCAAGGCTAAAAGACAGTTTTCTCCATTAAGCCATCAGGCTCATAAATAGAACCCATCCACTGCCCCTCCCTTCAGCACAGCAGGTTAGCATGCGTCTGGGGGATGGAAGGCCATCTTGAGACCATATACCTGCAGAGCTTACATCGAATCATTTATTTGTACCTGAGTGTTTCTGTTTATTGTTACGTATTCTTGTCTGTTGTTGTGCATTCTTGTTTATTGCTGGTGGACTTGCAGAATAAGGTTTTAATTGTACTGAGTATATATGACAATAAAGTTGAGGCTTTACATTTATATTACACTCTTCTCACTACTCAAAGCACTCCAGTGAGTGGGGAGCCACTTCAACCACCACTAATGTGTAGCATCCACCTGGATGATGAGATGGCAACCATTTTGTGCCGTTACACTCACCACACATTAGCAGTTAGATGGTGAAATGATGAGGGAAAGAGACAGTTAGAGACAAGGGATGATTAGGGGGCCAGAATGACTAGGCCGCGGTGTGCAATTTAGCCTGGACATTGCGATACACCATGTTCTCTACAAAGGATGCCATTTGTATGACCACAGAGAGTCAGGACCTCATTTTTACTTCTCATGGAACTCTGTTGTGAGTGATGCAACAGATGATAGCAGATTTTTACACTCCATACACCTCAGCACTTGGTGGGCTGCTCTGTGAGCGTGCGCAGTCTGCCACTTTGTGGCTGAGCAGTTGTTGCTCCTAGATGATTCCACTTCACAATAAAAGCACTTACTGTTGATCGGTGCAGATCTAGCAGAGCAGAAACTTCACAAACTGATTTATGGCAAAGGTGGCATCCTATGACAGTGCCACATTTAAAGTCACTAAGCTCTTCAGTACGACCCATTCTATTGCAATAAGTGTTTGTCAATGGAGATTGCATGGCTGTGTGCATGATTTTATGCACCTATTAACAGTGGGTGCGGCTGAAACACTCAAACTTGGGAATTTGGAGGGGTTGCCACATACTTTTGGCTATATAATGTAGCTTGTATAAATTTCCTGTAAATGTTGACTGAAAATATAGAAAATGTTGCAGAATTTTTTGAGTAAACCTCCAATATATATATATATATATATATATATATATATATATATACATATATACATTGGTGGGTTTGGGGCTATAAAGTACTGTACAGCACATGAACATGGAAGGGTATTCAGTAACTACAACTCTCCACAAGTACAGTATATACAGTATGGAAGCAATATAGACAACAGTTGTATGGCATGGTGGTTTAGTGTTTAATTGCTATTGTTTCACAGATCCAGAATCTCAAGGTCAGATCCCTGGCCTGTGTGGAGACTGCATGTTCTCCCGTGTACACATGGATCTTCCTCCTGCTACTCTAGTTTTCCACTCATGTATCAAAGAGTTGTAAGTTAATTGGCAACCAAACTTACCTTACTATGTGTGAGTATAGGTGTGTGAATGTGTACAACAATGGACCACTGCTCGCTGTAGGGTTGGTCCCACCCAGTCCTACTAGAATAAGCAGTTTCCTGTGGCTCTAAACTGAATAGGCATGTTAGATAGAGAGTGTAGACAAGAACTATTGAACCTGACTTATTCTGGATTTGAAAAATATGAACAGAAGTGTCTTTCACAAATGAAGAATGAAACAAAATTTTGAAAATGGCATACTGTATATGTAGAAAAATAATATAAATAAAGTGGTTGTGGCTGTTGCTTTGAAATTAAAGACATGGAGTTAAAACTGGAAAGAGATATTTCACAAAATTTGGAATATAGCCTTTATTAAAGAACTTGGCCATACTGTATATATGGAATTAATGTCATGATTTAGAAGCAGACATAAATTCCTTATTACACAACTCAGTACAAATTTAAAAAGCAAAAAGCAGAAAAATATACTTCATTGGTGTTTTATCATTCCACAACATTTTGAATCACATTTTGTTCCTTTACAGCTTGCAGAAAGCCAGAACCTATCCAATAAAATAAGATCCAAGGCAGAAACGAACCCTGGATTTCATCAAACAATTTGAGAGCTCACTGAATTTAAAAAGTTCAACAAAGAGGCACCTCTTGCTATGGTTAACTTTCCATGTGTTGTCTCTGATAAATAAGTAATGTATTTTTAATCTGTTCACTCTGTTCCTATTCTTCAGTAAACAAGAAGGTTATCAACACTAACAGCCGTTAGGGTCATAAAATAAAAGTTATGAAAAGCTTTTGTGCAACAGACAAACCATTTCCATGGGGCTGGAGAATCATTGTGTTTTAATGCCTCCAGCCATTTAAACTGTGTACTGGTGTTAAGCATATGCAGCTCTGTGAAGGATGACAAATGCTCATATGCTACTCTTACATAACAAATAATAAAAATTTTTAAAATTGAAATGTCCCCTTTTTATGCTTAGACGTGTTTTGTATTGGCCTTCCTTTAAAAATGAAATCTTATCAATTAAGATTTAAAGAACTGAGAGCTTATAATCATCTTCTGTGCTGTGCTAATACAGTAAATTATTTCTTGATGTTGCCACTAGGTGGCAATGGAGTGCTCTACTGTACATGCATAATGCTTCATGATTACCATAATGCAGCAAGGCATTTACTAAGGCAAAGTCTTTTATATTCTACAATATAAAAAGGTATTTCTATTTTAATTAGTTTCTTTTTTCTTAGGTGTGTAGTTTGGCTGAATTAGAATGAGGGACTTATAAAGAGATACTATAAGATAGTCTGAGGGATTCAGCAATAAATATGACACACCAGTAGTGCTCCAAGCTCTCTGTAAGTGTATATTGACCTACATGACAAAAGCAAGGGAATAATCTGGAGTCAGGTGTTGAGAAAGCTACACAGCATGAGGATCTTGCAAAAATTAGTAATTAATGATATGTACAATTGGCAGCACGGTGGCGCAGTGGTAGCGCTGCTGCCCTGTAGTTAAAGAGACCTGGGTTCGCTTCCCAGGTCCTCCCAGCGTAGAGTTTGCATGTTCTCCCTGTGTCTGCATGGGTTTCCTGTGGCTGCTCCGGTTTTCTCCCACAGTCCAAAGACATGCAGGTTAGGTACATTGGCGATCCCAAATTGTCCTTAGTGTGTGTGTGTGTGTGTGTGCCCTGCGGTGGGCTGGCACCCTGCCTGGGGTTTGTTCCTGCCTTGTGCCCTGTGCTGACTGGGATTGGCTCCAGCAGACCCCCATGACCCTGTGTTAGGATATAGCGGGTTGGATAATGGATGGATGGATGTGTAAAATTAGATTTAGTAATATGAGTATGGAGCATACGGTAAATTAGGTGAAGATTAATGTGTGACTGTATTCATCAATACTCCATATTTTCTGAGCTAAGGTTAGCTCCATAAGACTGGCAAATGGTCTCATCTACATATATCAGGACAGGTCTTTACAGACCAGTGGTGTTCCTGCCTTTCTGTATCTAGTCTTGAATTTTGTAAATGTGTATTTAACTGAATCTTCTATAGCCATGTTGAGAGTCACCAAATGATTTTATAAATTCACCACGTAAAAGAATACTGTAATTCATGGAGATCCCTCATGCCTTTTTTGAGCAGAATAAATATCCATTTATCCAAGAATAAAAGGAATTATCTCCATGAAGATCATTTTGTCACATATATAATTTTACAGAAAGACTGGAAAATAAGGGTTGAAGTACCAAAAAAAAAATCAACTCAACAAGTCAAGAAAAGTTGGGTAATTGCCCCATATAATGTCCAGAGGACTAGCAAAAAAAAATGTTGAATTTGATCAAAAACAAGAAGCATTTGACAAAATACAGCAGTAAGGTTGTGGTTTATATACAAAATGCAGACCGGAAGGAAGTATGGCTGGAAGCGACTTTATAACGGAAAGTTGGAAGTGACATCATCAGGGTGGACCGGAAGTGGCATCGTCATGATGACACAGGAAGTGGCATCATCAGGAAAGGGGCCGGAAGTGACATCATCAGAAAAGGGGCCAGAAGTGGTGTTATCAGGAAGGGACCAGAAGTGGCATCGTCTTAGGGGGTCAGAATTGGAAGTGATGTCTTAGTCAGAATGCCATTTTGGGAATCCGTAAATGATGAAAGTAAGTGAGCTAATTCGTTACTTTTCTTCTGTATGTCTGGTGAAAGAAGGAGAGAAGCATTAATGCTCGATATCAAACCTTCATCTTGCGATAATTCATTCACCTCAGGACTTGTTGGCTGCCTCCTAAGCACTCGTCTATGACAGGGTCTAAAGACCAATTCATGGAATTCTTGTAGTTATTACAAGACATGGATAAAAAGAACCAAAACTAATAAGAATTAAAACTTCTGTATTTTCCAGCAAATGTTGCTAACTCAATAATCAAAACAGGAAGCTGTTTCATACTTATCAGACAATACCTGAAAATGAACATTACAAGAAATTATCCAAGTCACTGAATATCCTATGGAGTACAGTTAAATCAATCATTAAGAGATGGAAAGAATATAGCCCACAGCAGGCCTTCCACAAAAACTGAGTGATTGTGCAAGCAAAAGACTAATATGTGAGGCCAGCAAGAGATAAATGATAAATATGAAGGAGTTACAAGCTACAGTGACTAAGATTGTAGAGACTCTGCAGACACCAACTGTTACTTGGGTGCTTCACCAGTTGCAGCTTTATTGAAGAGTGGCAGTGAGAAAGCAAGAGTTTGCCAGACGGACATGGGATAATCTGAAGTCAGCTAGAAGAAAGTTAAATGGTCTAACAAGACCAAAAATGAGCTTTTTGTTAATCAGATTAAATGCAATGTTTGAACACTGCACACCACACAATTTCAAAAATGCAATA
Source organism: Polypterus bichir lapradei (assembly GCA_026402145.1). Lineage (NCBI taxonomy): Eukaryota > Metazoa > Chordata > Cladistia > Polypteriformes > Polypteridae > Polypterus > Polypterus bichir. Next base: position 55,059,342 of record JANRMT010062841.1, on the reverse strand, counting down.
TCCCTCATGTGAAGCATGGTGGTGGCAGCATCATACTGTGAGGATGCTTCTCTACAGCAGGCCCTGGAAGGCTTGTGAGAGCAGAGGGTAAAATGAAGGCAGCATAATACAAGGAGATCCTGGGGAAAACCTGATGCAGCCTGCAATAATCCTGCTACCAAAAGTCCATTGACTAAATACTGACTTCTGTACTAAATTATTTTGTGTTTTATATTTATAATTAATTTAGATTCCTTTGCTGATATATGTTTTCATTTTGACTTTAAAGAATCTTTTCCTGTTGATCACAAGCCATAGAAAATCCACTGTGATTCAATGTTGTAATACAATAAAATGTGAAAATTTCCAATGACATGACTGTTTTTTTATAGGCAATGTATCTACAGTATTGAAATAAAAGTAAAAGTTATTTGGATTCTGGGACTAAAATTTTCTCCAGCAGAACTTTGTGTCCATTCACACTTGGGCCTTCAATAGCCCTTGAAATAATATGTCCCTTGGAAAGCCTTTGTTATGAATCTGAAGTATTGGGTACTTTGAACCATTCTGAATTAATTTTGTCCATGTTACATCTGTGTTTCTTTTTGTATTTCTTATTCTGACATCTAATATCCATTGCCTGACACATGCTTTAAGGATGTCACTAGATGTACATCCATTACATAAACATTATCTAAGACGGCAGCACTGTATAATGAACGTCCAAGCTTTGATTTGAAAGTCAAAAACAACTGTTTGTTCTTGTTGTGCTAAACAGGAAAAGGAAAGTAGGTAGTCAGGAACTTTGCTGTTCAGATTTTACTTTGAAACATGTCTTGTATATTGTATTTTTGTCAATCAGTATTCTCTTGTTTATTTCCTAGTTTTGACGGCTAGTAAACCCTCTTTGCCTTCAACTTCATTTTTCATCTTTAACTTAAAATGAATGTCCTTGTGGAAGAGCATGCAACCGTTAAGGATTGCCTGCCTAAAAATGCCCCAGTCTTCCCAGTTAGGAACTTTCTCATGTCTCATAACAGACCAGAGATTATTAATGGGGCTCTCTATAGTTCTGGCACATCTCATTAGTAAAAGGGCAATATGGACACAATTATTCTGACTTCAGAGCATGTGCTTCCCTCTGAATCAGGAGATATTCTGACTTCTCGAAGACTCTTCTTGGCCTCACTGTGTTGCTGAGTGATTAGTGTGGCAAACCAACCCATACTGAGTTACTTACCTTCTAGTACTTAAGGTAATCTCTTTTAAATACACTCAAGGTGCTGCTCTCACTATCTGTATTATGAATTTCAATTTCAATTTCAATTCTTTATTGTCATGTGTACAAGTACCATGTAGAATGAAATGCTTGCTTGCAGGTGCCCCTGCAGACAGTGAACATAGACCAAAAAAAACCCACACACAATAAATAAATGAATATAAATAAGTAAATAAATAAAACCAGAATACTAGGAATAAATAGAGACAGTGGCAGAAGTATATGTGCAGGTAGCAGTGGAGGTGACACAAGGTTACTGATTGTTCATGAGTCTGATTGCAGTTGGGTAGAAACTGTTCCTGAACCTGGAGGTGCACGCCCGAATGGACTTTAGTCGCTTCCCAGATGGATGAAAAGTGACAGTGCAGGGTGGCTGGAGTCCTGCCTGATACGGTTCACTTTCCTGAGACAGCGTGTAGTGTGGATGTCATGGATCACAGGGAACTGTGTGCCCATGATCTGCTGTGCTGTGTTCTCCACACGCTGCAGAGCTCTGCAGTCCTGAACTGAGCAGTTGCTGTACCAGGATGTGATGCATCCTGTCAGGATGGACTCCACAGTACACCTGTTAATCTGCACAGGGTTGTGGGGGACATCCGGGCCTTACTCAGTCTCCTGAGGAAGTAGAGGCGTTGTTGGGCTTTTTTGACTACTGCTGCAGTTTGACTTGAGCATTTAAGGTCATCAGTGAGGGTGACTCCAAGGAACCTAAAGCTGCTGACCTGCTCCACAGCCTCACCTCCGATGTAGATGGGGCTGTGCTCTGTTGCCTGTTTGCGGAAATCCACAATCATCTCCTTAGTTTTGCTAATGTTGAGGGTGAGGTTGTTGTCCTGACCCCATTCTGACAGGAGTCTGACCTCCTCCCTGTAGGCTGTCTCATCGTCCTTGCTGATCAGGCCTATTACAGTGGTATTGTCAGCAAACTTGAGGATGGTGTTAGAGCTGTACTTAGCTACACAGTCATGGGTGTAGAGAGAGTAAAGCAGGGGGCTCAGCGGGTGCCAGTGTTGATGGTGATGATGGAGGAAGTTTTTCCACCAATATGCACTTGCTGAGGTCTACCAGTAAAGGAAGTCCAGTACCCTGTTGCACAGTGAAGAGGTAAACCCGAGATCCAGGAGTTTAGTGATGAGCTGGGATGGAATGACAGTGTTAAATGCAGAGCTGTAGTCCACAAACAGCAGCCTTGCATAACAGTTCTTGTTCTCCAGATGAGACAGGGTGGTGTGGAGTGTTATGGAGATGGCATCCTCAGTGGACCTGTTGCAATGGTAGGCAAACTAGAGGGGGTCCAGACTGTCAGGGATAATGTCCTTGATGTGTTCTAGCACCAGCCTCTCAAAGCACTTCATGGCTATGGGAGTAAGTGCTATTTTTCAAACTGTTCTGTTTTGTTTTTCTATCTTTTACATACCCCTTTTTGGTGTTTGAAGTACAGTGTGTAGATTTCAGTTTTGATAGACATTTTTGATTTTAAAATATATCTAAAGTAGTTAACATTTTTTACATCATTTCCTAATGTAATTTTGTTTTGTAAGGGTGCCACCATTTTGTGGAGCAGTTGCTACTACTTACTACTACTTGATCCTAAACAGTCATGGTCAGGAGGAGCCATCCCACCAAGACCACTCTACTAGCTGTTGTCAACACATTATGGCTAGCTAGAGCTACCATCATGTCATCTGTCTTCACCCTACTAGATATTTCCTCTGCCTTCGACAAGGTCAACCACCAAATCCTCTTGCCATCCTCTCTGACCTTGACACCACTAGGGCAACCCTCAGATGGTTTGAGTCATACCTCTTGGGCACATCCTACTGTGTGTACTGGTGAAGAGAGATGTCAAGGGTGCACAAGGCAAGCATGGAGGGTGCCTCACAAATCAGTGCTGGGCAGTCTCATCCTCTCAATTTTTCTCTTCACTAGACCTTATCACCATGATATGCAGTTGTACATGTTGTTCTTTTTCAGAGGACCTGTGACTGTCCGTGCTGGCATTATGCACCCAGTTGGATTCATGAGCCTCTTGAATCCGAACCATCAAAAATGGTGACATGAAGCTGGCCTGGACTGTCACAAATGATGGCAGAGGTTGAATGAACTGTGTTGGTAAGGAACAAAGATCAGAAGAGAGAAAAGCAAGTGGATTAGGTGCCAGACTGTTTTAGAGAATGCACACTCAGAACTCAAGCCTGAGGAGGACATTTTTAGAACTTGGAACTTTTTCTATTTTAAGAACTTGGAGCTAATTATTTGTTACTGTTTTTTATTGTCATTTTAAGTTTTTATTCTTTTAAAGGCCTGTTTTAGAAGGGGAGCTTGGGTTGGTTTTAAGAGAGGGTTTGTTTTTGTGCTTTTATTGTTTTTAGTGCAGTTATAGTGCCATGCCGTCGACCTAGGCCACCAGTTGCATTCCCATGCCACTGCTGGTCTTGAGGAGAGAGGTGTGTGATAAGTGGTCCATGGCATAGGACAGATTTTTAAATTAATAATCAACATCCCGAGACCGTGCTGACTCAGAGTCGGTGCAGATATGCACATGACAGTGCTGTTCCAGGGTTGACTGCGGTGCTTGGCTGATTGCACACTCATGTGCAAAAAAAGAGTAAGGATCAGTCAGCTACTGTATTCACATGTTGGAGTTGGCAGAGAATCACATCTGCGCCCAATCAAGTCAAGATAAGAGGAGCCTGCATGGCTGACAGGGATAGACAGAGAGAAAAGAAAGAAAGATCGGGACAGAAACAGAATTGAAAAAAGAAAGATGAACAAAAGGACAAGAAGGAGAATTGAAAAAAAAGGAGATTAAAATGGAGAGAAGAGCAAACGAACGTGGCAGAATTGGGAGCCACCAGAGTGCTGAAAAAAGTAGATGGGCAGCCTGGAGGAGAGCCCCTCGGAGGAGTGGAGGGCTGGGACTGAAGATGGACACTCCAGTTGAGCATTTGTTTTGGGGTAGCTGGAGTGGCCCGGTGCTCATTCACGCATAAGGCCGAGGAGTGGCAACAAGAGTGAGAGGAGTGAGGCTTGCCACACCACCCGGCTCCTGTGTAAGAGAAAGGTTCAGTTGTGCCTGTTGGCAGGACGTCACTTTGGTCTGCAGGATCCCGTATGGGGTGAGCAGAGGAGATGTCATTTTTAGAGAGGAAGCACTGGGGACTGAGATTTTAGAACTGCTTTCTGCTCTGGAATTTTAACCTAATTTTAAGGGTTAATAGTTGAATTATTTTAACCTTCACTTGCACAGGAATTGTTTTTATGGATTATTTATTTATTTAACTTGAAGATTAATTGTATGCACTGCACTTCTCTAATACTGTTTGATTTTGGATTGTTTTTAATAAAAGCACTTGACACCTTTGCACCTACCCTTTGCTGTCAGTGTACATCCTCTGTCGCAAAAATCAGAGACAAGAGTCATGAAAAAGTTTGGGGAAGCCACCCGTACAATATTCCTTGGCTGCAAATGGGTAAATTTATAGCAATGATGTGCACAGATCAGAGTCCAAGATCAAACTGATGAGTCAGTAGAACATGACAGCTTTAAAGGCCAGAAAGTGAGATGACATCATCAAGGGCGGAAGCAGAAGGATCCTCTTTCATAGGCTCGGACCTGGAAGTGATGTCATCAAAAGGGCCAGAACCGGAAGGCTCTTCTCCCATGGGTTCTATATCAGAAGTGACGTTATCCAATGGTCCAGAACCGGAAGTGACGTCATTCAAGTGCCTGGGACCGGAAGTGATGTCTTCGGAGCTAGAACCGGAAGTGACGTCATCTGGGCCAGGCAGAATTTCCCGTGAACGGTCTGCAGGAAAGTGAGAAAAAGAGTCAGTGCACTCGGCCACCCCCTGGTCTGGTGTGGAATTACTCTTATTTAGACCCTTTAGCTGCCTCCCATGCACGTGTGTACGACACCTCATTTGCCCAGCTCATTTCAGTTCATGACTATCGATGGTCCATGTTCAAGAGGTTCCAGAACACAATGGGGAGCATGAAGCCGACCCAGACTGTCATAGGACCACGTGGTATCAGCTGTATGTCTTACCGATATTGCAACCTGTATGAAGGAACACTATCTCAAGCTAAATCTGGCAAAGACCAATCTTCTTGTTATTCCAGATTGTCCTTCCATTCAGCACCCCATCTTTGTTCAGCACAGCTCATTACTGCTAACACCAAGTTAGTAAGTTTTCTTGGTGTGGTGATCGATGACCAGATGTCCTTCACTGACCATAATGCAACAGTCTCTCAGTCTTATAACATATGCAAGGTCAGACCTTATCTGACAGAGTATACAGCGCAACTCCAGGTCCAAGCTCCGGTCTTGTCACATCCAGACTATTACAACTCTTTGCAAGCAGTAATAAGGGCATGTGTCACCAAGCCACTGCAGATGATTCAAAACACAGCAGCATGTCTGGTGCTCACCAGCCAAGGAAGAGACATGTCACTCTTCTTTTCAGATGACTATATTAGTTTCTGGTGGCACATGTATTAAGTTCAAATCCTTGATGTTTATCTACAGAGCAGCCAATAAGTCATTACCAATATACTGTATATGGAGACACTTTTGAGGTCTTCTGCCCTTTCTCAACCACATAGGTCTTCTGATGAACGACATCTGTTGATGCCACTTTGTCAACCCAGACTGTTTTCATGTGTAGCACATAATTCTTAGCTGGTGGAACAAGCTGCCAAACTCCATTACATATTCTGACTCAATCAATGTGTTGAAGACTCTCTTGTTTGGTGGATTTCTGTCTTACAAATAGCTTTTACGTTTTTGTAACCTAGGAATTGCAACTTGCTTGTATTTTGTTCTGAGCTGTTTACTTGTGGTGATCAATTTTGTAACCCTGTACTGTACAATTATGTTGACCTCTTTTGTAAATCGCGTTGGATAAAAGTATCTACTAAGTTAATAAATGTAATACTTCTGCCCCAACCCATGTTGTCTCTTGTGCAACAGGTTAAAGGTCAGCACAGTGCACATTCTGGTATCTGAGATTGAAGACAACCATCTTGAGATTTTACTTGTGAATTTCTTCTGTCTAGTATTTCCTGGTACAAGAACTTTAGCAATGACTTCTGGCTTTAACTTTGGGTTTTGTATTCTTCTAGTACTAACCTTTGCGAGATTATTTTGACATCATTTCATCTCCTTGCCCTTTTAAGTTAAACATTTGCCCTCTTCCCTTACAGCAGAACACTCTATGGCTCTGGTGTCTATGGATGTATTGCTTCTGTGGCAATACACCTCTGATAATCTGACTTCTCAGATGTTAGAATGTGGAAATGCATTTACCTTGTACTGTGCCATGCTAGTGACACTTTCAATCATGACAATGCCTTTCCAACTAGGCAAGCCTTTGTAACATGTCAGTTATTAACATTGCTTCTTCACCACTCTAGAACCTTGTCTGTGTGGTTGTTGTGTGCTTTCTCTCTTTGACTGCATGGGTTTTCTGTTTTTCTTTCACATCCCAAAGGTGGGCAGGCTGGGAAACTTAGGTTAATTTGTGACTGTAAATTGGCATTGTATGAGCAAGCATGCCTTGGAAAAGAATGGCACCTCACCCAAGGCTGTTTTTTGCTTTCATATTGATACTGCCGTACGTCTGACACCCATAAACATGCAAGGGAATCAGGGGGTTTTGAAAATGGATTACTGTAAATGTGTGCAGTGTTCTAAGACTGTTAGTAGTAAGTATGCAACTCTGATAAGATGAATAGGTGAAACTCACCTGCACATATTGTACTAAATTAGCATATATGTCCCTGGGTGACAAAGCAGTTACTATTTTTATTTATTTTTTTATTTGATTTGTTAAATTGTCCCTCTGACTATATTGAGGAAATTAATACTTAAGAAAAAGCATATTTCACTTTTTTATTTAATGGTACGATATAAATAATTTTTAGTGTAAAAATATTTTTAAAAATATGATATCAGAATAAAAAAAACTTTGATCATGTGTCAATTAAAATTTGAAATGTGTCCAAGTATCTGAGTACTTTTTCGTTTCCAGTAAAACCGGAACTGTGGATGGCAGCCAGTTAGTCATCAACCTTCTTGGAAACATCCTTTTCTTGTGGTTTTCAAGAATAGGTAATTAGTTTCTACTTTGCAATTATATCACATTTCAATCAGCAACTACCCAGTGCTGCAAATAAACTTTAAAATACTATGAGATGGTTTGAAGAAACTGACAGATGACCTTCCATCAATTTATTAAATATCCATCATGGAGTTACAAATTGTTTAATTTGAAAGGTAGTTTTTGCCACTGAAAAAAGTTGAAAAAATACAGAATGGAAATTGGTGTTGATTTATATGACAAACAGCCTCGATGTAACAAGCACACACTGCCAAAAAAGATCAAGCTTTGACTGCAAAATATTATAATTTTTAACTATTTAATATGTGATACTTTTCAATTGGCCCATATTGTGCATACTGTCATCTCACTGAATTAAGTGCACGTTACACGGACTAATTTAAGTTGGACGCCACTCTAAGATTTTAGTGCAGCAACGCCACTCAGCCTCAAACACTCAAACACAAAGACCCAGAAGTGGAGCCATAATGCTGCAGATGTTCTGCCTTTAACATCACCTCAGCAGACCCCAGCACTTTCAAAATCCTCCACGGAATGACTGGTGAGAAAGGCATACTGATGTTAATTTGATTTGATTTGTTTTTTATTGTTTTTTTCTCCAACATACCATCAACAATTCAACAGGGCTTTTGACCCTGAACATCAAACCATTTCACATGTTATTTTACAAAACTATATATTAGTTATTTATCTTTCCTTCAGTGAGATATTATATCAGTTATTTTTGACTTGTTCTAATAAAAAAGACGCCCCTTTAGTCTTAGCTTTTAAATCCATGCTGAAGTCTCATTACTTTAGTTGAGCATACCCTGACTAGAATTGCTGTGCATAATGCATTTGTGTTTGTTAATTACTGTATATACTCATGTATAAGTCGGGTCTTGAAACCTGAAAAATTGATCATAAAATCAGACCCCAACTTATATGCCCATTCAAAAATGCGACACTTAATTTTTTTTGTTACATCTTCTTGCCTCCTCCAATCTCACATCAGTTTCTCAGACACATCAAATTTTGTTGCAGCAGTGCAGTTACCAATTTGTTTTGCTACTTTAATGACATTTAATTTAAAACCAGCTTCATATTTTCTCCTGATCGAATGCTCCATCATAGATAAGGAATGCTCTTACGATAAAGGTGTATGAGGGTATGAGATACAAAAAACACAAAACAGTGCAAACGTTGCTTCGGAATAGTTTGGGTATTACTGTGTAGTCACATATGCACAATACATAGAAAAAAAAGGCAGTGTGCTCCGTGGTTACTGTCTCAGGTGGGCGTTAGCTCATCATAATCTCTTGGACCAAGAGAGTGATTTATTCGCATTAGACTTATACGACCGACATTATAAAATACCAGAAATTATACTGTAAAATCAAGTCCCGACTTATCCACGAGTATATACGGTATTTGTACAGAATTATAAGTAATGCAATATTTATAAACAATTACTAACACTTCTCTGTTCTGTTTCTCTTCTAGGTATCTGGATGAGGCAGCAGTGCTCTACTGCCAGGTTGCTCTCCTGCATATGGAAAGATCATCTTGGTAAAGGAGTAGTGGAATCACTGGATGGAAGGATTCATTAGATTGGACAGCCAGCACAGACTGCACTATAGAAAACACAGGATTGGGTAAGCAGCCATTTGGCCACAAATACTATGGGTTTGTTTTTGATTTTCTCTTTTACAATTTGAATCTTTACCATTGTCTACTGGCCATACTTCATGAAGTAATTAATGTACAGATATTGTTGGTTTCCATTTATGTTTAATCAGTTTCTACTTTGTTCTCTATCTATTTTAGCAAATCTGCATTTATACAATATATGTTCCAGTTCTGTATTTAGTAATTACTATAATCTATATTTGTATTTTAACTGAGAAATGTTCACAGCACTCTGTGCCTGCACACAGCGAAGAGCACTATATGTGCTGTATTTTATACATTGTTTGTTTCATCACTCCATGTGTTCTCCTTTAATCCCTGTAATGCCTATATAATGTTGGTGTTAGGGACTCAGTTAATTTAAAAATGAACAGTTGCATACTAACATTAGTTTGCCTTTACTTCCTTGCAAGATGTGTTAATTTATTTTTGTCTCTCGGTTCTGCAGTATGATGCAGAGAAATTACTTGTAGATGATCACATGTAGCTTTTATAAACCTTTTTTTAACCTTCCCATAATCCGTATGCATTATTAATTGACAACTAATTTCTGTGCTTACTGTAATGCCAAAATTGGAACACATCAGAAAACGATAGTGTGAGAAGACCTTTGGAGCAGGTGTATTAAAATATAAAATGTATCTCTCGGAAGATGTTCAGTTGTAAATATTTTACCATGTAATATATTGAACTGACAGTCCAATAATATAATCTTGCTAGGGTATCACTAGAATTTTCATACCAAAATTGTAAATGGGGATTAGCATAATTTTCAATTGCAAATTCAATCTTTACTTTTCATAAACTTTTTGTACCATGCAAAGCTCATGCTCTCGACTTCAAGAATACTTGAACTGTTATTTATTACCCCTTGTGTATTAAACCCTAAGCAAGAAATAAATGATGGCCATAGAAAACATCTTCTTTAAAACATCAAGTTAATAGCATTCTATATTTCACTGTCTGTATATTTTTGGTAACCCTTACTAATACACTTCACCTCCCCCTTGACCTTTGTATTACTACTAAAATAATGAAAGAATACTTTAGTCTTTTGCCTTTTCTGCAATATTTCTCTCCAGCTGCCTTTTAGCTTTCCTAATATCCTAATATCCTTTTTAACCATTGCACTTATACCCTACAGTTAGTGTTGGAGTTATTATTCTTATATGCCTTACACAACTGCTTTTTTTTCTTTGCAGATCTCTTTTTAGCTTCTTATTTGACCATTACAGACTTTTCTTCAGTTTTTTTTTACTGCTTGTACATTTTGGGATAAAGTTGTCCTGCACTAAATACAAAAAAGTTTTAAATCTGTCCCACATCTCTTTAACTTTCTTTGTACTTAAACACCTATTACAAGTCATCTTATATAGGTTTTGAAGCTTCTGCTCAAAATCTGCCATGGTAAAATTAAACTTAAAACTTTCAGTTACTGAATATGTACTCTGCCGATATGGCAGTCTTAAAGTGTAAAGTTTCCAAGAGACAAGTAGTTGCTAGAGGCAGCTAAAACCTTCTGACCCTGCTTCAGAAGCAGAATGGTGTAATGATTTCAGGGCCTGGCTTGAGGTGAATCTTGGATGGCGTTTAAATCACTTTAGTATAGATTTAGGAGGTCAGATGGAATAAGGACTTAAAGACTGAGAGCAAAAGAAACCAGGATTAATTTTGAATACTGTACATTGAAAAATATTTAAGCAAAAAGTAGTTAATTTACTTTATTGATATATAAGATAATGCTGAAATCATTGTAGCTCTAGGTAAGCAATGTTTTAGTGTCAAAGGGTATAGTTGTTTGTTGAAGAAGAATGAGATCTTGGAAGAGACAACATAGACAGTGTCTGCTCTTTTATCAGCTGATCAATACCAAGTACAACACAAGACTGAAAGGCTGAACACGAGAGCTGAACTGTGCTGCACATCATAGTTGGGGAAATGAGTGACACAAAAGTTTTATAACTCAGAACTTTTGCTACTGAACTTTTTGAATAATATGTGTTGTGTTAGAAACAATTAGGTATGTCTGAGATAATGAAAATTGCAAATTATGCAGTACTAGCACCTAAGAATAAGATTCATAGCATACAGCTTGCCACATGAAAGTTAACAGCTGGGACACTTTGGAAATGGAAGATAAGATGCATGCAGTGCATCTGTATTTGATGTTCTCTCAGGATGGGAAAGGAACCCAGTGGTTGCCTTGCTTTCATCTTAGATAGAGTGAAATGTCGTGGAGGGCAGGGGCAGATTAACAGAGGGCAGCACATGATCCCTGGCTGGGTGAATAAAAACCAAGTTGACTTTTAAGGTCTGAGGCTGTCCTGGAAAAATGGTGCTGTTAATGGAGCTAATGACGTACAGGTGCAGGAACACCAAAGGCTCCTAGAAGGACTTCAGGCCTGATGTTTCTGTTTCAAAAGAAGTGTTGCCTTTTAACCCAAACAAAAAATGGGATGTGAGCAAAAGTGACCCCAGAAAGGGGTGTAAAGCCACTGTGAGCTCATAGTCTCACTGAGTGAGAAGAGAGTTCAAAAGGATTTAGAGGTGCCCGCTTGGAAAGAGTAACAGAGGCCAGGTGTTACAGAGAAAAAAATAGAAGGAGAAAATACGAGAGGTGTAAAGTGCAGGGAGCAATGTTGTTTATGCTTTAACCAGGAGGTCATTTTTTAAGAACAGGTATTTTTTAGAATCTTGTGGAAGATCACTAATAGTGAAAATGTGTCATTAATCACTCTCAGTTACAAAAATATGTTTATTCCCATATGTGCAAACAAAACGGTGGACATTTTACAAATAAGGTAGTTGAAAGTGACTTCTGTTTCCCTATCAAGGTCAGAAGAAAAGCTTATGCCATCCAACCTTTATTATAAACAATAACATTTCTTCCTAGTCAGGATGTATCAATCTTAATTACAGCATTTTGCATCAGTAGTGCAATTGAAATATTTACTTAAGAAATACAATGATGTTAAATTATATAGCTCATTCACTTGTCATTCGTCTTCATGTAAAGTTTAATGTCTGTGTGTGAAATTTCTGCTGAACCTGACATTTTTGAAGTTACACATAATAGCAATATGCACTTTTTACTAATACCCTATCCTGGAGATGCAGCTTTTCTGGATGATAAATCAGTTTCTGGTTGCTTCTAAATCAACAAAGGAAGGCATGTGACCCAGCTTGAATATAAATTATGCAATGCATTGCATATGCCAAATGGGAAATACTTGATTTATTATAATTGAATAAAATAAAGCTGTTGTATGTGTGAATGCACGCATATGCCCTCTAAAATAAACACTTAACAATGCTATGTTGTATTGTGCATACCAAGTTGGTACAGACATCCAGCAATAGATAATATTAAGTGATTTAAATCTGTTTTAAAAACTAGATAAATGATAGCTCCTGTACATTATTAAATTAATTGCACTGGATTTCTATGAGAGAAATATGTACATTGTGCGGCATACTCTGTTGTATGACTAAGTACTGGCATTAGTTAGATAATGCATTGAAGAGTATTTTTGTATTCTTCTGTGTGATTTATTCTGTAACTCAATCAAAAGGATGAAATTAAATATACCAAGAAAATAAATAATACTTCAGGCTGTTGATTTTATTAATGTTGTTTTCATATTATACAATAGTTTTCTTTTCTTCTCCTTCAGATTAAAAAAAAAATTCTTGTCATTCAGTTTTCCACTCTGCTGCTTGTCTGCTAATTTTGTTCTGTTAATTAGCAACACTTAACTAATAAACACTGATATATTTTTAACTAAAAAAGATGCTCTGCACTATTGTATGAAACTTGAGAAAATTTCTATTTCTTTATTTATCAGCTCAAAAGAGTTTAAGCTGCACCTTTTTATAAATTAATCCATCAAATGTTGTCCTAGCTCCCATCTCAGCAGTCTAAATTTCTTATGCTTCCACTGTGGAAAGATATAAATTCAGTTTTGTTTTAAAATAGCATTAATTTTCATAAAAATACAAGGGACATTCAAAAAGTTTCTGCACTTTTTTAACTGTATTTATTAAGAATTTCAAAAACAAATTACATCACTTTTCTACATAGTGACCTTCGTTTGCGATTAAATTTTCCCAGTGTTGTACCAACTTTTTAATGCCCAATTACCAGTACTACTCCTACCACCTTCACCATTTCCAAAGAAAATATGAAAGTGTGGAAACTTTTTGAATGTCCCTCGTAATTATATAAATTATATTTATTAAAATACTATAATCTGCGGTGGGTTGGCACCCTGCCCGGGATTGGTTCCTGTCTTGTGCCCTGTGTTGGCTGGGATTGGCTCCAGCAGACCCCCGTGACCCTGTGTTCGGATTCAGCGGGTTGGAAAATGGATGGATGGATGGATGGATACTATAATGCTTCACGTGAACTTAAGCGGGATGGCTCCAGCTAAAACCTATTTGCAAAGTTTTACTTTTTATTGAAACTTTCTCCATGGAACATGGATTGAATAAACCAAGAAATTTACTAATCTCCTAATGACAACAAATCACTTAATATTGATGTTAAAATGTACAGAAATTAAACAAATATTCCACCCAAAAATTATATTTTTTATATGTTACTTACACCATGTAGTTTGTAGTTGGTATGAGAGTTTCTCCACAAGGTGCCAAAGGAGTGAGGCCTCCAAAAAGCCCACTGAACAAGTCTCACTGAAGGCAAGTCTGACCCAGGAAAACAGCCAGCTTAAGGCTTGTCTAAGCCTCAAAATGGAGAACAATCTTATAAAGTTCAAAATGTAAAACATAGTCATAAATATCTTGAAATATGTTTCACAAGAAGAAGTACCATGAAATTCCACCATGAATACAGTGAACTCCTATCAGAATCTTTATAAAAGAGTATTTATTAACAAAAACTGCGAAAATAGCACTCAAAAATGATCAAAAAGGAGACAGCAAAGATTTGTCTAAAAGGCAACCCATAGAAGGCAAGCTCTAAATTGTAATCCAACAGAATAAACCAATAAAAAGATGCAAAAAAGATCAATAACCAGCGAAAAATATGTAACAGCACTGCTAACAAAACTCACCTTAACTGAACTATGAGGGGCTGCATATCCCATGAGCCTTTAAAGGGGGAGGGTAGAACCCTTAATTGTGATGGACAGGTGGCCTTGCCTCTTAAGGAACCTTCAACAATATACATGGAACAGAAATATATTAAAAGGAACAGTACATAAGTATTGTTAAACACAGAAAAAACAAAAATACATTAAACATATGAAATAAATGATAAATGAACATAACAATATTAACAGAAATATTTCAAACCAAAAAATGAATGAAAAAGGTAATGACAAGGAACATAAACATAAGCCAGGGAAGCAAAAATAGCCAAAATATAACAGTAATGATGACCAAGACAAATTTGTAATCTCATGTTTTTATGGAGAATTGCAATAACAAACATTGTGATATAATGGTCATCTATATAGACCAATGCTGAAATTCAGCAAACAATCTATAAACATCCATCACCTTCTCATAAACATCCAAATGTGAAGTCACGATTTCATATGTAACAGAATGTTCGAAACGTGCATTTTTGCTTAAATATTGTTAAATAAACACTCCTGGAAAATCAAAGCAGTCCACAGAAAAAAAAAAAAAACATACTCATGCAGGAATGAGCTTTTATATTCAAAACAGGAATCTTGACCAATGAATGAGGGGAAAAGGCAGGTCTTCAGTTCAGAGCCTGTTCCCATGGGAACACATTTCTTCTACGTACACTGCTCTGATTTTCTGGATGCACTTATTTGCCCAGGATTAGTTACTCTCCAGTTACTTGATAGTTCTTTATATTGCCAGGATTTTCTCCCATTGTCACCAAGCAAATTGGATTAAACAGCTATGGGAAAGTTCTGCTTTATGTTAAATAAGTAAAATAAATAAAAATAACTAACATATAAATGTAAAATTAATTCAAATGAATATAAATTGAAAAAAGTGTTTTTTAAAAATAGACAATGTGCAATATATGAAACTGAATTAAACACATTTTACAATAATAACAGCGGTTTTCCATAAAAACAATGATATCAATAAGATTCTTGCTCTGATATATGGAAAATATGTGGCAACATGTTGAATAGTACAATCAAATAAGAACCTCACTGTGTTTTGTACATGTGAAAGTTTTGAAACTATAAACCCATTTTGCAAAAACAAAGGTCACATAATAAGACAAAGGCTTTAATGAAATATAATTTCCATTAACCATTAATAAACCTGGTCATTTAACATATTCTTTAAAAGATACTGAATTATTTGTTTGTATATTTTTAAGTGCCTTCATATATAATGTGAAAAATGTCTACTGTAACCATTTTGACTGTCTGTCTGTCCATCTGTCTTTCTGTACGAAACGATTCCAAGTGGACTGATTTTTTTGAAGTTTGCCTTATTTTTCATGCAAATTTGTTAAGGAAGTTAATTTTCAACGAGATATCTTAAATAGAGCTCACTGTACAAACTATTTAAATTTCAAAATTTCCCATTAAAAGGCATTGGCAAATTTGTAAGCTTGTTTTTCTTAAAATAGAGAAACATTTAGTGCTACATCATTTACAGATTAGTTTACTTTTTCAAATTTTTCTTCAGAGAAGTTACTTCAGCTTGCATATTTTGTATATTTTTGTCTTTTGCTCATCCAACACTTTCTCCTAATGGCAAAATGAATCCGCAATATGTTACAGTCAAACACTAGTAGAGGTGCATGAACACAGCCCTTGTACACTAGTTCACTTCTCCTGCTGCTTAAGGTAAAGAAACCATAAAAAAGAAAAAAAAATGTCCTTACCTAGAAATTAAACTAATTAAAAAAATGAAAATGCTCCAACTTTCAAATCTGTTAACTAAGTCCCTGAATGCCCCTAAATGTTACAACATGAGTACATTTTCAAACTTGTTATTAATATATGGAGGCCTGCAAGCAATGTTGTCAAGCTTGGAAAATAAACTTATTAGGTAAACTGCAAATGAACACACGAAAAAGTCAAGTCACTTTGAGTTACCAAAAAACTTCTTAATTAGTTAATATAAGGTCACTTTACTTTGAAGTTTGAAAGAAGATCCTCGGCTATTTAGTGACTTATAATTGCAATCAGTACATGCAAATGTAGCTGCATGATACTGATGCTTGTTGTTAACACTTATCACAAATGATATTACTAACTTGTCAAATCATCTGTAGTTTAAAGAATAGAGATAATTTACCTTGATAAAACAGTGAGATGTATCTTTTCCATAACCACAAGAATATGTTTTTTCTGCGTGCAAAGAAACAAGACACAAAGACATGAACACAGTGGGAAAGCTAAATGGATATCCCATTTAACAGACTAAGATTACATTCATATTACAAGCCTTATTACTCAATTTCGATTTTTTTGCTGAGATTGGATTTGCCTATCTTAAACGTTCACATTCATGAGTTCAAGTGAGCTGTATCTAACTTTAATGTGAATGCATCTGTCCTCCAAAACAAATATGTTTGTTCAAAAGTCATCAGTGTCAACAACAACAAAAAAAGTGATATTTGTGAGACGACACATGGTACCAAAAGCAACACACTGGATACACTAGTAGCCAGTATGCATCGCATTTTGCTCTGGAAAATGGTAAACAGTCTGTCAACTGTACATGATTAGGTTGAGAAGGCAAAAAAAGCCAGACAGCTAGCTTTTGCTATTTTCAAAACTACTGCTGGCACTGGTGCACCCAAAGATGTGTGGGTACAAGGAAGGAGCCAGCAATGGTGGGACCATGACTGTTGTCACAGCTGTAGCTCTCCACCACTGTTGTTTTCGTGCGCTGCCGGTGCTGGCTGATGACAACAACACTCAGTCCATGTGTGAAGCCAAAGAGACACATCGATTACAATCTGACCATTCTCATTCATAGTGCATGGCCAAGAATCAGATATGTATCCGCTCTAGGACCACATGTAATAGCAACTCACATCTGATTTGAAAAGATCAAATTTCTGCATCCACACAGCATTGAAAACATCATGTTTGTTTTACATTAAGGCAAAAAATCGGATTTGAGTCACTTCAGCCTGGTAATGTGAACATAGCCTAAGTGTGCTGGCTATTGAATGTTTCAGAATTGGGATAAGCTGGTGCAGTTTGTTTCCAGAGTCTCTTGCAAGAGCCTTCTTTAGCCCCTGGTTCAAAATTAATGTGTACTGCTTTTTGATATACCTTCTTAAAGTGGAGGAATGGAAGGGGTGGAGTTAAAAGTGTGGCTATAGCTCATCATCTGGTATCTTTATCTTCATTGGTGACACTTTAGTTTAGGTGTTGCAAAAATGCATCAAATACTCATTACATTACATTTACATTTAACAAAACATTAATTCCATCTTAATTACACTTATAAACCATTAATATAAGTTATTCCTCTCTCCGCACATATTAAGAGCCTGTGATACACTGGTAAAATTTCATATGAATATGAAGCATTCCCAGGTCTATTTACTGAAGTATGCAATATCAGGAGAATATGTCTAACTTAAGCCTCTTCTTGTCATTCTAAAGTGAAGTTATTTTACTAGCCCACATCATTGTTGAGATGAATAACCATTTTATTGAATGTTTTAAGTCTTACCAATACCAAATAGAACCTTTGCTAAGGTCTTGTTACAAAAGAGTAAATGAGTAATAGATGCATTTTTGCTGTACCTAAATTAAATTATTATCTCTTTATTTCTATATATCTAAGCCGCTGTGTCACACTCAAATCCTTCCCCAGTACACCCTTAAAATCAGTCCCCAAAAATGTACACAATGCTCTCATACTTGACACTCATCATAGACAGTAAGAAGTGTATGAGAGAGCACCACAGTCCCATTGCTTGCTCAGAAAGTATTTAAAAGACTGTGAAAATGTGTGAAAATGAAAAAATGGTCACTGTTTGCTTGATACAGCTGATCATCATTTTATCAATTGCATCAGTTGCATTAGCCTAATTGAAACCTTGCTTTTTGGTGTGTGCATTAGTCCTTAAAATGGCACTTTTTGCATTTTCATTGTGAATCATACTTTTGAGTAACAAAACATATTATTATGTGCATGTGTGGAGAAGTATGTTCTGAGACAGGCAAATGTGTTGACAGAATAATTGACAGGTCAACGTCATTCACTTTTAAGACTGCATTAGGTATCAGATTTATCAAAATAGCTCAATAGGCATTGTTGAAGTTAATTAAAATGGAGGGCACAGAAGTATACTAAATAAGGAAAATCCCATTAAGAAATAAACTGCATGCATGGCTCCTAATTAAGAAAGCCTACAACAAATATAAGTTGTATTAGTAATACATGCTGGGACTGAATTCTAACTTTAGTGAAGTACTTGATGAGTTTGGAAAATATAAAACAAAATTTAGTTGGGCCAAAGTCCAATGCCTAGATGGGCTCTGAAAGACTAACACAGAAAACATCCCTCTGGAATACTTCTAAGGAATAAAGAAATTATATTTGTGACAAAAACTTTTAACACAAGATGACAGATTGTCATATGAGCAGGTTGAAATAGAAGAAAAAATGATTTTTAAATTAAAAAAATGAAAGATCTTGTGGACTTTGTTAAAACATGTATAATGTTAAAATGTATCTCTTTTTACATGTTACATTTTCATTAAAATTAAACTACCAGAAATTGGGACACAGTATTATTGCATTACAAGCAAAAGCTCAAAAAGCTTCAATGCTCTAGCTTATTTATATTTTGGTACTGTTTTTCACAGTGCAAAATGTGCATTTCTTCTAGGTTTTTTGGTATCTGCCTGTAGGTTATGCTTTGTTACTGATCAGAGTGTTCAATTTGTGTTAAACAACCATTAGGTCAAATGGCAAATACAGTATATGCATATTGTCCAGTGCACTATATTATAATATTATTATATTATGTTCAAAAAGTAAGCATTTTACAAAACAAATATTCACACTGATGAAATGAGTGTTTAAAATGCTTTAGATTACATTCTTGTCATCTGCGTGATGCCACAGGCTAAAATAAATCAGTGATGGAGCAAATCAAGTCATAAACCTTTGGGAAAACATTACTGGAAATAAAACAGGTTGTTTAAGTTACTGGAGAAATACCATTAGTAATCCCCTATCTAAACCAATTTTATTAATGTAAACTTTAATGTCCCCTGATTATTCCCATGACAATGCAAAACAAACTTGAGAAAATGCATGTTCACTGAGATAAAAACTGACATTCCTTCAGACTCATACTGTACAGTATGATGTTGCAAAGACAAGCTTGACTGACATTTATTCAGCATAAAGACATTATAAACAAGACATTAATGTAGAAATGAAAATGAAATTTCATGTGTTTTATATCTGAATGTCAAATTTGTGATTTTGCATATACATACCAGTGATCAGAAAATTCTTAATCTGAGATATTTGAAAACAGGTGGTAGTCATATGGGACCATCACCTCTGCTCTAGTTTCTTTTCTCCAGTCTCCACTGCCCTCCCTGCTCCCAACTATTTCTCCTCTCTCAATACCAATACTGCCATGGACACCCCATACTCAACTCAGTCGCCTGTCTTGGCAATGTATGTCATTTCTCTTCTTGGCCTGCATGTGAAAGACCCTGCTGCTCCTGGCTTTCTGAAGCACTTTGTAGTTAATAGACCGAGTTTAGGACAGCTGAAAGGAAATGGAGGAAGTCAAAAGCTCAGGCAGACCTGGATAAGAATCAATCCCTTCTATTATTATTCTGTTCTGCCTCCACCAATGCTAAGTTAAGTTTCTCTCAGGCCAGGATTATGAGCACTGCTGACACATGCTAACTCATTTATACTTTCACCTCCCTTTTTAGCCTTCCTCCACCACTTCTTCCAACATCCTTCACTGTTGATGACTTTGCTACCTTTTCCCTCACTCGTATTTACAAATAAACACATAATTAATATCTCACTCAGTCCATACAATCTCAGTCCAGACCTTGTCATATGTAACTCCTAGTTGGTGGAATGAGATGCCCACCTCCATCTGAATTGTTGACTCCCTCAATGTGTTTAAGAAGTGACTGAAACCCCTACTGTTTTGTGAATATCTGTCAAATTGTTAATGAATGTTTTTTCCTCTGTGGATATCTGTCATATTGTTAACTTATCTTTTTTTGCTTGTGCTAACTGTTTAAGCTCTTCACTTGTGGTGATCATCGTTTGTAACCTGTCCTGCTACACTTGCTCAAAACAGTCCCTAGACTGATGTTACTCAACTATGATGAAATTCTTAGTAATTCACTTTAGACAAAAGCATCTGCTAAGCAAATAACTGTAAATGTAAAAAAGTGTGTAGATGATCTTGCCAGCACTATCCTGGACCTTGCATTTTTTAGCATTGAAAAATCAACACATTTCCATTGTTTTGATTATTATTTGCGTCACAATAATACACTCAAGTTACATCCTCAGTTGTGATATAAATTTTACATTTATCCATCTGAATCCATTAACTCAAGAGTCTCCTTTCAACACTGAATTGTGCTTTATTTGAGGAATCAACATTCTGGACACCCAATGTGTACACACTTTGCTCATGTTTCATTATTTATTAAAAATGGCTTCAACTGAACAGTACCTAATCCTTGTAATGGTAGTTGTTTCACATATTAGCTTTTTGCTTTATTACAATTGACTTGTGACAATTTTTCCTCAGTGATATTGAATACCTTTCCAATCATCAGTCATGTTTGGGAGATTTCCTACCAAAACATAATTCTGAATCCATATCTTCACTGAGGTATTTACAGTACATGGGATTGGTCCTGGTACACATTGAATAGGCAAGAAAGAATTTCAAAGGTGTATTGTTCTGTAGCACTAGAAATTCAGTGATAGCATATTTCTTTATTTTCTGGATATCAGTACCCATGTTTACTTTGTTCAGAAACAAGAAACATATACTATGAACAACAAATGGTAGAAAATTATAATGTATGTATTTTGTGCACAGGGATTTGTTCTGTCTTAGTTAAGTAACTCAATGCAGGGCAACACTCACAACAAAAAACTAATGGGAGTCCAGAGACAAGTCCAATTGACAACTGCTTTATTTTAAACTTGATCTTCAATATATGTAAGTACAGTCTGATTCAAGAAAAGAACACTGGTGCAATCTGATTAACATTGGACAGATATGTATATACTCTACACCAAGGTCTGGTATACAAATGGAATGAACAACTGCCAAAATAAATGTCCCTTTTAAAATAGGCAAAACAACAAAGAAGTCCTTTCCAACACTCCCCCTTACTAATCAAAATGACAGTTTTAACCTCAGCCTTTTCTTATCCATTTTGGACAAGCCCTGAGACAAGCCCTCTTCAGAGAGTCAGAAGGGAAAGATTTTGCCTGGGATTACCGTCACTTCTCCCATTTGTATCCATCTCATACCCGATAGGTTCTCTCTCAGCAACATCAGCAGTAATGGGTATAGATGTTTCCCATACCGCTGCACTAGTTTCTGCTTTAACGTTCAGTTCAGATTCCAGCTCTTCTGCTTCTAATTGGTTTACATGCCGTTTCATCACCTTGCCTTTTACCTGTACGAGGCACAATTTTTTATAATGTTTCCTGGTACCCAACTTGAGTCTTCACCACCACAGTACATTCCTAACTAACACACTCTGTTGGGGCATAAATTCTCTAATTGCCCCTTGATTTTCAGTATCCTCTTGTTTCTCTCTCATAACTTTGCTTCATTACTAACCATGGGGTTTGTACCTATCTTTGCTTCATTACTAACCATGGGGTTTGTACCTATCTGTTCAGAAACAGTTCCAAAGTGGCCTTTCCTGTTGTGGCATGAGATGTGGTATGATAAGTAAACAAGAAATTAGCTATCTTTTGCTCTAATATTCTCTGGCACCCTGTATGCTTTTCCAATTCTAATTTGAATGTTTGCACCATACATTCTGCAGCTCCATTATTTTGTAGATAATAGAGTGTTGAAGTAAGTCTTGTGTCTTACTGCATTTAGTCTAAGGAACTCAGCAAACTCAGCTGACTTGAATTGTGGACCATTGTCTGATGCTATTTCTTCCAGACCATTGGCAGCAAATCATTTTCTCAAAACCTCAACCAACCTAGAGGTAGTAGTGCCATTCATCTTTTCAATCTCAACTGACATAGAATAGGTATCTACTAAAACTAAAAACATTTGTCCATTTTTTTCACAAAAATCCAAATGAAGTCTCTGCCACAATCTTTCAGCCAAACCACAAGAATGTACAGGTGCTTTTCTGGCAGATTCCTATTTTCTTGGCAGGATCTGCACACAACCACCCTATCTGCTATCTGCCTATCCATTCCAGGCCACCAAAAATGACTCTGGGCTATCTCTTTCATTTTCACTATTTCCGAGTGTTCCCCATGTAACTTGTCCAGTAGGGTACTATGTAACAATGCTGGAATTACCACTCTCAGCCCTCAATGTGCACAATTGTTCTCTACTATGACCTCTGCTATCCTCTGCAAGTAAGGCTTCAATTCATCCTCAGTTAGGTACTCTTGGCCAGCCACTCAGTGTATAGAATTTAACCTTATTTAACACTGAATTCTTAGCTGTCGCAATATCTGCTGCTTAAACTGGAAGAGCATCTACAAAAGACACTTTGTATTCTAAGCTTGAAGCAATCTCCTTTAACAGCAGTCTTGATAACAGATCAGCATTCCTATGCTCAGCAGATTTTTTAAATCGAATCTCATATTGATAAGATGCGAAGATTAATGCCCATCTTTGTAGTCTCGCATCAGCTAAAGTGGGAATTGCTGTCTTTGGACCTAACATTTTGACTAGGGGCTTTTCTGCCGTATACATACTCATGAAATTTTAATAACCCCAAAAAAATTGCAAGTAAATACATTTTCCATAATAATTCACTAGTTCTAGAAATGCCATTAGTTCTGATACATTTTGGAGCGTGTGGGCCCTCTCAATTGCCTCAGTTTTTTCTTTCATAGACCTTGTTCCTTTACTATCAATTATGTGCCCTGAATACTTCACTTGACTCTAAAATAGTGAGCAGTTTTCTGAATTAACCTGAAGTAACCTTCAGCACAGCTTCCAGATTCTTTAAGTGCTCCTCCTGGTTGTACCTAGTAACTAAAATATCATCCAAATAGCAGATAAGTCCATTCACACCTTGTAAAACTGTGTCCATTATGTTCTGTAAAATGGCTGGGGTGCTGGCTACTTCATGGGATTTTTTTTTTACCTGGAACAGTCCATTTTATGTATTAAAATTTAAATATGCCTTTTTTCCTTATACAGTTTAACTTGCTGATATGCTTGTGGGAAATCAATTTTACTAAACCATTATAAAGTCTTGCAAATAAATCTTGAATGCAGGGAATGAGGTAGGAATCTACATCTAGCCATGGGTTAATGGTGGACTTATATGTATACTTCAATCTGACATCGGGATACATACCATTGGAGCTGCCCATTTGGCATATGATGCTGGGGTCAATATTTCTTGTTGTATTAAGAGGTTCAACTGTTTATCCTCTGCATCTCTAATTGCATTGGGCACAGGCTTGGCCTTCCAAAGTTTTGGAATACCTGTTCAGATACATATAGTTTGGCCTGGATACTTTTTAGAAACCCCATTTCTCCATCGAAAGTAACAATCATACTTTTTGTTTCAATGCCTTGATTTTATCAGTTATCTAAAACATACCAAAACTTTTTAACCTTAAATGAGGAAGCCAATTTCGTCCTATTAAAACAGGGGTGTCCATTTGACAACTAGTTGGGGAAACTGATGAATCAGTTTCCCCTCATTTTCTATATTAACAAGTAACTTACCCAACTATTAGATTTTCTGAGGTATACATTTTTAACACAAAATCCATTGGACACAGTAGAAAACTGCTAAACCTAAAATAGTAAAATTTCTCTGAAATTACACAAATGGCAGCACCTGTATCAATTTGCATCTTGATTCTTACATTATGAACTTGTAACAGAGCATCATAAAGTTTTAGATACTCACTGTTGATCATAGACAGTTCATATGCCACAGTCATCTGTCCTTTATGTCCATTTTCAGGACATTCTTTGTTATGCTGCTTCCTCGGAATAAACGTGCAAGGAGTACTTTTGGAAGTAACCATGTTCCACACATTGACATTTCCTGCCATCCTCAGAAAAGCATTCAATCGATAATTAGCCCTAGGTGCACCATCCCTACTGATCAAAACCAAGTTATTTAGCTCATAGAAGTCCATTATGTCTTCTGACCCCTCCTCCACTGAGTATGGCAGACTTAGACAACATTGTTGTCTATATCCACAATCTTGTCCCAGGTTAACACTTCTTTATAAGCATCTATTAGCAACTGGCTTGCAGCTCTCAATTAGACAACCCACAGATCAGCTGTTCCCTCAACTGTTCTAAAGTTGTGCTAAACTTACAATGACAGTCCTTTTAAAGCCACTATATATTGTGACACAGACTCCATACCCTGCTGTTTTCCGCTGCAAAAAACAGAACGTTTAGCCACTATATTCTACTTGGTTCAAAATGTGCCATTAGTGTGACAGTTAGCTGTTCTAAGTTAATTTCTTTTGTGGTGTGTGGAGTTATGTGGAGCAGTAGAACAAAGTTCTTTGTCCCAGTTACACTCAGGAACACAACCTTCTTCCTTTCCTCTGTAATAGCATTTGCCATGAAGAAATTTTCAAGCCTCTCTTCACAATTAGTAAAACTTTACTCCGACTGCTTAAACTCCAAAGCTGCAGTAACAACATTAGCCATTTACACTCTGCCCCACAATCCCAATCCTCGTCACCAGTTTGTTGTGTCACAGGTAAGTAACCGGATTCAGGGCACTACTCACAACAAAAAATTTAACGTCCAAGTCCAATTGACAACTACTTTATTTCAAACATTATCTTCAATATAATGCGATGGACAAAACCATGCATGTGTGGGTATCCTGGATGGAATAGTTTCCAATCCTCTACCTGGTTGGGAGGCCAATAGGATAGAAGGACAGGGGAAGCAACCTGGCAAGGCCACGGACTCCAGTTACATGATAGATGGCAGCATCCCTGGTCAACGGTACCAATACGGATGCCGGCAAGGCATGCTGGGAACTGGAGTCTGATACAACAGCCTTGTCGTCTTACATGGGTGCCACCAGGTGCTGCTGCAAGCACACATGATCCCTATGCTCTGGGACTTCCGATTGACTCAGAAGTACTTCCATCGGGCTATGCCCTGGTACCACAAGTACTCCTGAGTTCAAGATAAAAGGAACCGCCTTGACACATCCGTGTGATTCAGAATCGGGAGGAAGGAAGACAAAGCTCACCAGGAGATGAGTAGGAGAGGAAGCAAAGAAAGAAGAGGCATTGTGCATTTTGGAAACCACTGTGAAAAATGTATTTGTTAATAAATCATTTATTGTATTTGAACAAGGAACTTAAGTCTGTTTGATGATGTCTGAGGTTTGGGAGGCTGCAGTGCCCCCTGCTGATCACAATATATAAGAACAGTCTGATACAATCTAATTACCATTAGATAGATGCATAGGGTGGTCCAGATCTAATTATGCAATTTTCATTACGCTATAACTTATTAAGTTTATTACATAGAAAATCACCCAAAATATCCCGGACCATCGAGAAGTGTGTGAACTGACAACATGAAGAATCGTCTTTGCGCTGAACTGGAATCATCCCTGCATAAATCAAAGTCATCCAGACGATCTGGATCTGTATAATTAGATCTGGACCACCCTGTACTACCTTTATATGGACATACTCTACACCAAGGTCTGGTATACAACTGGGATAAATAACCCTTTTATTACCAAAATAAAAGTCTCTTTTAAAACAGGCAAAACAAAAAATAAGTCCTATCCAACAGGATTAATCTTTGGTGTTTTACAAAATCAGAAGGTTTATTTTCTCTAGGGATGCTAAAGTGTTGTTTTCTCTCTGTTTGTGTCTCTTTATTCAAATCTGTGTCTTTATATGTTCTCATCATGTAATTATTAATGTGTAAAGTTTGTATTTGCATCTACCTGTGAACTTGTCACAGTGCTTTGTGCCTGCACTCAGTGAAGTGCGAAACACAAAAATAAACTTAATTTGGATTAAATTAAATGGCAGAAAAGTGATGCCTCCTTAGCCACTGTGTAAGATGGATAATTTTCAGACAGTGTGGAATTTTTTTCTACTCCAGGCACTTGGGCAGCTAACAATTTACAGTATCTATAGCATTACCGACAAGAAGACACACTGTCATCAAACCATTACTTAAAAAGTCAGACCTAGACTCACACATATTTAACTATAGACCCATTTCAAATTTACTCTTTATCTCTAAAATACTTGAAAAAGTAGTCGGCAATCAGCTTCAGTCACACCTTACGCATCACAATTTATTTGAGAAATTCCAGTCTGGCTTTCGCACTGGTCATAGTACAGAAATGGCACTAACGCGTGTTGTAAATGACATTCTGATATCCTCTGATGAAAGCAACTTCACTTTAATTATGTTGTTAGATTTAAGGGCAGTTTTTGACACCAACTGACCATTCCATTTTACTGCACAGGTGTAGGGCTTACAGGCACTGTCATTGACTGGTTTAGTTCTTATTTACTGTATCAAATCGATTCCAGTACGTACAGAAATGTGTTGACAGTACTCCATCATTATACAGATAACTGAGATATGGTGTCCTGCAAAGCTCAGTACCAGGACTTTTACTGTTTTCACTTGACATATTTCGACTAGGATCTATCATTAGAAAAGAAAATGTTAATTTTCACTCATGCACAAATGACACCCAGTTATGCTTTTCTTTTAGAGCAAATAAAGTTTCTCTGATGTTGTCTTTAATTAGTTGTGTTAGTGAATTAAAGGAGTTGAGGAGGTGAGGCAGGCACTGGGTGGCACTGAAGAGTTACCAGACAGCTGGGAAACTACAGCAGATGTAGTAAGGGTGACAGCAAGAAGGGTGCTTGGTGTGACATCTGGACAGTGGAAGGAGGAATAGGAAACCTGGTGGTGGAATGAGGAAATACAGGAAAGTATACAGAGGAAGAGGATGGCAAAGAAGAACTGGGATAGTCAGAGAGATGCAGAAAGTAGACAAGAGTACATGGAGATAAAGTGCAAGGTGAATAGAGAGGTGGCGAAGGCTAAAGAAAAGGTGTTTGGTGAGTTGTATGAGAGGTTGAACACTAAGAAGGGAGAAAAGGACCTGTATCGATTGGCTAGACAGAGGGACCGAGCTGGGAAAGATATGCAGCAGGTTAGGGTGATAAAGGATAAAGATGGAAACGTACTCACAAGCGAGGAGAGTGTGTTGAGCAGATGGAAAAAGTACTTTGAAAGGCTAATGAATGAAGAGAACGAGAGAGAGAACAGGTTGGATGATGTAGAGATAGTGAATCAGGATGTGCAACGGACCTACCTGTGGAAGCATGGAGGTGTTTAGAACAGATGGCAGTGGAGTTTTTAACAAGATTGTTTAAGGGAATCTTGGAAAGTGAGAGGATGCCTGAGGAGGGGAGAAGAAGTGTACTGGTGCCGATATTTAAGAATAAGGGGGATGTGCAGGACTGTAGTAACTACAGGGGGATAAAATTGATGAGCCACAGCATGAAGTTATGGGAAAGAGTAGTGGAAGCTAGGTTAGGAAGTGAGGTGATGATTAGTGAGCAGCAGTATGGTTTCATGCCAAGAAAAAGCACCATAGATGCGATGTTTGCTCTGAGGGTGTTGATGGAGAAGTATAGAGAAGGCCAGAAGGAGTTCCATTGTGTCTTTGTGGACCTGGAGAAAGCATATGACAGGGTGCCTCGAGAGGAGTTGTGGTATAGTATGAGGAAGTCAGGAATGGAAGAGAAGTATGTAAGAGTTATACAGGATATGTACGAGGGAAGTATGACTGTGGTGAGGCCTGCGGTAGGAGTGACGGATGCATTCAAGTTGGAGGTGGGATTACATCAGGGATCGGCTCGGAGCCCTTTCTTATTTGCAATGGTGATGGACAGGTTGACAGACAAGATTAGACAGGAGTCCCCGTGGACTATGATGTTTGCTGATGACATTGTGATCAGTAGCGATAGTAGGGAGCAGGTTGAGGAGACCCTGGAGAGGTGGAGATATGCTCTAGAGAGAAGAGGAATGAAGGTCAGTAGGAACAAGACAGAATACATGTGTGTGAATGAGAGGGAGGTCAGTGGAATGGTGAGGATGCAGGGAGTAGAGTTGGCGAAGGTGGATGAGTTTAAATACTTGGGATCAACAGTACAGAGTAATAGGGATTGTGGAAGAGAGGTGAAAAAGAGAGTGCAGGCAGGATGGAATGGATGGAGAAGAGTGTCAGGAGTGATTTGTGACAGATGGATATCAGCAAGAGTGAAAGGGAAGGTCTACAGGACGGTAGTTAGACCAGCTATGATATATGGGTTGGAGACGGTGGCACTGGAGGTAGCAGAGTTAAAGATGCTAAGATTTGCACTGGGTGTGACGATAATGGATAGGATTAGAAATGAGTACATTAGTGGGTCAGCTCTTTGGTCGGTTGGGAGACAAAGTCAGCGAGGCGAGATTGCTTTGGTTTGGACATGTGCAGAGGAGAGATGCTGAGTATATTGGGAGAAGGATGTAAAGGATAGAGCTGCCAGGCAAAAGAAAAAAAGAAGGCCTAACAGAAGGTTTATGGATGTGGTGAGAGAGGACATGCAGGTGATGGGTGTAACAGAACAAGATGCAGAGGACAGAAAGATATGGAAGAAGATGATCCGCTGTGGCGACCGCTAACTTTTCCATATTACTCTCACTGCACCACTCGGAGTATTTATATCACTGTATCTGAGTGGGGAATCACAGCTGTACAGCAGCTGACTGGAAAGAGAATTATCGGTATACAACATCTAGCATACGCTGCGTCAGCCATGCTGTCTATTGACCTGCTCTCATATGGCAAATGCTTCAGAGCCTTTCCTGTACGGACCTCTCGGTTCAGAAACAGTTTCATCCCAAGAACTATAAATGCACTCAACCAGTCCATCAAGTGCTCCTTGTAGAACTGTTTGTACTTATAAGTACAACTAGCAAAATACCCGCGCTTCGAAGCGGAGAAGTAGTGTGCTAAAGAAGTAATGAAAAAGAAAATGAAACATTTTGAAAATAACGTAACATGACTGTCAATGTAATTGTTTTGTCACACATATAAACATATATATATATACATATCTATACATATACACATATATATATACACACACACATATATACATACATATATATCTACATATATACACATACATATACATACACACATACATACACACACACATATATACACACAAATACATATATATATATATATATACATACACACACACATATATAAACGTATACATACATATCTACATATATACACGCACACACACACACACATATATATATATATATATATATATATATATATATATATATATATATACACTCTTTGGGGTGCAAGCAACTGTTGCTGGGGGTGGCAGAATCCATCAAGGAAGAAAAATGAAAAACATTATTTGTACAAAGTCTTAATTTATTTATCCATTCCTAAATAATTAAATGGGCAGGCTATTTCGTATCAGTGCAATACGCTGTTTGTTAAAACGGATGACTCCCGCTCTTACGTGCAAGTCTGCGTGGATATTATGAACTATCGTATCTGTTCAAGTTCTATTTAAATTTTAAATAGAAGGAATTTTTATTTAGTTGACAGAAATATCTTTGGTAGGAATGGTAAAAACAGACAGGAATATTATTCCTGAATAAATCAACTCAAACCTTAAATAACTTATAATATTTTGCTCTCCATAAAAATATATCCTGTCTAAATTATACAAGTTAGAAATAAAGTAAACGTTAAAAGAACAAACATTCAAATTTCTTTACTCTTATGTAATTTTATATAAAAAATAAACTTAGATTTTAAATATCCCAAAAGATTTTGCTCTCCATAAAAATATATCCTGTCAAAATTATACAAATTCAAATATGAACATGCTGCATAAAAAAACCTGGAAATATAAATAAAATGTGTTCCTTTCAGCAATAACAAATCAAATCATTCAGTTGTCTTTGCTCATATGTCATTTTAGAGCTGGACACCTGGCATCTTTTTTTGGCAACAAGTTCGTTTATGTTTGGTGTGAGGTTCTGTGTTGTGGAGATTCTCATGATGGACTGCAGGTGCTCATCAGTGAGGCGACTCCTGTGTGCTGTTTTGTTAGTCTTCATCACTGAGAAGAGCTTCTCACACAGATATGTGCTACCAAACATGCACAAGGTTCGAGCCGCATGTAGATGGAGCTGGAGCATTTCTGCGGTAATGGAGTGAATAAACTGTGCAGGCCCTGCAGTATCGTACTTTGCCTTCAGTGTGCCATTACACTGCAGCTCAATCACCTCCATCTGAATCTGCACAAGTGCAGTTTCCACATCGACGGCAAATGGGTTGCGAAACAAGTCAAAATTCTTTTTTTGTTCTTCAAAGTCACCAAAGCGCCGTACGAATTTAGTGCGCAGTGCGCTCAGTTTATCAGCAAAGTGCGTATTTGGAAACACCGTTGTGCCGAATTGGTTCAACATTACTTGGCAACAGGGAAAGTGGGGCAAGTTGCACTGGTGCATTTGTGTCTCCCATAAAAGCAGCTTCACTTGAAATCACTTTGTGATTGTGCACGGGTAAAAACGTCTGCTGAAGTGTCAGATTCTTCTTTAACTCTTCTGCTTTCTGTATCTTCTGCATTGCATTCAGGTCTTTCAGGTTATCCTGATGTTTTGTCTCATAGTGCTGTCTTAGATTAAATTCTGTAATTACAGCCACATTAGCTCCACAAATGAGAGACACGGGTTTACCGGCAATGTCAGTAAACATATA
The DNA here is from genome assembly GCA_026402145.1 of Polypterus bichir lapradei. NCBI lineage: Eukaryota > Metazoa > Chordata > Cladistia > Polypteriformes > Polypteridae > Polypterus > Polypterus bichir. The sequence continues at coordinate 55,028,307 of JANRMT010062841.1, read as the reverse complement.
CAAAGCCTCCCATCGGTTTTTAAAGGCTCTATTTTCAGAATCAACTTTTCTCTTCAGCATCATGTGGGCTAGCTTCGCAATAATTTGCAGCATCATAAGCTAGACTTGATTAACGCAGTAAGTGTTCGGCAAGGCAGCTGAAGCGCTGCATTATGGGATCTGTAGTTTATTGTGTTACCAGCGCTTCATATACCCGGGCCATTAATAACAATAATACAGTATATAAAATGATCTCGCGTGCCGGATATAATTACACGCCGGGCCGGATGTGGCCCACGGCCCTTGAGTTTGACACATATGGACTAAATAGAACTTGAAAAGATTTTCGTATTTTTTCGTACATCGCGCCCGCGTGCTATTGTGGTTTTGCCTGCATGCCTCAATAAGTCACCCTCCCCTCGCTCTTACTTTTTTACCGTTCATCTAATGAATACACTGAGTATGGCTTTACCAAAACAATCATTGATGGCGAATAAAGTATCCATTATTCGAGTATGTAGATCGGGGTATATATCTATACTAATAAACGGCAAAGCCCTCACTCACTCACTCACTCACTCACTCACTCACTCACTGACTGACTCATCACTAATTCTCCAACTTCCCGTGTAGGTAGAAGGCTGAAATTTGGCAGGCTTATTCCTTACAGCTTCCTTACAAAAGTTGGGCAGGTTTCATTTCGAAATTCTACGCGTAATGGTCATAACTGGAAGCTGTGTTTCTCCATTTACTGTAATGGAGATGAGCTTGAAACCCGTGGGGGCGGAGATTCGTCTGACATCATCACGCCTCCTACGTAATCACGCAGTACGTAGAAAATAAGGAAGAGGCCCAAAAAGCGCTTTAGAAAACATACATTATATAATTGAGAAGGCAGCGAAACAATAAGAAGCGAGCGAGTGAAATATACAACCATATTCATGAGTTCTGCTACTTCGGAAACAAAGCACAGTGTAAACCTAAACTTTAAATTAAGTTCATAGACAGGCTGCCGCTGGCGTTTGTAATTTAGTGCCTGCCCATATAAGGCCGTCCGTCAGCGGCAATCCAATAGAAACACTGCCACGGGTGAATATTCACGGGTGAAGGACTGTGCTTATGCAGAGGAAGATGAGATGGTCAGGGTGGTGTTTGGCACAAACTCAGCGAAACTGCGAGAGAAAGTTTTAAGTACCGGGACTTCGGTAGCATTAGATACAGCCATGGACATAGCACGACATGGCAACAGCACAGCTGGGAACCTTCGATGCCTGTACACCGAGCGGCTCACGTGAACTGACGCAGTGCACATACAAAAAGCAAGAGTTCCGAAGAGCGCTGAACAAAAACCGAATTACACAATTGAAAAGGCAGCAAAAAAATATGAAGCGTCTGATACATACAAGATAAGTATGTAATAAGTGCAGCTACTGCAGAAACAAAGCACACGGTGGAAAAAGTGAATGTCCCGCTAAAGGAAGACAGTGTAAAAAAAAAAAAAAAACCCGTGCATGCAGTGTGTCAGGTCTCAGATAAAGAAGAAGACGAGCTGTTTATTGATGCAGTAAGAAACGTGTATATATATACCCCGATCTACATACTCGAATAATGAATACTTTATTCGCAATCAATGATTGTTTTGGTAAAGCCATACTCAGTGTATTCATTAGATGAACGGTAAAAAAGTAAGAGCGAGGGGAGGGTCACTTATTGAGGCATGCAGGCAAAACCACATTAGCACGCGGGCTCGATGTACGAAAAAATATATCTTTTCAAGTTCTATTTAGTCCATATGTGTCAAACTCAAGGGCCACGGGCCACATCCGGCCCGGCGTGTAATTATATCCGGCCCGCGAGATCATTTTATATACTGTATTATTGTTATTAATGGCCCGGGTATATGAAGCGCTGGTAACACAATAAACTACAGATCCCATAATGCAGCGCTTCAGAAGCCTTACCGAACACTTACAGCGTTAATCAAGTCTAGCTTGCAAGTTATTGCGAAGCTAGCCCACACAATGCTTAAGAGAAAAGTTGATTCTGAAAATAGAGCCTTTAAAAACCGATGGGAGGCTGAGTATATGTTTACTGACATTGCCGTTAAACCCGTGTGTCTCATTTGTGGAGCTAATGTGGCTGTAATTACAGAATTTAATCTAAGACGGCACTATGAGACAAAACATCAGGGTAACCTGAAAGACCTGAATGCAATGCAGAACATACAGAAAGCAGAAGAATTAAATAAGAATCTGACACTTCAGCGGACGTTTTTACCCATGCACAATCACAAAGTGATTTCAAGTGAAGCTGCTTTTATGGGAGACACAAATGCACCAGTGCAACTTGCCCCACTTTCCCTATTGCCAAGTAATGTTGAACCAAGTCGTCACTACGGTGTTCCCAAATACGCACTTTGCTGATAAACTGAGCGCACGGCGCGTTGGTGACTTTGAAGAACAAAAAAAGTCCGTCTACATGCGGCTCGAACCTTGTGCATGTTTGGTAGCACATATCTGTGTGAGAAGCTCTTCTCAGTGAT
>JANRMT010062841.1:55007314-55020786 GCA_026402145.1 Polypterus bichir lapradei | reverse complement strand
TGAGTGTTGCTGTCATCAAGGACTTGATTATCATTATTTCTTTCAATCAGGTTCGTATTTGTAGGATGTGTTGTGTTCAAGTTACATTCCGTGTTTGTCAATCGTTGTAAAGATAACAGGTTTCATTCATCGATTCGTTTCTTACTGCATCAATAAACAGTTCGTCTTCTTCTTTATCTGAGACCTGACACACTGCATGCACAGGTTTTTTTTTTACACTGTCTTCCTTTAGCGGGACATTGACTTTTTCCACTGTGTGCTTTGTTTCCGTAGTAGCTGCACTTATAAATATGCTTGTATGTATCAGACGCTTCATATTTTTTTGCTGCCTTTTCAATTGTGTAATTCGGTTTTTGTTCAGCGCTCTTTGGAACTGTTGCTTTTTGTCTGTGCACTGCGTCAGTTCACGTGAGCCGCTCGGTGTACATGCATCAAAGTTTCCCAGCTGTGCTGGTGCCATGTTGTGCTATGTCCATGGCTATATTTAATGTTACCGATGTCCCAGCACTTAAAACTTTCTCTCGCAGTTTTGCTGAGTTTGTGCCAAACACCACCCTGACCATCTCATCTTCCTCTGCATAAGCACAGTCCTTCACCCGTGAATATTCACCCGTGGCAGTGTTTCTATTGGATTGCCGCTGACGGACGGCCTTGGGCAGGCACTAAATTACAAACGCCAGCAGCAGCCTGTCTATGAACTTAATTTAAAGTTTAGGTTTCCACCGTGCTTTGTTTCCGTAGTAGCATCACTCATGAATATGGTTGTATGTCACTCGCTCACTTCTTATTGTTTCGCTGCCCTTCTCAATTATATAATGCATGTTTTCTTCAGCACTTTTTGGAGGTCTTCCTGGTTTTCTACGTACTGCGTGATTACGTGGGAGGCGTGATGATGTCACACGAAACTCCGCCCCCACGGCTTTCGCGCTCATCTCCATTACAGTAAATGGAGAAAAACAGCTTCCAGTTATGACCATTACGCGTAGAATTTCGAAATGAAACCTGCTTAACTTTTGTAAGTGAGCTGTAAGGAATGAGTCTGCCAAATTTCAGCCTTCTACCTACACGGGAAGTTGGAGAATTAGTGATGAGTGAGTGAGTGAGTGAGTGAGTGAGTGAGTGAGTGAGTGAGTGAGTGAGGGCTTTGCCTTTTATTAGTATAGATTACCTCACTGTAAACTTTCGAAACAATTATAATATTGCACAACCTGAGCCACTTTATAAAGCGCGTATTTACATATGATGACGATATCATTTTTAAGATGAAACGCAGCAAAATGTGTTTATTATATTATACAGATAAAACTTTAACTTAATTTAAATAATCTATATTGCTAATAAATAAACGGACACGGTGTCGCAGCGCTAGCAAGGAGCTGGCGCTCCGTTCACGGATTGTTCCTGCCTTGTGCTGTATTCTTCTAAACATGTACTACAAAGATATTTCAATGTTCCTTAAAAGTTTTGAAGAATCGGCGTTCTAGGCTTACAGATGGCTTAACGTCTGTTACAGAGCTGATTGTGTGGCGATTGGGTATTTGGATAAAGAAAAGGAAGGACAGGAATTGGAGGTTAGTACGTTTGAAAGAGACAGTACTGCTGCAATAAATTATTTCATCGAAGGTCGCACACGGCAAAGCAAGCATCTTGTGTGAGGCAGGAACAATCACTGTGCCACCGTGTTCCCATGTTTAATAACATGCTCTAGCTCCTATCATCATGAAAATGATATTGCGTATACATCTCAGTATTTTAATTATTCAGAGAGCTGTAATATCACAAATGGAATGGATTCTGTGTCCTGTTGAAGGAAAAGAATGCCCGGAAGCAAGTAGTGATTCACACACATAGAGCCTATAGAAGATCAAATACAAAACAAAGCATTTAACGTGATACTTTAGATATGATGGGATTTGAGAAACTAGTAAATTAAACGATTTTAAGATGAAGTTTATGATGTTCTACTTTAATGACGAAATAAACTACGTGATTAAAGTGGAAATTTCGAAATTAAAGATGACATTTCGTACTTTTTTCCCACTGTGCGCCTATTTTTTTTCTCTGTACCCTAATAAGCTTTCATATGACACTCAGACGGTGGGCTACGACTTGTGGCGACTGATATCTGACAACTTCTTTTTTATTTCGGGCACTGTGCGACTTTGTGAACTTGAGCTTTCGGGTTTCTCTGACACTCTATGTTACTCGATCAACTTCCTTTTGTTGTTTATACCACTTTTTAAACCAACAAATAGTATGTTTTTCCTTGCCTCCACTTGCTATTTGCTGAAATTCTATTTTCCCCCATGCTTTTGCCATTGTCTTTTCACAGAAGGCTGAGCTTAAGGGCTATTTATATTGATTTGCATATTCAAACAGGCATAATTCTGGGAGGAGATGGGGCAGGACAGCAGGCATGTGCACGTGCATTACTTTTCACGCTGACCAGGATTTATGTAGCGGAAGAACGTGGAAGTTAGCAAACGCAAAGATTTATGATTCTGGATTTTTTTGTGCGTAAGCAGATTTCCACTTTTGTGCTTACACCATGTTATTACAGTGTGAATGGCGTTATGCATGAGGCCCCAGGTGTCCAACGAGCTTCTTCTGGCAGCACTTCTGGGTGTGGCAGAAAAGCTGCTAAATAGGCCTCGGCAAAGGACCAGGCACCCCCTGGTGGTGGCCATGGTCCGGTGGCAGGGTCGAGCTTCCATGTTCCAATCCCATGGCCCAGATACAAACCAGGGGAGCTGCCCTCTAGCATACTGGGGGACATAGTGTCCAGAATAAGCTCTCTCCCCGAGTCCTTCCATTATCGAGGCATCCTAGCCTCACAGAGATGTTAATTATTGGATGGAATGATGCTGATTGCAACAAAAGTTTGTCATCATTTTACTCAGTAATTTTGCTGAATCAGCCCGCTATCTAGGAGTTATCTTTGACTTTAGCATGTCATTTAAAGCGTACATTACAAAATTTTCCAAATCATGTTTCTTCCATCTTAAAAATGTTCACTGGATATTTAAACTGTTCTTTATACAGTTTCCAGTTAATCCAAAATGCTGCGGCAAAGAATTATGACAAGAACAAGAAAATACATACACATAACTCCAGTTCTTAAATCCTTACACTGGCTCCCGGTTAAGTTTAGGGCAGATTTCAAAATCCTCCTTTTAACATATAAAGCGTTGAATGCCCAAGATCCAGTTTATTTATCTGAACTTATGACTTACAAACCAGAACATGCATTAAGATGTCAAAGTGCTGGTCTGCTTATGATTCCAAGGATTAATAAAATAACAGTGGGAGGTTGTGCTTTTAGTTACAGTGCCCCTAAACTGTGGAACAGTTTTACTGCTACTATAAGAGATGCCCCTTCAATCTCAGCTTTCAGATCCCGGCTGAAGACTCACTACTTCAGTTTAGCATATCCTGATTAAGCTGCTGATTAACTGTACATACTGCATCTCTGTTGTTAGTCATTAGCACTAAAACATAAGTAATATGATCATTATAATTTATTACTAACCCTCAATTATTCTTTTTCTCTTCTTGGTATTCAAATAGTGGCACTTGGTGCCACTGCCCCTACTGCCAAGTTCTTTTGTCTTCCTAAGGAAAAGTCATCTCAGATGGAGGATCACAGGAATCATCAGGTAAAATGTCCTTTGATCAGATTGACTGGCCCAGCACTGACTCAGCTATGGAATGGCCAGTAGAGGGAGGCAACTTGATGGCCAAGGTATTCAGGACTCTGAACAAATTCGAATCCTCATATGTGATATCATCTACTGTTGAATTCTGCTCTGTACTTGTAATATTTCTATTGCACAATTGTATTGATTTCAGGATTACTTGTGTTCTATTCTGTGTATTGTATTGTATTTACCCTCCTTTTTTGACACCCAGTGCATGCCCAACCTACCTGGAAAGGGGTCTTTCTTTGAATTGCCTTTCCCAAGGTTTCTTCCATTTTTTCCCTATAAGGTTTTTTTCTTTTGGGAACTTTTTCTTTGCCTTCTTGGAAAGTCAAGGCTTGGGGGCTGTCAAAAGGCAGGGCCTGTTAAAGCCCACTGCAGCACTCCTTGTGTGATTTTTGGATATACAAAAATAAATTGTATTATATTATATTGTATAGATATTGGTAGATGTTTATGTAAATAATGGTAATTTGTAAGTTTTGCATTTGTGTAGTTTAGCTAATAGTTAGACCTTTTCATACATATGGGCATCATGAGTGTCTTAAAGGGACCGATTAAAGGTACATAGTGGGACTAGAGAAGGAATTACATAGTGAGAATGGAGAAGGAATATGACACTTTATTATCACCATGTTACAGTGGTTGGACTGGGACTTTTACAATCAAATAAGGTAAGACAATGAGCAAGTATTAAAGTGAAAGATACCACAGTATATTTTCACTGTGCAATATTATCCCCTCAAGTGATATTACAAATAAGTGGATTGTGAGTAATATTGGTTCCCATAATCTCTGATAGGTAGGCAAACATTTTTTCCCAGTTTTGTCTGAAGCACATGACTAAAGCCACTTAAAAATTATTCTATTCAGAGGGGGATGGCAAATTTAATGACTACAGTTTGTAGATCTTGTCACTGGATGATGTCAGATTATATGACTACATATCACATGGTATGGCAAATTAGATGGCTACAAGATGACTTTGCAGTACAGTTTCCCATTTCCAAAGTGTCACTAACTCACCCCTTTTTATGACAGCCAATAACATGCTGCCTGATTGAGCCAGTGCCTGTGCGACAGGGTTAACAGGTATGAAAAGTTTAGCTATAATCTCTGCCCATTTTTTATTTTTTTCCATTCTGTAATAGTATGTAAATCATACAACGTCAGACAGGCCAGTTTCTCTTCTGTTTGTCAGGTCCAAAACACCCACATTACTTATTCTTCGCTGCTGCATCTATATGCATTGTATTATGGCTTAAGTCAAAATCAAACCTGTATGATTTTGTCAGGGATAGTCACACAGTTGTATGACTGATTCCCTGGACAACTAGACAACTGGAGGTGATAGGAACATGCTGTGACTGCCTTTGGCTTGTTAAGCTTATGTAAATGAAGACTGAGACTAAAAATCACTGGAAAAGTTGTGTGATGTGACATGGCTGTAAGAAAGGCAGGTGCCTAACAACATCACTCACAATAAGAGTCATGGCCTGGGGACATTTTAGATAACCTGCTGTATGTCAAGATAAATGTTAGCTGTGTATGATTGTTTTAATTGGATTATGCTATGTTTTACACAGCTTGTCAGCAGCTCATTCCAATGTACACTGAATCACACACAACTGTGTATGAAGCAATAAGGAAGAGAATTAGCAGCTCCAAGCCTAAAAACAAAATTGCAAACAATGTTAAGGACCCATTTCAGCTGTAGGGACAGGACGACTGGTTGCAATCGAGGGAAAGATGAATGCGGCCAAGTACAGGGATATCCTGGACAAAAACCTTCTCCAGAGTGCTAAGGACCTCAGACTGGGCCGAAGGTTTACCTTCCAACAAGACAATGACCCTAAGCACACAGCTAAAATAATGAAGGAGTGGCTTCACAACAACTCTGTGACTGTTCTTGAATGGCCCAGCTAGAGCCCTGACTTAAACCCAATTGAGCATCTCTGGAGAGACCTAAAAATGGCTGTCCACCAACATTTACCATCCAACCTGACAGAACTGGAGAGGATCTGCAAGGTGGAATGGCAGAGAATCCCCAAATCCAGGTGTGAAAAACTTGTTGCATCTTTCCCAAGAAGACTCATGGCTCTATTAGCTCAAAAGGGTGCTTCTACTAAATACTGAGCAAAGGGTCTGAATACTTAGGACCATGTGATATTTTAGTTTTTCATTTTTAATAAATCTGCAACAATTTCAAAAATTCTTTTTTTTTTGTCTGTCAATATGGGGTGCTGTGTGTACATTAATGAGGGAAAAAATTAATTTAAATGATTTTAGCAAATGGCTGCAATATAACAAAGAGTGAAAAATTGAAGGGGGTCTGAATACTTTCCGTACCCACTGTAGATGATGCATCTGTAAGCTCTTATTGTCACATTCAAAAGAACCCAATTCAAAAAAACTTCACACTTAAAAAGGAAGACCTCTCCTAGGAAGCAATAAGTCAGACGTTGAAGTGGTCAAATAATACCTACGGTCCACATCCATAAAACATTTACTTCTGTAGCACATTTTCATACAAAGGATGTAGCTCAAAGGGCTTTACACAAACAAAAAAGCAAGAAAAAAAACACATTAGTAATAAATAAAAATAATTAAAACATTACTTACCAAAAAAATTACAGAAGAATAAATTTGTATGTATTTACCTAACGTAGATATGCATGTAACAGAAGAAAAATCCTCATCTCATTTTGAAGAGGAGGACATAAAAAATGAAAAAAAAATTTTCCTGAGAAGCTGGAGAAAAAATAAAATCTGCAGAGATCCCAAGGCCAAAAGACCACCCCGCTCAATTATTCTACATAAATGTGTCACAATTACTGGATACTGTTGTGGAGCTGTTTCCCTTCCCCTTCCCAGCATATCAGGTGGATGCAGCATACTTAGGCCAGAGCCAGTGATGCATAGCACCATCATGGAATACCAGAAAAAAGGAAACACAAATAAGTAGTGATTGGTGACCAGCCTATAAAATATTACTTAATGAAAAGAGCCAATTTCCTCCTCCCCTAAGTATGAAGGAAAGCTCTTGATGCTAGTATTTAAGTCGCCAAGATAAAATCAGATTATATAAGTGTGTATTTAGCAGTTTTTTGAAATGTTCAGCCATAATGACTCAGTGTATCTGATGTGTAATGATAAAATATTCCAGATTTTTGTGACAATAATGACCTTATACACTTCCATGATCAGTAATTTCCAATTGGTTATAAGATTTGACTCTTGTAGGATTTCAACTAGTAGCTAGCAGAGTACACCTTCAAATGTATCTGAAAAACAGTACTGGGCAGGTTGTGATGGTGATGAATGGTAAGTGATTGCGCTTACGACTCCAATTTACAATAAATAATTCCAGAGACAATATAGTCCCACTTGGGGCAGCTTGGGATCATGAGAAAAACAGATGCTTAATTAAAGAAAAAGTGTGATGCGATGTAATAGGTAGGTATCAAATCAGAATTCCTTTCTTAAAAGGCAAGTGTGATAACCATTACACTGCCATTGCAAACTGTTTGCCACTTATTCTCTGTTGATAGATTACACTGTAGCATTTCATGCCACTTTTTCTGACCATGAATCTCCGCAGCAACTGCCCTAGGGGTCAAAGCCACAATTATATGTCAAAAGCCTGACTTAAGAATGAAGTATCCATGTGCCAAATTTAAATTTTGTTGCATAAAAAAGAAGCTGTACAAAAAGAACAAACTTACAATAATTGTGTTTTATATTATATTATATTATATTATATTATATTATATTATATTATATTATAACTGTACTAGACATTAAGCCCATTACAATAACGGGCACTAGAACAGTAGTGCATAAACATTAGTAGGAACAGCCTATATTAAATGGCAAGGGACCTTGTATGTGGTTGTAATATGCGTCACTGTATTGTGTGCCTTTAATTTCCTCTCGCAGTAATACTGGTTTGTATTTCCGTAAAATGACTGTAATTTTCTCTGACAGTAATACAGTGGAACCTCGGTTCACGACCATAATTCGTTCCAAAACTCTGGTCGAAACCCGATTTGGTCGTGAACCGAAGTAATTTCCCCCATAGGATTGTATGTAAATACAATCAATCCGTTCCAGACCGTACAAACTGTATGTAAATATATATTTTTTTAAGTTTTTAAGCACAAATATAGTTAATTATACCATAGAATACACAGCGTAATAGTAAACTAAATGTAAAAACATTGAATAACACTAAGAAAACCTTGAACAACAGAGAAAACTAACACTGCAATGAGTTTTAAGCACAGGGAAAAAAAGTAACATTTGAAAAATCCGTAATTTAATAAACAACCAAGAAAGTAACATTGCAACAATGCATGCGCGTCCCTGTGTGTCTGTGTCTCTCTCGCTCGCCTGTGTCTGTGTCTGTCTCATGGGCCTGTGTGAGTGTGTGTGTGTGTGTCTCTCTCGCTCGCACGCCTGTGTGTGTGTCTCTCTCTCTCGCGTGCGCACACGCCTGTGTATGTGTGTCTCTCTCTCTCGCGCGTGCCTGTGTGTGTGTGTCTCTCTCATGCACGCCTGTGTGTGTGTCTCTCTCGCGGGCCTGTGTGTGTGTCTCTCTCGCGGGCCTGTGTGTGTGTGTCTCTCTCTCTCTCTCTCTTTGCACAGGGAGAGACTGAACACGTGCGGCCCCGCACATGCGCACTTCACCAGAAGACACACACACGGACACCTGGATGCACACAGGGGTTTTATTAAAGAGGATAGTTTTAGATAGTTTATAAGGTCAGGTTTAGATGTACAGATTACAGTGAAATTCTTCCTTGCATATCATAATAAACTCCCTGGCACCATGATTACCTTACCTTGAATCTTCTGTCTTCCTTACCTGAAAACCTACACAACACAGTTTACACAGATTACAAAGATAAGTTAATTTATTTGTCTCCATATAATACAAGATCTGAGATAAAGGAAACTCTAGCAAACAAACAATACTTTTTTTTCAAATTTCTGTAATTCATTGAATGAACAAAATTTTCCAATAACAATTTTATTAAATGTAAAAATCTAATGGTCTACTGATGGAACACAGCCAGGATATACATGTTTCTGAAGATCAATTTTTTATCAAAAAATATTTGCATATTATTCATATGAAATAAGAATGTATATTATATTATATTATATTATATTATATTATATTATATTATATTATATTATATTATATTACTTGAGAGACAGTCCCCCAGGATTTTGAACAGAGTATGATGGAAAGGCTTCTCTACTTTAATGGTTCTTAGAGATATGGTGTTAGTGGATATGTGTTCCAGACAAATTGGCCTAAGGATCCAGGCAAGAAACAATCAAAAATATGACTCTTATATTTAGCTCCAAATAAAGCTAAGATATATTTTTTCTAGAACATGGTTACCATGACCCACTCTTGAACCCAGGTTTAGGTAGTAGTAATCACTGATGTATGTCTTTTGGCAATTGACCCATGTAGCTTAATGGACTAAGCCTAAAAAAGCTGAATAGTACCATTATATGGGCTCTCCATTGGCAAAGGTGTAGGGTGAGGTGTGGATGCAATGTCTGTTGAGTATCAGGCAAAAGTAAGACAAATCTAGACATTCTAGATTTTGGCAGTAAAACCAGATGGCCAAAAATATAGTTGCTGCCACAGTGCTAAAAGGAAGGTCTTTGTATGAGGGGATACTTTGATGAAGCAATGGAGGATACATTTTAGATGGCATCAAATAAATTCTGCCAAACCATTTGACAAATCAGGAAGGGCAAAATGAACTTCATACAGGCTGTTTTCAGCAAGGTTGGGGAAACATTGATTTCAACCACCAATATCATCAACAGGTTGAAACCACTTTGACAGACTCCCAAACTTAGAACTTAGAGGATATGTGCTCCATGGAGGAGGCACAACAATAAATATTTGTTGGGGTTAAGTTCATTACTCTGGTTGAGTCTGTTGTGATAAAATGGCCCATAGTGACTGTAGTGACCTACAAAGACCAAGCACCAATTCCAACTGGTCCTTCCATATATTCATTGTGATCAGCAGAGACATTGAACCCCACCACTCTTTATTGGAATAAGTGGGTCCAGAAAAGTAAATGAGGAATGAACCAATAAAGGGGTATACAAAATAATATTAATACACAATTTCATATTTGCAGAACTCTTTAGTCATATTTTCTTTATATTTTTGGTCAATTTTGTATTACAACACCTGGGGAAGAGAGGATCTTCTTTTTGTCCCTCGTTATTGAAAGGTTTAGAGGCTAATATTACTTTTTCTCCACACTGTAGTGAGGTAATACAGCCTTAATTGCTGTCATGATCTTGGAGTTATTATACTAGGTGTTGACTAGGGCTAGATTCATGCAGGTGGTGAGTCTTCTATTTTTAAAGAATGGGTTTAGTCATTTGGCAAATTTTCAATAAGATATGATACATCCATCTGATGATTTTACTAAAACATGAATTTACAGCTCCAATGATATGACCTCAAGCAAACACAAAAAGTTCCTTCATCTTATAAGCTACATTATATTGCAAGTACACATTTAAGACCTATGACTTTGAGTATATATTCACAGTTTTGACTAGTCCAGAGCATGCAAAAATAAAAGTGATAAATGCTGAGACTAACTTAGCATGCTAACAGACACCACATCCTGTAACATTCTTTAGTCAAGGAGATTCTGAATGTGCCTTGAGTGATATAATATACATAAAAACTTATAATTCATATTTACATCAGGTAATGTTCCTAGTACACTTCCCCAAGGTCAAATTACTTTTGACCACTACCCTAATTCTATAGGAGTGATACAGTGGTTGATGCTGCTATTGCAGTTACTCAAAACTGGGAACAGATTTTGAACGTCCTCATTGCTTTTGTTGAGTTTGAAAATGCATGGCGTTTCACCATAAGGGTGAAACAAGAATAATTTTAAGGGTACTTAAGAAAAAACCTGTTGGATACACAAAGACTCAAAGCCCTAATTATTTCCTCTTCGTCTAACAAGCTAATGAACCAGAATGAGATAACCCCTGCACAAGTGCTACCTTTTTTGATATTCCTTGTCCATCTTCTACAAAATAAAGCTCAGTGGAACATTTAAAATGACATCTTTTTTATAATCAACTGTTTATTGAATAGCTAAATAACCAAATACGAAGTTTAACTAGAATAGTGTGCATGATTTCATTATTAAATGAAACACCTACACCCTCCACCGGTTTACCATCCACCTCATCATTCCCCAGCCCTTTGTACTAATACTTTCATTGCATTTACCTAGAACTGGCAAATAAGAAAGACAACCAAGTCTTTTGGTCCCCAGTACCTAAATATACATCTTTAATCAGCAAAGAGTACCACCCACAACCCAGTCCTGAATAATTTTATCTCAGTGCTAACACTTCCTATCATTAGTCCTGGATTCCCTACTATGTTTAATTAAGAAAAGTGGCTTTCCAAACCGAAACTGGGTAATAAGGCACTCACAAAATGAAATGAAACTATATTCATTTTAAAGATAACCAGCCCAGAAAGCAAGGACAGTGGAAGAGTTGAACAGGAGATAAGAGACTGCTTACTGTAACTCTCTATTGAACAAACATAAGAAAGCTTAAGTATGCATGAGTATGCTTTGTAATAAATTGGTACCTTTTCCGGTCCATTCCGGGTTTGGTTACAGTCTTCTGCAAAGTGTTGCTGGGACAAGCTATGGCACTCAGTGACACTAAAACTTAATAAAAGTTGGTCAGAGGATCACAGTTTTGAATGTTTTGAGATTTTACTTGAAAGCAATTTCCTAATAAATGAAAGTGTTAATATGTCACATCAGCTCTTGTCAGGTCTGTTTTAGCTGTTTTATGATTACTAAAATGAATACTGGTTTCACTATTGGTGATTTCCATTTTGGCACAATCTGAAATGGAACAAGTTGATACATGACCTGAATAAACGCACAATGGAAAAACTGAATAAATAGCCTATTAGAAAAAAATACTGATAACCTCATATTGCAATAATTCTGTCTTTTGTCATTGCAAAACCCTGTGCCAAAAGTGTCATGCAATATTATATAAACAAAAATCATTGACTTCAACATGAAACAGTTACAAGAGATGGAAAAATGGAATGAAAAAAATCATTAAAATATATCTTTGTGACAGTGTATGCAGGTAAGAATACTTAAATAGTAATGGGACTACTCTTTTTCTAAACAAAGAAATATTTTGTCTCCAATACACAATTCCATTTACTGTGTATGAATGAACTTTCAAATACTATCCTTGACTTACTTTCTAGACTGAGAATATTGCTAAGAAGCCAGCTTCACCTGAAAAACTAGCCCATATTTTTTTTCCATATCACTGTTTAAAAAACAAGGCTGCTAACTCTTTTAGCAATTGGCTATTAAAGTTCATACTCTTACTCAGATGGTACAGTGGTTGGCACTACTGTTTCACAGCTACAGATATCTGCATTATTTCCAGGCCAGATCATAATCTATACAGACATGTTAACATGTTATGTCTGCATTGTTTTTTTCCAAATATTTCAGTTTTCCTCTACACCCTGAAAATATGTGCTGTTAATTGGTAAAGGTACATTTATATCCATTATGGGTGAATGAAGGTGCATTGATAAATATTCTACTCATCTTACCCAGCTCATCAAATGATCCAAAGACCACCCTCTGATAAATGCTTTAGGTCAATTAAAACTAAAGCTAACAACATATATTTCTATTGCACATTTTCATATAAACGATGTAGCTCAAAGTGCTTTATAGGATGAACAGACATTCAAAACGTTTTTTTCACTGAGCCATAGCCCTCGGAAACCAAAAATGTAGCCATTCTTCAAATATTTGTGTTTTCTTTTATATTTTTACAGAGGTGTGAATGTGTGTGTGTGTATGTACGGTAAAGGTATAGTATACATACACTTTCACTTGTACATCCTCTATATAACTGCACTATCTGCAAATGTTTATAATGTGTGCTCTTTACTTTATGTTATACTAGCAGAATACCCGCGCTTCGCAGCGGAGAAGTAGTGTGTTAAAGAAGGTATGAAAAAGAAAAGGAAAAATTTAAAAAATAACGTAACATGATTGTTAATGTAATTGTTTTGTCATTGATATGAGTGTTGTTCCCATATCTATATCTATATATATATATATATATAGCAAAATAACCGCGCTTGGCAGCGGAGAAGTAGTGTGTTAAAGAAGGAAAGAGAAACAAAAGGAAACATTTTGAAAATAACGTAACATGATTGTCAATGTAATTGTTTTGTCACTGTTATGAGTGTCGCTGTGATATATATATATAGCAAAATAACTGCACTTCGCAGCGATGTCGTGTGTTAAAGAAGTAATGAAAAAGAAAAGGAAACATTTGAAAAATAATGTAACATGATTGTGAAAGTAATTGTTTTGTGTATTTGGCGGCAGCGTCACGAAGTTGTTTTCGTCTAGCTGCATTAGAAAATGTACCACGACATCTGACACGCCTCCTTTTTACTGTTTTCTCACAGCTTGGATTGCTGCTGTCATAATGGGTTTGAGTCTACATATATATGAAGATGTATATGTTATTATGTATATGTGTGTGTGTGTGTGTGTGTATATATATATATATATATATATATATATAAAATGTAAATAGGTATGTGTGTATATCTATACTAATAAAAGGCAAAGCCCTCACTCACTCACTCACTCACTCACTCACTCACTCACTCACTCACTC
>JANRMT010062841.1:54974020-54997314 GCA_026402145.1 Polypterus bichir lapradei | reverse complement strand
AGTGAGTGAGTGAGTGAGTGAGTGAGTGAGTGAGTGAGTGAGTGAGTCAGTGAGGGCTTTGCCTTTTATTAGTATAGATTAAGTTATCTGTTTGTGATGTGTTATGTTATAAGCAACTTCAAAGCAACAAAATTATATTCCTCTACATTAAGCACTGGAGATCAAAATGTGATTCTGATTCTAATCAGCAAGATTCTGAAAAGACAGGATGATTAGCTCCTTAAAATGTAAATTAAAATCCATTTTCAGAAGACAGACCAATGAATTCTCTCCCCATGTAAGCCACCTGCACACACTGGGTAGAAACCGTATAGCTGGCTCCTTTGAGGATGCAGGAAATTTCTAAACCACAATACTTGCTAATGCTGCACCTGCTTAAAAGCATCAGAAACATCTGTGAAAATGTAACTTCAGACATAGCTTGTATTGGTTATACATAAGTATGTGAAAAGAATGTTTGAAGTATACATTCTACAAAACGTATGTTACAACTGGATTGATGAATGGATGGATAGGTGCTTGCACAAATGGACTTCCTTTAATACAAATGAATAAAAAGTTATGTTAGGTATTCTGATTTTGATTCAGAGTATATGTTTTCATGATACATTGATGTCAAATACATGTACCTACACCTGTGTATAGCTTGTACAAATTACAACTGGCCATTTAAATCAAAACGTGAGAATGGAAAAAAAGAGAAAAGTGAGTGAATATTTAAAAAGTCTGAATTAGCATAAATAGCCCTAATTCGAGGTGTTCATAAGAAATGTAATAATTTAATTCACGGTGTACACTCTTAAAAATAAAAGTGCCAGGGTGATTCTTGAGAGAAATACCATAGGGGAAATTTTTGGTTCCCAAAAGACCCATCAGCAGGCAGGCTCCAGGAAAAACCTTTATTTATTTGGATCAATAACAAGCTCTATACAATAAATATCCATGAATAGATGATAACAGATTTGTAAAATACCAATATGGCATGACTTTAAAAGGACTCTTGGTGCATACAAAACCACAGGCTAAGTCCAAATGTTCTCTTAACCTGTTAGTGTTCTGCTAGGTAGCCTACTATACATTAAACACTTCTGTTTTTTTCTATGTATTAGAAAGTTTTTTCAAAGCAAAGAACCATTTTCCTATTCAGAGAACCCTTCCCAGAATGTAATGGTGCTTGGACAATCGATGGTTCTAGGATGAACCTAATGAAGAACCATAAAATGCCATTTAGGAATCACTATTTTTAAGAGTGTAGAATTACATAATAAACTGGAATCGTCTAAATATTGTCAGTTGTAATAGACATTTGTCAGTTTTCACCTTCTGACAGAGGTCCATAAAAAGCTTGATTTCCAAGTAAAGAATCAAAAATCAAAAGTAACATCTTATTTGTAATAACTGACTTTGAAATATGATTATTTGAAATCTGTCAATTTTATCCTTCCGAGAGTGGCTCTTGGAGGGCTAGGACCACTGGAAAATGTGTGATTAGCAGCTTTGAAATAGCATAAAACAGAAATGCACGTGCCTACTGTATATTACTGATCTCCATTTTTTTAAGTTTGTGAAAAGGAGTAATTTTGATATTCCATTGGGGGTAAACCCCTTAGGGTGTTTGACGTAGCATGCACAACTTGAAGTCCTTCTGATCATTTTTGCTGAAGACACCTATTGTTTTATTCATTATTATAGAAGTGCAATTTCCTGCACAAAATATGGTCCAAACATGGTCTAAAAATGAAGGTTTTTTTTGCAGTCTAGAAGGACAAAATAATATATTGCATGGGCAGTGGCGGGAGTGCCAAAAAGCTTGGCATCTTGCATAACTAGAAATCAAGACAAGTTGAATGGTATATCATATGTGGACGTGTTTTCTCATAACAGTGAGTCAGGAAGTGCCAGGCAAAAAAAAACATAAGTACTTATGAACACAAAATATACAGTTTATTACGTTTTGTAGGTTACTACAATATGCACTATTGTAGATGTGCTTGTGCTGTGTTCATTCACAATGAATCCTATATTGTGCTTGTAGTATTGTACAAAAAATTTTGAACAGATGCGCCTTTCTTTGCACTTGGGTAAGAAACTGAGCTAAAGTGAGTACCGTTATATTTTAAATACTTGTTGATCTGCGTGTCAGCTTCTTGTCAGCTAAACTGGCTCTTATGCCCGTATTTGGTTAGGGAAATATCACCAGAAATTTAAAGACGCCAAAACATGTGGCCTGATTTTTTTTTTTTTTTGTAACCACTGTAGTTAAGCGAGCACGAAGGCAACTTTAACTTCCCCAGAGTGAGAGCTAAAGAATAAAGGTGCCCCTTCCCCATCCCCTTTCTCTTTTGCACAGCCCTCACAATGAAGCTACGCTGCCCTGCCCATTTTTTCGTCTTCTCAACCTAACTAGACCACCACGTACCACCTTTTTTGGAGTTGCATCATAGGAATAGTAGTCCGCTTGATAGAAGGATCGGCAAAAGAAGACTCCTAAATCTACAAGTCCCACGATGCATTGCGAGAAAAGGGCGGCGATTCGCCACAGGCAGTGGAAAAAAAGGCGGGACGTCCGCCCATTTTTAGAATTAAATTAAATCTTAAATCAAAGAGCAGATTGCTGTTTTTGCTTTTTCTGTTGAAGACACATATCCATTATTTGATTTTAAATATGTGCAAAAAGGCTTTGGAATAATAAAAGGACAGGATGAAGATCTCACTTCTATTATATAATGGGGGGCGTTAATACATGCAGCCAGTGGGTTTGGCTGATACTGATTGGGGAAATGAGGGTGGGTGGTTCTTGCTGGGGAAAGAAAAAAAAACAGCAATTGCAAATACCCTTTGCAGACCTGTAAAATGCACAATAAATAAAAAACGGCATGCACGAGTCTGTGGATGATCGGATGAGCGAGTTTTAGATCGACGAGAACGAGGGCAACCCGTGTTTTTGGTTTGCATTTTTTGCCTTTTTGCTGCTGTCGTTGCTTTGGGGGTTGTACCGCCCTTCCTCACAAACCTGCCAGTCATCAGAGAGAGGAACCTGATTATCCCGGCCGGAGGAGCTACGCCACAGCCCAGCAGCAGCCATTCGTGGAAAATAGGCCGTCCTTCTCTGAGCTTCAGCCAGCCTCTGAATCCACACCGTCCGGCCTTTTTTTCTTAAACTACTCCTCTCTGTATTTTTATTAATGCGGGATGAGTGGTACGTTACCCTCCTCCCCTGCTTCCTTACCCCTCCCCTCGTTCTGCAAACCCCCCGTCTGCGTTTTGTTTCCGTTTCTGATTATTTATTTATTTTTATTTTGTGCGTGTCTGTGTTTTGTGTGGACATATCTTGCGCTGTGTTTCTATCGGAGGTCGACCTGTTAGCATTTTTTAATGTCTGAAAGAGAGTGAGACAACCTCCTTTAGGGTGTTACTTTGTATCCATTGGGTCGGGTTTCGGACCACGTTTTGAGTCCCCCCCGCCTCCCCTCCTTTATTTTAAATCGGAGGTGTATTATTAGTGACTGATTAAGTATAAAGTTGTTTTATATGTTTTATCGGTGATTTTTTTCCACAAGTATAAAGACGTCTTTTAAAGGCATGTTTTCTTTTTCCAGATCGAAAGAAAGAAACGATGGCGACGGATGGAGGCAAAACTGGCGGTGAATACAGTAATAAAGGCAAAACTTCTGGATCGCAGGTAAATTTGAATGCATCCTGCACACGATGTACAGCTGTCCTCCCCGTTTTTTGTTGTTGCCGCCTTCAGATGGACACTCCCTGCCCCCGTGTGCTTTGGTTACACGCTGGCTGTCATCCACACCTCCCCTGTCATATAACTTTGCTGTGTACATTTTTGGGAATCGAGGCAGTGCTTTGGGCTCACATAACTACTGCGATCGTGTGGAACGGATGTTTCAAAGGTAAATTCCGTTATGCATCACATGGCGCCGGTCGGGCTGACGACACTACTGTTACTTTTATTAGCAGTACCTGTCTTAAATGATAACTGAAAAGCCCTTTTTTCGAAACGTGTCTCTTATGACAGCCTTGATTCCGCTTTTTTTTACCCCGGTACCCCTCCCCCGTTTCAGGTGATGTTTTCCAAACGAGCATTTAATTCACACCCACTCTCTCGTTCTAAACCCGCCCACCTGTATTATTTATTTATTTCCATTTTTCCCCCTCTTACAGGACTCTCAGCCCTCTCCTCTGGCCTTGCTCGCAGCCACCTGCAGCAAAATAGGAGGGACCCCAGGCGAGGGACAAGGGGGTGGTCAGCAGCAGATAATTATTGACCCGAGCCAAGGCCTGGTGCAGCTACAGAATCCGCCACAGCAGCTGGAGCTGGTGACGACGCAGCTGGCTGGAAACGCCTGGCAGATTGTTGCCGCCGCCCCTACAGTGTCGAAAGACGGGATCGCGCACTCTGGGGTTGCCGTGGCCCCTGGTTCAGCAGCGAGCAGCAATGAGTGTTCTACGGCCAGCAAGAATAAAGCCGCCCCCGCCGGCACCAGCCATACAGCGGCCGGCCAGCAGCAGCAGTTTCAAGTCATCCACGTGCAGAATATGCAGAACCCCGCGGGGGGCATCCAGTATCAAGTGATTCCACAGATCCAAACAGTTGAGGGCCAACAAATCCAAATTAGCTCGGCGAACGTGCAGCACGACCAGATCCAGCTCATACCCGCCGGTAACAACCAAGCCATCCTCGCCACTCCGAGCAGGACGTCCTCCGCCAACATCGTGACCCAGAACCAAGCGATCCCTCTGCAGATCAGGCCTGGCATGTCTTTCCCATTGCAGCTGCAGGCACTCCCTGGCGCTCAAACTCAAGTGGTGACCACCTTACCCATTAACATAGGCGGAGTCACTCT
Source organism: Polypterus bichir lapradei (assembly GCA_026402145.1). Classification (NCBI taxonomy): domain Eukaryota; kingdom Metazoa; phylum Chordata; class Cladistia; order Polypteriformes; family Polypteridae; genus Polypterus; species Polypterus bichir. The sequence continues at coordinate 54,992,455 of JANRMT010062841.1, read as the reverse complement.
GGCATTGCCCGTGATAAACAATGTGGCTGCGGGAGGAGGGTCTGTCCAGCTCGTCCAGCCCTCCGACGGTGGGGTCTCCAACGGGAATCCCTTGGTTTCCACGCCTATCTCCACAGCTGTCAGCAGTGCCATGCAGGAATCTCCCTCCTCCTCCACCTGCACTACAACTACTACAACCACCGCCACCTCTCTGTCCAGCAGTGACAACCTGGTAGTGAGCTCTTCCGAGGCGAGCTCATACACAGGGGCGTCAGCCCCCACGGACACTGCCGGCGAGCAGGAATCGCAGGCACCTCCGGCCACGGACACCGCGGACAGTCAGAGTTCAAACCAGCTGCAGGCCAATGGTCTGTCCGATCAGCAGGGTCAAATACAGCAGGTGCAGATTGTGGGGCAACCAGTTTTGCAGCAGATTCAGATCCACCAGCCTCAGCAGCAGCTCCTACAGGGTCTTTCCCAACAGGCCATCCAGCTGCAGCCGGGACAGGCTCTCCAAGCAATCCAGCCGAACGTGCAGCTGCAAGCTGTGCAGAGTCCCACCCAGGTGCTCATCCGGGCCCCGACATTGACGCCTTCTGGGCAGATTAGTTGGCAAACGGTGCAGGTGCAGAACATTCAGGGTCTCCCCAACGTACAAGTACAGAATACAGGGGTCCCCCAGCAGCTTACGCTGACACCGGTGACTTCAAATGCGACCGGAGGCACTTTCGCCCAGATCGCACCACTTACTGTTACTGGGACGCCGATTACTTTGAACGCGGCACAACTTGCCTCTGTGCCAAACATTCAGACGGTGAACATCGGAAACCTTGGCACCGCAGGGGTACAAGTACAAGGATTACCTGTTACTATCACCGGGGTGGCAGGTAAGGCAGAATGCACTTGTGCATTTTTCACAGTTTGAAGGGTGAGGTTGGTGGATTATTTAATGGGAGAAGTTAGTGGATATTAGTGCTTGTATATAACTGTTCAACATACACGTTTTAAAGAGTTGGTTTTGACCTTCATTATATGCAGGTTTGGAAAAATATACTGTAGCTTCTTCTGTTTTGGCTTCTAGTTTCTTTTAAATTTGAAAGAGCTGAATTTGGAAAATTTTCTTCGAATGCGGAGAATGGAAATAGGAATACTGTACAAATTTAAATATATGTGTGTTTTTGGAGTATTTATGTATATTTTCAAAGTGCAGGAAGACCTTTTATGTTTTCTTTTAAATGTTATGCAAACATGTTTCATTTTTATGTAGTTTTTGGTTTGTTTGCAGATTTATGTCTTAAAATAGACTATTGTCCAAAGCAGTGCAACTAAAAGAATCCCCAAGTCAAAAAATTAAAATTGTCCAGGGGTTATTGAATGCATGTGTTGTGGTCAGTTATGTGTCTGTGCAAATTTTATTCTTGATGAGAGTTGTGTGGATTTTTTTTTTGTGTATGTTTTGTGATATTTGCACATATAATTTGTCATCAGTATTATTGTTAGTTTATTTAGTTATACATTTTCTTCATTGTACTGTATTCTAGTATTTTGTAATTCGTTTTTTTCATATTTGTAGCAAGTGTTAATTTGATACAGTTCATACTTTTGCTTCACAGTTCTGGGGATCGATGTTAAATTTCTTTATGTGGTTTTTGTTGGTTGGGAGTTTGCAAGTTTTATCTGTCTCTGAATTAGGATGTTCTCCATGTAGTTTGGCTTCTCTCACATTACAGTGATGTGCATGTTAGGTTCAATGGAAACTGTGATTTGGTTTGTTATGCATAAGAATTAAAATGCCCCACAGCAGACTGACATCTCTTCCAAAACTGGTTCCTACCTTGTGCCTGATTCTTTTAAAATAGGCTCTTTTTAATGATAAAATGGATGGGTAGATCAATTAGTGGGTGTGTATGTCCAGCCATGGGCTAGCGTCCTTTTCATCATTAGCTCCAGATCTCCACCTTATGCTGCTAGCTCTCCTTGGCTGTATAATGGGTACAACCCTTTCAGAAAATCTGAATGTATGGATGGAAATATTTATTGCTAATATTGCTTCTTTTGGTCATTCATTTTAATGTTTGTAATTAGACTGTTGCAAAGTAACAATAGCAACTTGACACTAAGTCTTTGCAGATTTTGAGCGATTCTTTTATTTTGATACACTGAACAGAGCTGCAGAAATTTTTAGTTTGACTCTTGACAGTATTTTAAAGACAATAACAAGTAAAAACCTAACTAAATGTTTGTGTTGTAAAATCTTTTTCCTGTTTATACTAACAATTTTTAGATCATTTGAAGTTTGTGCAATGAAGTTATTGTAGAATTGTTCTAATATGTATTTTTCATGGTGATCTTAAAGTAAACTGTATTCCAAACAAATTATTCAGAACAGGGAAAAAAAAGGTAGCCACAATAAACCGGTTCCGAATGACTGGGATTTAATTAACTACCTTAAACATGTTTTCTTTATTAAATGGCATATGCCTCCTCAGAAAAGCTGCAAAAGGCAAAGTGAGAATTTTAGTGCAGACCTCTGTAATCTGTCTGGAATTTAATGCTCCATCTCCTGCTAGATTTACTTGAAGTTAAAATTGTACCTATAATTACATTTCACTTAAATCCTACATTGTCATTTTCAACTAATAATGATTTTCTGTATTAAAAGCCTTCAAAATATAGATTATTATATATATTATTAGTATCATTAATACACAAGTCTATTTACTGAATACTCTTAATTTGATCTGATTTAACTTCTAACTCATAAATCCAATTATTTAAATATATTATTCAGATAAGCATTAAGAATAGTGCAAATTAAGCATTTAATTATCACTTCAACACTAGTTTCCAGTAAATAATACTCTTGGACTGGTTTTAGTATCACTTGCAGCATGTACCGTGTATTCATAAAGAAGTGTTTTCTGGGGGTATAAAAGCAAAATATTAATCAGATACACTTCTGTAGAATGTAGTAACAAATTTAGAAGTAGACGACAGGTGTATACAATGTTTTTTTAAATGTGATTATTTAAAAATGAAACTAACACTAGTAAGTTGCCACCATTACCAAGGAACTGAAACACATGCATACACAACTTAACAAACTCATGAAACAAAATGACTATGAAGCATGTGAAGCAATATCAGTCACAGATTACATGCATAAAGTGAACCCTCTCAAAACTCTAATAGAAAATGTACTTGTTATCCAAAAATTAATTCTTTATGATTTTCTAAAGAATATATAGTAGTTGGATATGTTTAGGTAATTTAATAAAAAAGAAATCTACTTCTTTTTATTCTTGGGCTTCTTATAATACTTACCAAGGCTGTGGTCTATATCCTAAAGTAAATTTTTATCTTCACTCTCTTTTTTTTTTTTTTTTTTTTTTTATAATATATAATTTCTTCCAAAATGTTTTTTTTTCATTACTTAAAATTACCTAGAAATAACCACTTCATAATAGTAACAACAGTCTATTGAATGAAGAATTAATATTTCCAAAAATGCTTTTTGTATGTCAACTGTTTAAAAAACATAATACTTCTTCTGTTAAAAAATATCTTCATATATTTTTTAGCTGTACTTTTTCATTCTTATAAGGTGTGGAATGAAGTAGCATTTTTTTTAATAACCTTGTCACTTGCAACAAGCACACCCACTGTGGAAGACATACTTAGATAATTTTTCCTTAGGTCTTTTTTAAAAGCACAAACAACAAAAAATAAGGATGCATTCTGAGCTAATTAAGTAATATATAAGCAAAAATAAACACTCCAACACTCCATGTCATTTTAGTAGTGTGCCGCATCAGTTAGCACTGTCATATCTCCGCTTCAGAGGGCTATTTTCAGATCCCTATCTGGACACTCTTAATGTAGGTTTATTCATATTAAATGACAATTTATATGTTTTAGGTTGGTTGCTGTATGAACAAGTATTGGGGGGGGGGGGGGGTTGTGTGCACCCTATGATGAATTGGTACCCAGTTTAAAGTTGGTTGCCACCTTGTGTATAATGCTGTTGAAACAAACTCTGTTACCCGTGAGTCTGAACTGAGTTAAGTTATTTGATGATGGATCGATTGCCTCTATGGGATTGAGTAGGTTTTTTTTGTAAGATGTAACCTGAATATTGAGATGTAATATGTTTCTATGAGGAAAAAAAGTGTGTAAATGACTTTTTAAAAATATATCTTTTTCAAACAAGAAGCAAATATAAAAATGTTTTTGGGTGGTTTTGTGGTATTGGCAAGCATCCTGAAATTACATATATGTAAAAAATAGTGAATTTCCTCTTTAGATTATATCTCTGTTAACTATCCTTTTATTTTTCAGACTACTTTGCTTATTTTAACATTTAATTTCACAAATTGTTTTAAAAGATTAAAAAGAGGGCTGTGCACGGTAGTTCAGTAGTGTGCGGTGTTTCTTCACTGCTTCATGGAACCGTTTGGTTCCTAGTGCCCATCTGTATGATGTTTACATGTTCTGACTGTGCCTGTTTGAGTTTTCTCAGGGTAGTTTGGTTTTTCTGATATACAGGTGCCGGTCATAAATCAACTTTGTCATGATATTCTAATTTTATTTCAGTAATTCCATTCAAAAAGTGAAACTTGTATATTAGATTCATTCATTACACACAGACTGATGTATTTCAAATGTTTATTTCTTTTAATTTTGATGATTATAACTGACAACTAATGAAAGTCCCAAACTCAGTATCTCGGAAAATTAGAATATTGTGAAAAGGTTCAATATTGAAGACACCTGGTGCCACACTCTAATCAGCTAATTAACTCAAAACACCTGCAAAAGCCTTTAAATGGTCTCTCAGTCTAGTTCTGTAGGCTACACAATCATGGGGAAGACTGCTGAATGGCAGTTGTCCAAAAGTCGACCACTGACACCTTGCACAAGGAGGGCAAGACACAAAAGGTCATTGCTAAAGAGGCTGGCTGTTCACAGAGCTCTGTGTCCAAGCACATTAATAGAGAGGCGAAGGGAAGGACAAGATGTGGTAGAAAAAAGTGTACAAGCAATAGGGATAACCGCACCCTGGAGAGCATTGTGAAACAAAACCCATTCAAAACTGTGGGGGAGATTCACAAAGAGTGGACTGCAGCTGGAGTCAGTGCTTCAAGAACTACCACGCACAGACGTATGCAAGACATGGGTTTCAGTTGTCGCATTCCTTGTGTCAAGCCACTCTTGAACAAGAGACAGCATCAGAAGCGTCTCACCTGGGCTAAAGACAAAACTGCTGCCGAGTGGTCCAAAGTTATGTTCTCTGATGTAAATTTTGCATTTCCTTTGGAAATCAAGGTCCCAGAGTCTGGAGGAAGAGAGGAGAGGCACAGAATCCACGTTGCTTGAGGTCCAGTGTAAAGTTTCCACAGTCAGTGATGGTTTGGGGTGCCATGTCATCTTCTGGTGTTGGTCCATTGTGTTTTCTGAGGTCCAAGGTCAACGCAGCCGTCTACCAGGAAGTTTTAGAGCACTTCATGCTTCCTGCTGCTGATGAACTTTATGGTGATGCAGATTTCATTTTCCAACAGGATCTGGCACCTGCACAAAGTGCCAAAACTACCAGTACCTGGTTTAAGGACCATGGTATCCCTGTTCTTGATTGGCCAGCAAACTCGCCTGACCTTAACCCCATAGTAAATCTGTGGGGTATTGTGAAGTGGAAGATGCAATATGCCAGACCCAACAATTCAGAAGAGCTGAAGGCCACTATCAGAGCAACATGGGCTCTCATAACACCTGAGCAGTGCCACAGACTGATCGACTCCATGCCACGCCACATTGCTGCAGTAATTCAGGCCAAAGGAGCCCCAACTAAATATTGAGTGCTGTACATGCTCATACTTTTCATGTTCATACCTTTCAGTTGGCCAACATTTCTAAAAATCCTTTTTTTGCATTGGTCTTAATTGATATTCTAATTTTCCGAGATACTGAATTTGGGACTTTCATTAGTTGTCAGTTATTATCATCAAAATTAAAAGAAATAAACATTTGAAATACATCAGTCTGTGTGTAATGAATGAATCTAATATACAAGTTTCACTTTTTGAATGGAATTTCTGAAATAAATCAACTTTGTCATGATATTCTAATTTTATGACCAGCACCTGTATTCTAAATGTGCACACAGTAGATTTATTAGGTGAGTTGGGTTAGCATGACACCTATTCCAAGATGGGTTTACTGCATTGTGCTCTATGCTGCCATGATCGTAACTGGCACATTGAGACACTGATTTGGATTTAACAAATATGGAAGAATGAATTTAAAAGGAGATATTAATTTACAGTGTAATTACCTACCCCAATAAAATTGTTTTGTTGGGATTGAGGGTGGTATATTTGATACTCAATATTTGATTTCATTACCCATAATCATGAGCTGTACATGTCTGGCTAAGTGATGTTTGGCTTAGAAGAACGCAAAGCTATGCAACATTAAATTTGCACAAAGATGAGGCGAACTTTCACAGGGATAGTAAAGCAGAGAAAGGCAGTTTCATAGCCAGTTAGTCAAGTAACTTCACATTTCCCCAAATTCATTCATTTTGTTGTGTGTTCAAAAATGTTAACATGTACGTTTGACATTTTATACGTTTTTGATCAATGTTTTAATTATACTTTTTTTTTTTTTTCACTGTGCATCAGTCAGATTTTCTGCAGGTCTGATCACCAAACATGAAAATACATATACTTAAAGCATGCTGGATAATATACAAATGAAAATTGGTGATAGTTATTGATTGACTCAATATGCTAATACTAATTTACTTTCCTTGCTTTTTGTTATGTAACTGTACACCATTTCAGAACACATCATGGTAGTATGAGATTCCAACAAAGCTGAGCTCATCGCCTGGCAGGTAGCTGAAAGCTTGGTCATAATGTCTGTGCAATCTTGTCAGTATAACCTCTAGTTCATTTATAGAAGGGTTCTTGACCGAGACTGAACATCAAGCAAATTAGAGAAATTTACAGTTATTTACACCAGCCTTATTAAAAATGGCTCTGAATTTTAATTTGTATTTGTGAGGACCAAGTCCTGTTCATCTAATATCTACATCTCTTTTTAATTTGTTATTTTCATAAATTCAATTATTGCGACAATAACATCTGCTGCAGCCAGAAAAATGTAACATGCATGGATATGAAGATATACAGCTTAAAGTTAAATGAATGGAAATTCTAGTAAAACAATGTCTTAAATGAATGAGCAATGAATTCCTGGAACTCTGACATGCACACAAACACTTACTCACACCAAGCCAGTTTAGAGTCTCCAGTTATTGTGATGCGGGCATTTCAGAGGTGTTTAAGGATAGGGAAACTTTAGCATGATACTGTGACAACACTGGAAAATGAGCCCAAATTATGGGAGCTGTGAAGCATCACTATTAACCTTGAAGCACTGCCTTAGCACAGTGGTATTTTCTGTGAGTTTTAGTAAGGACTTATTTTTAAAACATTATTTGTTTCTATAAATGCATTCATTTTGTTCAGTGCTTATGATAACATTTACTTTTGACATTTTATGAATTCTTGCTCTCATCTTCCCATTGGGTATTTTACATTTTTCATGCAAGTGCAACTAACCAGTAAAATGTAATATTTGCATATTTCACGTTTTACGTGTAATTTTGATGAGCAGCTGTCCATATTTCTTTGAAACAAGCACTCTACATGCTTAATGCTGGAGAAACCTCTGAAGCTTCTTCTTTCAGGTTCATTTCCTGTTCTGAAGAGCTTTGCTGCTACTCCCACTTAGGCTTTATCTTCCTTAGGCAGAGTAGGTGCTGTTTTAATGTGTGAAACCTTATCAATATTAGTCATGGTGAGTAGGCAGATGTATGAGACCTGCCAGGATAATGTTCTTGAAAATGTTAACCGATGGCCCTATTGATGTAGACAATGGTTTTTGTTTTAAAAATGTCATGTTTTCTGTTGTTCATGATTTAATATTTTCTAAAAATCTTTATTCATTCTTTAACATTATGACATAAATTATTCATGTTTTCCTTGCACAATTTATGCTTTGAGAATAATAATTTCATATTTGAGAAAACACAGTGATTTATTACTAAAAACATAAATTTAAAACATTCAGTACTCAGCAAGCGCTTGTCATATTTTCCTCTATTGACATTCACCTTGTAATCGCAGAATTGGTATAAGAATTGCACGCATGTTGTATCAGTATGTACAGTAAGTATCAGTAATTTGATACATTCAAACTGTACATTTTATATTTTGATGTTGATGTGGAAAGTTTATCGTGTATTCATTTATAAAAAAATTTTTGGTCTTTAAGGTAAAGTTGTAAACATTTTTAAATACTGCCATGGTGGCACAGATAGTAATTGGATTTATACTTTTATTTTAAATTAATAATGCCAAAACAGGCTGTCATTCAGGGGTGAGTTTTCTGAAGACATTCAAACTTACCGAGTAACAAACGAATTAAATAAGTACATAGGTAACGAATGAGCAACTTTTACACCGGTTTCCTGAAAGTTTGTGATGAATAGAATCCTACAATCGAAAATAAAGCATAACTTGGGTAACACCACCCCACAGCAAGCCATAAAAGTCAGATACATTGAAAATGTACTCCATCAACAATTTTTAAAGTGCTGTGATTAGTCCTTTAATAAGATGAAATAAGTACAATACAATACAATACAGTTTATTTTTGTATAGCCCAAAATCACACAGGAAGTGCCACAATGGGCTTTAACAGGCCCTGCCTCTTGACAGCCCCCCAGCCTTGACTCTCTGAGAAGACAAGGAAAAACTCCCAAAAAAACCTTGTAGGGAAAAATGGAAGAAACCTTGGGAAAGGCAGTTCAAAGAGAGACCCCTTTCCAGGTAGGTTGGGCTTGCAGTGGGTGTCAAAAGAAGGGGGTCAATACAATACAATACACAGAACAGAACAAATCCTTAATACAACATAATAATAAAAATTTTAGAAGCACGGAGCAGAATTTAACTGTAGATGATATCCCATAATAAGATTTGGATATTTTTAGAGTCCTGGTGACCTCATCCATCAAGCTGCCTTCCCATTTGGCCATTCCACGGCTGAAACATTGCTCGGCCAGCCAATCCGATGAAAGGACCCCTTTTTCCCATGATTAACTGTGATCCTCCGTCAGGGATGACTTTACCATAGGCAGGCAAACAACTTGGCAGGTGGGCCGTGGCACCAATTGCCACATTTGAGTACCTAGAACAGAAACAGAATAGGTGAGGGTTAGTAACAAATTATAACAATCATGTTACTTATGTTTTAGTGTTAATGACTAACAACAGAGATGCAGTATGTACAGTTAATCAGCAGCTCTAGTCAGAATATGCTAAACTGAAGTAGTGAGTCTTCAGCCGAGATTTAAAGGCTGAGACCGAGGGGGCATCTCTTATAGAAGCAGGAAGACCATTCCACAATTTAGGGGCCCTGTAACTAAAAGCTCGACCTCCCACTGTTATTTTATTAATCCTTGGAATCATAAGCAGACCGGCATCTTGAGATCTTAATGTGCGCTCAGGTTTGTAAGTCATGATAAGTTCAGACAAGTAAGCCGGACCTTGGCCATTTAATGCTTTATATGTAAAAAGGAGGATTTTGAAATCTGCCCTGAACTTAACCGGGAGCCAGTGTAAGGATTTAAGAACTGGAGTTATGTGTTCATATTTTCTTGTTCTTGTAATAATTCTTGCAGCCGCATTTTGGATTAACTGGAGGCTGTATAAAGAACAGTTTGAACAGCCAGTGAACACTACATTGCAGTAGTCAATCCTACTAGAGATAAATGCATAAATTAATTTCTCACAATCCTGTTTATTTAGAAAGCGCCTTAATTTCCTAACATTTTTAAGATGAAAGAAACATGTTTTGGACAACTTTGTAATATGTGCTTTAAATGACATGCTAGAATCAAAGATAACTCCTAGATTGCGGGCTGATTCAGTAAAATTAATTGGGATTCCAACTGAGTTAAATGACGACAAAATATTGCTGTGATCAGCGTCACTCCCTCCAACAATTAACATCTCTGTTTTATCTGCATTTAAAGACAAGTAGTTCTCATTCATCCACTCCTTTAATTCACTAACACAACTAATTAAAGACAACATCGGAGAAACTTCATTTGATTTAAATGAAAGGTATAACTGGGTGTCATCTGCATACGAGTGAAAATTAACATTGTTTCCTAATGAGAGATCCCAGTGGAAGCATGCAAAGTGAAAACAGTAAAGGTCCCAGTACTGAGCCCTGCGGGACACCATATTGAACTTCTGTGTATAATGATGGAGTACTGTCAGCACATTTCTGTACGTATTGGAATCGATTTGATAAATAATAACTAAACCGAGCGAGCACGGGGCCTGTAAGCCCAACATCGTTTTCTAGCCTGTGTAGTAAAATAGAATGGTCAATGGTGTCAAATGCTGCACTTAAATCTAACAACATAATTACAGTGGAGTTTCCTTCATCAGAGGATATCAGAATGTCGTTTACTACCCGTGTTAGTGCAGTTTCTGTACTATGACCAGAGCGAAAACCAGACTGGAATTTCTCAAATAAATTGTAATGCGTAAGGTGTGACTGAAGCTGACTGGCGACTACTTTTTCTAGTACTTTAGAGAGAAATGGTAAATTTGAAACAGGCCTATAATTATTTAGTATGTGTGGGTCTAGGTCTGACTTTTTAAGTAAAGGTTTAATGACTGACACTTTTAGTGCATCAGGTACAGTGCCATGCAGTAATGAACTATTGATAATGGTTAAAATAGGCGCTGCAAGAACATCCATGGCACTTTTTACTAGTTTTGTTGGCACTGGATCTAGGGAGCAAGTAGTGGGCTTCATTTTAGTAATTAAAGTTAAGACTTCCTGCTCAGTTACAGGATTAAAATTACTAAAGTGCTGAATGCAATGTGCGGCAGGGTCTGCTAAGCTAGTATTTGGTTTGTACTGTGATGCTGAGTTCTGGGATCTTATATTTTTAATTTTCTCATTGAAGAAGTTCATAAAGTCTGTACTGCTAATATCTGTTGGTATTTTGCACTGTTGATCTGAAGTCCCATTTGTTAATTTAGCCACTATTCTAAACAGTACCCGAGGATTTTTATTATTGCTATCTATTAATGTAGAATAGTATTCTGAGCGAGCTTTAAAGAGGGCTTTTTTATATTTATTAACACTCATTGTCCATGCAATTTGAAAAACATGTAGCTTTGTTGTTCTCCATCTGCGCTCCAGTTTTCGACACTCTAATTTAAGAGCTCGAGTATTTTCATTAAACCAGGGAGAGTTTCTATGTGCTTTGATCATTTTTGTTTTATGGGGAGCCACTGTGTCCAGAGCATCTCTCAATGTCACATTATAATGTGATGTTAGCTGATCTAAATTGTTTTCCACGTTTACATTTGATGTTAACTGATCTAAATGGTTTTCCACAATTACACTCGACTTACTCAAGGTATCTATAAATTTTGAAGCAGAATTACAATCTAGATGTCGCACTGTCTTTGTTTTAATCTGTGAGTGCGTTTGCATGGGCAGAACTAAATCAAATGTAATTAAGAAGTGATCGGAAATGACTTCATTTAATGGAGTAATATTTAAATTTTGAATTTCAACTTTGTAAGTTATAATTAAATCTAATGTGTGGTTATGATTATGAGTTGGACCTTTGACAATCTGACAAAATCCTACTGAATTTAACAAATAAGTAAAACATTTGCTAAAAGTGTCAGTTTCCACATCAATGTGTACATTAAAATCCCCCATCAGTACTACATGATCATAATTTATAGCCAAATCAGATAAACGGTTGCTAAATTCAGTCATGAACAATGAATATGGCCCTGGTGGTCTGTAGACTAGCACTATAATTGTGTTGGAATCGGTTTTAATATTTAAAATGAATACCTCAAAGGATGTAAAGTTGCCTAAATTTTTGGAAGTGATTTGCATTTTGTTACAATGAATTATTCCAAGGCCTCCTCCTCGACCAGAATCTCTAGGCTTATGAAGGAACGAGTATCCATCTGGTGACGCCTCTGCTAGGGGAACAGTGTCACATTTACTAAGCCAGGTTTCAGTAAGAAGACACAGATCAGATTTTGTACTTAATATAATATCATTTACCAAAACAGCTTTAGTGCCAAGAGAGCGAATGTTCAATAAACAGCATTTAAAACTGCATGGTTACTTCTGAACTGGTGATATATTTTTTTGTTTTAATTTGAAGTAAATTTCTATTACAGATGCCCCTGGTGGAGGGTCTGGTTTTATCCCTTGGTCTAATTATACACCTTATTTTTTGGTTATCAATTTAATTTAAGGTTTGTATTAAGACTAAATTTAAATTTACTAGATGCCCCACAACAGGGATTATGGGTAACAGCTTCAGGAAAATAACAGGTGGGATAAACAACAGCCTGTGATTTAAGATCACATGACTGCGGCCTGGATGGTGCTCTGATCAGTCAACCAGGCAGTTTTGCTGCCATATTTTGGGATAATACATAAGATCCCCTCCAGTTAGGATGAAGACCATCTCTTCTGAAAAATCCAGGCCTTTCCCAAAAATCATCCCAATTGTTCACAAATGCTATGCTTTTATTTGCACACCAGGTTTCTAGCCAGCAGTGAAAGGAATGCAATCTGCTATAAATCACATCCCCTCTATATAATCTTGGTAAGGGACCAGATACAATTAAATTCCGACATTTTCTTTTAGCTTTGGTGCATAGAGAGATGAAGTTCCGCTTTAATACCTCAGATTGCTGTAAATAAATATCATTAGTGCCGACATGCAGCAATAAGGTAGATACTTCATCGTCGGCGACACGGTCCAATGCAGCCTCTATGCCAGAAATCTTGACCCCTGCGAGGCACTTAACATTAACTGCTGGTTTAACATAGTTTGGAATTCTAACATTCCGCACTATGGAATCGCCAATTATGAGCACTTTATTATTCTCAGTTTCCACAGGTGCGCTGCGGAGAGCTGAGAATCTGTTCTGGGTCTGAATTGGTGACCTGGGTGCCGGGGGACTATATTTTGGATTCTTAGACCCCCGTCTTACTGTTACCCACTCGCCCTGTGGCTGAATTGGTGCTGCTGATTTCAGCTGCGCACTGACGGCAGTGGGACCTGGAGAGACTGAAGCCGAATCAGAAGTAGCCGAATTGTCTAAACAAACCGAGTTGATCCAATTTTCGGTTTGCCTAATCGCTATCAGATTCCTAACGCGGTCCTCCAATTCACGTATTTTCCCGACCAACTCTAAATTAACTAAACACTTTTGGCAGGTGAAGCTATCTACACTGTCGGCCGGAAAACCTGAACTGTACATACTGCAGGACACACAACATATAAACGCGCCCTCGACAGGCAGAGAGCAGATAGAACTTACGTTAAGTGTTGAAGTCATCTTTGCCGTTTTTATAGGTGCTTCGGCGCTTTCCGTGTTCAGCTGAATCGCTACAAGACCGTTGGCTTTAAGTTTCCACCACCCGCTGAGCGATCGACTTTAATTTCTCACTGCCGGTTATATATACTGGTCAGCTGCCGGCTTTACCTCTGGTGAACTTGCTCGGGTGCTTGCGAAGGGCTATGTGCCTGTGGGAGACGCCGCTGCTCTGTGCTTCCACTCGCTGATCCGCTCTCTGCTCAAGTGTGACAAAAGAAAGGTGAAGTGAAAACACTGTCACATTAAAGTTCCAATTAAGCAAAATTCTGTATATAAGCACCTAAGCAGACACCTTTGCTGTTTTCCGCTAAGTGTTACTCAATGTAATTAATCATTGCTGTACTCTCTCTACATATAGACAACCACCATCTACTCCGGAAGGAGACTATCCTTGACAACACATAGTTCAAATATTGTCTTTCAGTTTTACTGTTGTGAGTTCTTTTTTTCTAAAGTACATGATATGCGTAATTTAACAATAATAGAAGTAGTAAAAAAAATTACCCACTTCTGCAGTCATTTCCACATAAACAATACAAATAATAACACATCAACCTCTTATGAAATCAAAGATAAACCAAGCAAAATATTCATCTGGACTCATTTCAGATGACCATCTGCCTCATTTTTACACCAGCCTGGGCATCCTGTCATGTAAGATGTGGCATTTGGTTGTTGTCAGCATCTATAACCACCACAACCACCCCCACATGTATTCCTCATCTACAATGGGCAGTGAAACACCTTCTTATATAGCAACATTCTGTAGCATGGCACACACAACTTGTGAGTATCTGATGCCATCTGAAGATATATGGAGACATCTGAAGTGCATTTTCCACATTCCTATTGTGCATATTTGCTGATATGCAGCATTATACTGCTCATCAGCCATTGTCTATGGAGTACTTATTGTTGTCAGTTCATATAAATGAAGAGGATAGGTGCTTTGACCCAATTAGAAACTACCCCCAAATTCACTGCCCGTTGCCTTGCAACAGATTTTTGGATTGGCCAAGATAAATGCTTCATGGGTACTTCTGGGCCACTTTGCCACAACATCTGTAACGAGCCTTTGGTGACTCTGTATTATTTGCATGTGGTGGCTGGGCCTAGGCATGTGAATTGGTATGAGTGTCCCATCCACCACTCCAACAATGTGTAGGGTGCTGCAGATGGTGTTGAACCTGATGTGACTTTCACACAGTGCTTCAGATGTGGATTGAAACACTGTGTAGCTGTTTACTTTGGAAAGAAGAAGCCTGGTGACTCTCTGTGTATGGCGTTGGACACAGCTGCCTTGGGCATCCCTGACAGTCTGCTGGAATCCTGTAGTGGTGTAATATCTCAGTATCACTAGGAGCTGAACAAAAGGTGTCAGGGCATAGTAGTGATGGATGGGTCAGGACAGGTATTTCTCCAGCAACTGCAGTAGTGCCATTATTTCAGCTCTTGTCAACATGTATGTCTCCAATATTGCACTTAGAGTGAGAGAGCTGGTTTAATTGTGCCTGTACTGCTGCATTATCCACATAAACTGGCTACATGGACGAAGTAGGTGTCCTTGTTGCCGTTTCTGGTTCAGGAGGAAGATTCTTTGCCATGATGACATTGTCTTCATAATAGCAATTAAGCCTGAATTTTTCTTTTTATAGTTTATATTAAACTGGAACTCATTCTTTTATAGTGTGAGAAGTTGCCCGAACACCACCAGACTGACGGCAGTATAAGCACAAAAACACACACGTTTATTTACAGCAAGTCCCAACAAAGCACACCCTGCTCCCACACTAAACACCCCTAAACACGGGCCTTTCAAACGTCCGTGGGCCACCTTTCTTCCTTCTGTCGCTGGAGCTTCGTCCACCTCCAGCTCCCGACTTTTGCTCCCTGACTGTAGGAAGGCAGCCCCCTTTATAGTCACCTGGACGTGCTCAAGGTGCTTGCTGACGTTCTTCCAGCGGCACTTCCTGGTGTGGCGGAAGTGTCGCATGAGCACCCATAAGCACTCCGGGCATCGCTAGGAGGCCCTTCCTCCACCTTCCCAGGTGTGGCGGAAGTGGAGCTCTCCCAGGCTTTATGAGGCTTCAAGTGCCCTCTAGCGATAGCCATGGGCCCCCACGGATTTGAGCCTCCCTGCTACTTCCTCGTGGTCCCCTTGCTATCCAGAGTGGTTGCCCCCTCGTGGCACCGGGGACGTATAGATCACCTCCTGATCCTTCCAGGCGTCCCGGCTGGTTCTGACCCCCAGCCTCCTGCCACAATAGTTGTGTGAAGGCATTGATTAGCTAGGCGAGTCTTTTCATACAGCACAATGATTAGTCCTCAGAGTTTCATGTTTACATTACTTTATGGGCATATATATTTGACTTTGGTCAAATATGATGTATAGTAGTGTTTTTTATTTCTTTTCTTTGGGTTTTTTTTTTTTTTTTTTTTTTTAGTATTTCCTTTGGCATTTCCAGCTATTTGTTATGCAATTGCATCCTGACACTCTCATTGGCGGCCACTGTCTGTTGCTTAGGTAATGCAGGAGGCAACAAGATATTCTTCAGGATTAACATATGAGTTGGTTCAGACTTAGCCGATAAACAAGTTTAATATACTAGTTTAGTTACAAAGAATTTTGGGAAACCCCATTTCTTGCAATGCACATATCTAAGTACAAATTAACATTCTTAGTGCTACAAATATTTCAGTAAAATCCACCCGAGAATAATTAGTGAAAACAAATAAATGTGACATTATAAAGGCACGTGTAGAATATATGTGTCAAACTGGAATACTTGTTTCTATTAAGCTCTTACTTAATAAAGTACTGATTTGATATAGCGGTACATTATGTTCTCACTATTCAGGCAATATTTATTCTATTTTAAAACACATTTATTTTATAAAAATAGTTTTGATTTTTCTCTACACTCTGTGTATCAAATGTATTACTATTTTAAGTAATTTAATAAATAAAATTACTATCAACAGGGTACATAATAACCCATGACTTGATAAGTTAATATGTATGTGTGTGCTATCTGATAGGAAAAATATAACGTTTGCCTTTCAAGCTCCTCTTTAGAGACGGGATGGTTTGTTTGTTGCTACTAAATTATCAGTTTTCATTGAACATTTTAAAAGTGTAGGGTGACATATTGGTTAATTATGGCAAAAGTAATGATTTTTGGCTCTACAAAATGACAAAAATCGTTGATTATGATAGTTTAATGCATTGTAATACTGCCAGAAAAAGATTTGAAACTCTGTTTCATAATCTGTAGCTACATTTTGTTCATTTTTGAGTTTCATTTTCCAGCAACTGAAAATAAGCCAGAGAATGATTTGAATTTGTGAAGTTTCACAATCTGTAGCTGCTGTTTTTCAATCCTGTGTTTTATTTTCCAGCATCTCAAAATTAATGCAAAGGTAGCAGGACCTGTAAGTTTAGGTAAAATGCCCAGTGGGGGATAAACAATCTTTTGGCCTTGGAACCCGTGATTTTGATTTTTTCCTCCATCTTAACTGGAGGTTTTTTCTGTCCTCCCAGCCATCTGACCTTATCATCGTAATCATATCTAGAGACAATATAATACTGTATACAAGGACAGAGCCCCATATCCTAGGCACAACAACACAGTCTTGGGTTCAACAAGCATATTTTTATTAAGCATAATACCGTCACAATAAAGTTATTTTTTTCTTCTTTCCCTATCCTCCTTCTCATCTTTCAATCCTTCCAGGTGAGCATTGTCCTTCTCCTCTCCCAACTCTAACTCGCCTGGGGGAAGCTATGTGGCTACTTTTATGCTGGAACTTGGGAGTACTTCCAGTCCCACTGTATTGCACCAAACAAGCACTTCCAGGTCAGGCAGAACCTCCTTTAAACAAATAATCATCCTGCCTGCAACTCTCATGCAACCCTGCGGGTGCACATGTTGAAAATCCACCAGAGGGACGCTGCCACCAATAATACTGGGAGGGGAACTGGGCTGTATCCATTGTATAGGCTGCCCAGTCAGAATGCCAGCCAATCTGCATCACCTATAATAGTAGCAAAAAATATGTCTGTCTGCTTGGGTGTATATTTTTAGGGTTTTTCTTTATGTGTATATTCTTACTTTTAAAAAGAAGTTCAAAGATGCTTGAGACTCAATGGTAACTGCATAGTTACAGCAGAGTTAGTGGTTTAAATGATCAGAATTTACATATTTATTTATATAAATGTATACAAATTGGCCAAGTGCCAATTATACTACAATAATCTATCTATCTATCTATCTATCCCTTTCTTAGTTTTGTTTGTACAGACTGTTTTCTGTTCTCCTTTAGTAAATTCCCTAGTGCCTGTGTTCATCTTACCATCATGGGGATGCATCTCTGTATTTTTAAATGGAAATGTACTTAATTAGTAACTTTGATAATGAATCTGCAGGGGAATGTTTCCACTCTGTCATGTTGCATTTGCACAACAAAATACTTAATCTGTTCTTTTTATATGCATTACTTTTGGGTGAAAAACCTTCATGCAATGTTGTCATTGTCATATAGTGCTAATTTTAACATCAAAACAAGATCAAGTGACTATTTACAAGGAAGCTTTGCAGGGTAACGGCCATGAATGTAAACATTAATTCCCTTTTTGTCTTTTTAAAGCTTGGTGAAAAGCAGAATACAGTAATCCCTCCTCGATCGCGGGGGTTGCGTTCCAGACCCCCCCCGCGATAGGTGAAAATCCGCGAAGTAGAAACCATATGTTTGTATGGTTATTTTTATATATTTTAAGCCCTTATAAACTCTCCCGCACTGTTTATCAATATTCCCCGCAGAGTTATACAGCATAATCCCTTTGTATTCTCTTAGATATTAGGTAAGATTCATTGAAATTATGTATATAAACACACTGATTATATACAGTAAAACCTAAATATTATTTTAAAGATATTGAGTGTCT
>JANRMT010062841.1:54956115-54973620 GCA_026402145.1 Polypterus bichir lapradei | reverse complement strand
GGTCTTGCCTGAAGAAGGGGCCTGAGTTGCCTCGAAAGCTTGCATATTGTAATCTTTTTAGTTAGCCAATAAAAGGTGTCATTTTGCTTGGCTCTTCTCTACATTCATAATGGCTAACACGGTACAACACCCTTGTACTACAGATTTAATTAAATAAATATATTTGTACTAAAATTAACCAATTTATTAAACTGAAATTGAAATGTAATTGTTACATCATTTAAGTCCAGAATGTCTTTGAGTTGCTGCACTTATAAGTAAAACAAATATCGGAGTGCAAAGGTTTAAATGAAGTAAATTGGAAACAAAAAATTCATAAAATGGTAAATTCAAAATAGTTAATCAAAATTTCCTTATGAACAACATTTTTAGTAAAGATGGTTTCCTGTCCTTGAATTAGCTCTCCCTGGTATGGAGTAGTTAAAACATTCACTTTAACGTCGCACGAACGCCAGACTCTTGAAAAGGCAACATAAAGTTGTCCACGTCCAAATACAGGCTCAGATAGGAAAATCCCTACTCTGTCCATGGTTTGTCCTTGGGATTTGTTGATCGTCATGGCAATGCAGCCTTAATGGGAAATTGGCGTCGTTTAAGTTTAAAAGGTAATTTTGTCCCAACTTTAAGGTTAAGATTGTGTTGTGGTAATCCTGCTGGGCTAATAGTGTTTAAATATTCTAATGGGAAATTAAGATGCTCAGTTTCGTGTTCAGAATCAACGCTGTCAGTAGTTAGAAAGACGTGGCTTTCTCCAGGAAGCAATCCAATATATGCGGTGGTGTGCGCGTTCGGGCAGCGGTTGTATTGTGCACAGCTTGCTTCTGGCCTCTGCCATCTGTGCATATATTCAAACATTACTAAACGAAGGTTGTATATGCGGTGGTGTGTGCGTTCGGGCGGCGGTTGTATTGTGCACGGCTTGCTTCTGGCCTCTGCCATCCATGCATATATACAAACATTACTAAACGAAGGTTGTATATGCGGTGGTGTGCGCGTTTGCGTTTGGGCGGCAGTTGTATTGTGACCTGAAGTTTAGTTTACAAGTTGTGTTGTGGTGTTTGGGCGCCACCTACTGACACTGGGTAGCCGCTGGGTTTGACTCTGAGGCGCTGTGTGCGTGCACTTTCGGTGCTGCTGGCCTCTGGCATCCGTGCATATATACAACCTTTGTTTAGTAATATAGATTTTTTAATACAGCATTAAATTTCTGTGTGTTTGGATACTGCAAGTTTTGTGAAGTTGTGGCTGATTATTATTATACGTCCAGAAGTATGTGGGTCTCCTCCAAATTACTCCTCAAATTTTTTGAGTTCAGGTTTTTCAGCCACATTCATTATTAACAGGAGGATAAAATCAAACACATAGCCTTGCATTCTCTGTTGATGAACACTGGCAGTAGAATGGGTCGTACAGTAAAACTCAGTAGACTTTAGACATGGCATTAGCGCATGCTCCCCAGCCTGTCGTAAGATGCCACCTTTGCCACAAGTCGGTACATAAAACTTGTGCTATGCTAGACACCTGGTCAAACTATAGGTACTATTATTGTGAAGTGGAACTCTAGGAGCAACAACAGTTCAGCCACTTTGTGGTAGGCCATTCAAACTCACAGAGCAGGCCAAGTACTGAAGAACATAGTACATTAAAATTGCTTATTCTCAGTTGCATCACTCACAACTGAGTTCCAGACTGCCTCTAGAAGCAACATTAGCATAAGAACTGTGAGTTGGTAGCTTCATGAAATGGGTTTTCATGGTGTAGCAGCTGCACACAAGTGTACAATTACCATGTGCAGTCATGTAAAGCACATTAACATTGGACTCTGGATCACTGGAAATTTGTGCTCTTGAATGATGAATCATGCTTCACTATCTAGTAGCCTGATGGATGAATGTAGGTTTGGCACATACAGTACCAGGAAAATGTTAACTTTTGGTCTGCATAGTGGGACTGTTTTTTCAGCTTTTGTCTAGGCCACTTGGTTTTAGTGAAGAGTACTTTTAATGCTACAGCATACAAAGACATTTTAAACAATTGTATGCTTCCAACTGTGTGGCAACGGTTTGAAGAAGGTTATTTTCTGTTGCAGCATTACTGCGCCTCGTGCACAAAGCCAGGTTCATAAAGGCATGGCATGATGAGTTTGGCATGGAAGAACTCGAGACCTACACAGATTCTTGACCTCATCCCAACTTAATGCATTTGGGATCAATTGCAGTGCCAGTTGTAAGCCACGTATTTTTCCTCCAACATCAGTTCCTGACCTCACAAATGCTTCTTTGTGGGAATCTGTGCCCAATAAGCCAGACACACTCCAAAATATTGAGGAAAGCCTTCCCAGAAGAGTAGAGGCTGTTATAGCTGCAAAAGAGGACCAACTCCATTTTAATATCAATAATTTTGGAATGGGATGTCCTAAAATCTCATATAGTTGTGATGGTCAGGTAGGGGTGTGTGATATTGGCAAAAAAATGATATCTCGATATTTTCTGGGATATTGATGATAATGATAGTTGGACGATATTTTGCATCCTTTAAAAATGTGTTTGTAAAAGTCTTGTTGATCTAGCTTGGTCTTGTTTATAGGATATTAATTGTAGCTTATTAGTGAGATAAATAGAAACAACAGTTAAGGAAAACCGGTCTTATTTATTTACTTAAACTGAAGTAAAATGACACAAACATGAAAATCACCAGTCAAAGTATTACTGAGATCAAACAGTGCAAGTGTTTCAAAGTGGCTTACAGGATTTACACAAAAGACCAACAAAACTATTATAATGAGAGCATTTTAAACAGACACTTGTTCTTAATGTAAACAAGATATGAATACAAAGGGAATAAAATACCAATCATAATTTAACTATAGGACATGAACATTACAGTCTAGATAAACAAACTGCTCTGATGTAAGATGACTTGTGCAGCATACAAGCAAGAACAAAAATCTAACATACTGTACTATATTGTAAAAATCCAAAGGTCTGTCAAATAATGCACAGGAAAAAAAACTATATCATTTGTAAACAAATTCTGTCGTATACTTTACAAAGATATAAAAGAACCCAAACCTATAATATTTTTCAGACAAATGACTAACTTCAAGTTCTGTCCAATATTGTACAAAGATATTAGAAAAAATAAAACAATTGTACAATTCTACATAGGAAACTTCAAGTTGAGTGACAAGAACACCAGTCTGTCCACAGCATCTGGCTTAAGAACAGCACGGTTACAAGTTATAACATCTCAGGTGCTGAGAGCCCTCTCAGAAGGGCTGCTTGAGGCAGGGACACACAGGTACATTTTTTGCAAGTTTCCCCAATTTGGGGAAATGTAATTCTTCTGTTTTCCATCACTCAAGTGGATTTACATCACTGTCCAGCTCAGGTATCATCAAGCAGCTTTTGATCTCTTTTTCAAAAGCAGTGTGCACAGACTCACCTTCTCTGAATTCCCGTGGTTGTTTTTTTTTTTTTTTTGCTAAAAGGCTTTTTTTTTCCTCTTTTGCTCCCTCTATGTTGGACAGAGTGGGGTGAAGAGGTGTGGATCTGAGGGCATTTGTCCAAAAGGATTAAGAATTTGTTCAGACAAGATTTTTTTTTATTTTTTTTTTTTATTGGGCCTGATAGCTATGGGGCTCTGTACTAGATCAGTTTTGCTTAAATTGTATTTTATAGAGGAACAACAAGTTTTTGCAACACCAGGTCTGTATGCCATGACTCATTCATCTTGATCTCAGTTTTTTACCTGCAGTGGCTTTGACTATGTTCAGTTACATTTGTCTTAAATTACAGGAAAAAAGGCAATTGATCTCAGCAGAAAAATAAAGGTGATCAAGCAGTATGAGGGAGCAAAGAAAGTGAATGCGATTGCATGTGACTTTGTTATCCCACTGAAACCGGTATTTACCGCACATGTTGTACTAGTGGGCTACGATGTGCTGCTTTCTAAGAACTGCCACAAAGGGTTAATGAAACTACACAGAACTCCTTTATCAGTTAATGTTTTATTATAAACGGGCTGAAATGTTTAAAAATATCCGAGTACTCAAACTCAGATGGTACAATTCCTTCTCTCACAATTAACACAATGAACACTGAGAGAGGCTTACGCTGATGATGTAACATAACACAGACAGAGGTGTGTTTTTGATTGTTTTTTGCAATGTGAGCGACATACTCGATAATTTTAGCTTGTACGTTGTTAAAGCAACAATTAAGATATAATCTTAGACAATACATATCGCACACTACTGCGGTCTGATGTCCACAGATGTTTGGCCATATAGCTAACTAATGATGTGTAACTATTTTACATCTTTTAGAGTTGCATTTTGCCTGTATTTTTTAATCAAGCTTTATTTGTTGTGGAAATATATGGTAAAATATCTTGCTTGAATAAAACTCTCAGATTAAATTATCATTACATATGACACTGCAACAAAAACTGTAATCTGTCATTTTATGAACAGAAGAAGGTAGTGCCTTAATGTATGACAGTGCATTGTCATTTTTATGTACAAGCAGAATTTGGCAAGAGGGTCTCTCGAGCCAAAGATGGAAAATTCATGCTAGTCACAATGGTGCTGATCGTAAGCACATTGCCCAGTGATGTAAGTAATTAAATAAAATTCTTACTGCCCTTTACAGTTGCAGACAGTTTCATACTAGGTTTCTCCTGATATTCTGTGCAGCTTCTCCATGAACACTCCTTGCAGACTCGCCGTTCTGTTCTTTTCTTCCTTGGGACATTGAAGAATTTTGCTTACTTGTAGGTGAAGACAGAGCCAGCATTAGAAATGTCTGTACTAAGTATTTAAACGATGTGTATTGTTCTCTGAATAACACTTCTTTTTGTGATGAAAACCAGCATACATAGACAACCTACTACCACCACCTTAAGGAAACATTTTCTAAAATATGTCTGGTGAATTCAGGACACCTTCTGTACTGTTATTTGATAGAGTGCTTTACAAAACATATGGGATAATAATGCCAAGATTGAAAAAGGTTGCAGATTTTAAATTAGAAAAATAAGTCCATTTCAACAGGTGAATGATTTCTACAAAGCAACCCTTCAAGGAGTAAGTCTTAGGTTTGGAATAAGCGTCAGTGAGCAGAAATGAAAAGCTATGTGGTTAAAACAACTATAGGACATTTTTGCTCTCTTGTTAGAATATGCTTTGTGAGTGTCAGTGTTTTAATGCCAGAAAAGAGTACAATAAATTTAATCGATTAAAGGTAAAATAGAAAGGTACCATATTGTGTTTTAGATAACACTCAGACTCATAGATTAGAGTGAAATATTTACAACGTAAAACTGTTGACATAAATGCTGTATTGGTCACACTGACTGGTGAAATATATCCATCCATTTTCCAACCCGCTGAATCCGAACACAGGGTCACGGGGGCCTGCTGGAGCCAATCCCTGCCAATACAGGGCACAAGGCAGGAACCAATCCTGGGCAGGGTGCCAACCCACCGCAGGACTGGTGAAATAAACTGTATGTATTACATCGAACTTAATTCGTTTCAGGAGGCCGTTTGAAGTCCGAATCAATTTTTCACAGTATAAATAATAGAAAGTGAATGAATCTGTTCCCAGACACTAAACAATACCCATTTCAATAAACATAAATTATGTGTATTTGCTATGTAAGGTAAAAATAACACAATTGAATGCCTTAAATAATAAATCATGAAAACAATAAAATATGTAAATGCTGTATAATAAAATGAAATTTATATATGCAGTGGTTTGGTGTTCTCCATTTTGGTGCATTGTTTGTCCTTTTGTGTATGTGTTGCTGTTCGTCATAATGACATTCAGCTGGGCGAATAACGTCTAACAGCTGGTGTGATCTCCTTTAAATTGGACTATGCAGCGAGCGGACTGTTACAGCTGAGTTTTTCTCCTTTTCATGAAATCCTAGTGAACATAGCCAGGTGTCCTGGGCTAACATCCTCATAGGTAGGAGACAGAGGTGGCGCAGGGGGCAGAAATAGGTCTGCAGGGCAGGTATGCGGGCAAGGCTGTAGAGGCTTCTCTTATGTTTCTCTCCAATGCAAGATCCCCGCAAATATTATGGATGACGTGAAGCTACAGGTTGCTGCGAATAAGATTGTTAAGGACAGTTGCATTCTGCTAATTAAAGAGACCTGGCTTTATTCACTCATTCTGGTTACAGGTATCGAGTTATGCCTGTATGTCAACAACAGCTGGTGCTCTAAGACTAAGACTGTACACAACAGATGACGTTAACGGTCCCATCATATGTGTCATCTGTTGCTGCATTTTTCTCATGGTGTGCACTATTCAAACTTAGAAGCATCATTCGAACTCTGAATCAAATGTCTCTTGAATTTATAGCTCCAACTCTGGAACGTTCGAAGTACGAGGCACCACTGTAATTTTTTTTTCATTGTAAAACACCCTTTGTAACCAGTCCACTGCAAACCAAAATGTAACATGGTCCAATGTGTGGTATATTATGATTTGGAATTCTAAATCCCTCCCTGCAATTCTTCCACTTTTAGAACATGTTTGGTAAATGAATCTGGACAAAATTACTGTACATAATTTTAGGAAAGAGCGTGTAACATTGTAAGTTGTAGGCCTAAATGCACTTTCATGCACCATTGTACTTTTAACTGATTTTTGCAAACAAAAATGGCAACATACCTATTCCAGAATTCCATTTACTAAAGTCATGTTTTCTTCTATAGAGGTTCCCAAATTTGGAGGGAGTAGCGGGTTGCATTTTGATTTTATAAAAGAGAAAAAAAGCGATTAACTACTGACACAAATTTTTCTGCGTAACCCAAATGTACACAATATAAAAAAAATAAGTTTCTTTTGAGGACAATAGCATCAGTGAAGTGACCCAATTAACTAACCCCTTGCAAAATGTAAAGTGTCATTATTTTTGAAAGAAAAAGTCAAAGGTATTTAATGTGAAATACTTTTTATATTTTAATTAAATAAGTAGTATCTTTGGGGCACAGCTCCTGTGTTCTCCTAACCAGAGGGTTTCTTTCTCTTTAGCTAAAATATTTAAATTTTAGATGTGGGTGTAATTACGTTTTTATTAGGCAGTGCAAGCTCCATCCAGCACAAGTTTCTTCCTTTGACTCTGAATGCAGGTAGTCCTAGAGAGAACACATTTTATAACTCAAAGCATGTATGTTTGCTTTTTTAATTCTAAGTACAAAGTCCATGTATGGAGTAGTTCATATTGATGTGAATCATAAACTCCTCCAAATCACTGTATGCCTTCCACCACAAGATGAAGCCAAGGTATGTGAATGTGATCCAAAGTTATTATTTAAATGGGGGAAATCTTTCATGGTCATAAGAAATAGCAGCCCTTAATTTGACCTAAACATTTTAAGCTTTTTGTATGCACTGACAACAATGGAGTGCAATCCTGCAGAAGAAGTAAGATACAACAGCTTGGCTCAGTAATCTTGCACCAGAAACAAACATTTACACTAGAAATAAAAACTAAAAATGTGAAGTTTTAGGATACTACAAAATCTGTAGTTTTGAACTCCAAGATTCTTAAACATAACAATAAAATTAGTGATGGTTAATGAGATTTAAACAAAGCTTTAAAAGCAAGTTTCAGAGCAGTCTGTCATTGCAGATCAGGTATACGTTTTTAAACACTTTATTAAAAAACATGGTAATTTAGTCACTATACCCATCTGTCAGTCCATCTCTTTTAACAATATGAGTGGAACCAATTAATGGATATCAATGGTTCCTTTTAAGTTATGTTAATGTTTTCAGATGGCTATCAATATAAGAGTTGATGCACAGGTAGAAATTTCACCGCATCCCGTTCCTTTGGAGAATGTTTATAATACTGCCAACACTAAAGGATAAAACCACTGTTAAAGTGAAAAAAGTCCAGAGTTTAAATGCAAATAACTTGGTGTTCTGGCAGAGTGAAGGGTTCATATTCCTCAACCCACACATTCCAACTATTCTCTCAACAGCAGGACTCCAAGCTCCTCTGACTGCCAAGTATGCGGTTATGCTAATGTTCTTGAATATAAATGGATTGGCTTGAATTGAAGTGTAATTCATCCATAAGTTAATATTGTTTAACATGTGATTTTTAAATATTTCTGCCCTGAGATGCTTTGACAGTAACCTTTTGTAATTCAGGTGACAAATCAGGCATTTTAATTGTTTTTATTGTCTGTTTAAAAAGAAATAATTGGAAGGCTTGCATCTGATACATTTTAATACTTGTATTAAAAACCATTATAAGGACTTTGTTCTTCACTAGCATGTATTAGTTTCTGATTTAGACAGAAATAAATGTCCAGATTCATTAAAACAAGTTGTAATATATTGTTTATTCAATTGGTTAACTGTGTTATGAGATTAACAATGTACTATATGTGCCAAAGCTGGGATCTTCCTAGGACCATATACTCATAAACTATAGTTTACTAGGTTATAAATTGCATCTTTTAGTTGCCTTGATATACTGTACTATATATACAGTAAAGAGGAAAACATGCAGGAAGGCTCATAGCTCAGGGAGCATGTCCTGAGGCCTGTAATTTAGGACCACACCAAAAAAAAAAGTTAATTAATCCTCTGGGTAACTAAATTGGGCATCTTTGCACATAGCACTGAAATTTGAAGGCGCTTCACCATAATACACACTGTAAACTTTGAAATTAGCATTACCCTTTTGAATGCTAAATTGATGTTCATTTTTATCCTTTTCTTGCAAATGGTGACAAAGAATGCATTTACTGGCAAGCCATGAGGATTTGCTTTGTGTACAGTTGCACATCACACTAAAACATCACACAGTTTTAAGTAGGATCTTCTAGGCATTTACGTGACTAATCTTGCTTTTAATTAAATGCCATTGTTTAGTTATGATATGTAAAATTATACCTTCAATAAAATGTTCTCACTTTTTCAAATTAGTCTTGTTTTCTTTAATGTTGTGCATTAGGTAGGGCTGTTGCAATAATCATATAACCATATAATTGGCAATTAAGGGGTGAGCATAAATACTTTAAATAACACTTTTGCTCCATGATCATTTTTCTATATACTTGTGGTATTGGTCTCTCATATGAGTGCTACACTGAATGAATTATTTTAGTCAAGTATAAAGAATTGTATTTGTGATGAACACAATTTTCAGCAAGTGCTGATCATAAGCTGATGTGTAAGAAAAGTGAACAGCATAAATCAATTGTCACATAGGTTTTTATCACAGTACATAGGTGGATTCAACTCTTATTAAATATAAAATTTGAATAACCTTCTGTGCTTTGAATTATCAGATTTAAAGGCTCTTCTAGTTGACTATAAGACATTGCCTGCATCCTAAGGAAAAACATTTATTTTATGTATGACATTTCCTCTTAAAAGGGCCACATTGCAGAATAGGCAAAAATAAGTTCTGTACAAATAAAAAAGGCAGTGTGAAACCAAGTCATATAGGTTAGATTAAAGAGCAATAAAGAAAAATTAATAAAAATTAAGTATGAATATTGACAAACATAATAAATTCCACAGTAAATAAATACCTGTTGTTTGTACACTTGTCCTTATCTGCACTAATATAAATTATTTGGTTTATTGAGGTACTAAAGCAATTAAAAGGAGACTAGATTACACTCCTTAGGTGAAGCAAAGCAAAAATTACAACAATAAGTCTCCTAGCCCTGATGGCCCCCTCTTGGCCAGTAGAAAATCCAGTTATCTCC
Source organism: Polypterus bichir lapradei (assembly GCA_026402145.1). Taxonomy (NCBI): domain Eukaryota; kingdom Metazoa; phylum Chordata; class Cladistia; order Polypteriformes; family Polypteridae; genus Polypterus; species Polypterus bichir. The sequence continues at coordinate 54,963,869 of JANRMT010062841.1, read as the reverse complement.
AACCCACTGATCTGTAATTTACCATATCTACAGCCACTATTCTGTCCAACACCTCCAGCAAGGACAGAGTACAGAATAGTGGATAACTAATCCTCTCAGACTGCGTCTGAAAAAACAGTATAAAACCAAATAGCCCGCTAGCCCTTATCAAAAAGGTCACAGGCTCCTAGTGAACCGCCATGGTTCCCACCTTTTGCAAGGGTTTGACACAGCAGCGGATCATCAATTGCAGTGTAGCAGCTTATCAGACATGATTTTAAGTCTGATGAGCAGTTGATTAGAAAGTATGCCGTATGCACAGTTAAGTAACAAGAAGGGGTAATCGGAGCTAGCAATACAATCAGTATTGTGAGATCTCACCAAAAACGTAGCCAGTAACATTTAGGTGAAAACAACATATGCCTATGCAATTTAATACATAAAGGCTGGTGGCACTGTAAGTTAGCCTTTGTGTGCTTTTAGTTTGTATTGCAATGTTAATTGACCTTTTAGTTAGTAGTGTTAAAGTTAAAAATGATTAATCTTGTGATAGTTAAAAAATTCTCAAGGAGCCCAAGACTGAATGTTTAGGCGTGAAGCTAATATTCGAATAGTCAAGTTCTGGAAAAGTTCTTAAAAATCATGTTTCAGCATATTAAGATATTGCCACTATGTATATAAAATGGATACACTTATACCATTAAGGTATCTTTGAAATCTCATACTTTGGCATCCATGCACAAAATATGTGCAGAGCATGATAGCTGACTACCACATTCACCTTTAATAAAATGAGACATTTTGGAATCTGTAAGACAATGTGGCATGTGATGTGCTAGGACATTATTGCACATTGTAGGGTGTGTCCAGCTTTCAAATCCAAACATACACAATTACTTATTATGTTCCCAATCGGTTCATTTAGTTAATGATGAATAGTCAGCTGAGTTGAATCATATTCTAGGAAACACCATAAAATGTTATACTAAAAAGCTAGTGAATGCTTGACTACTTTTTCCAAAACTATGCACTTCATAGATGCAAATTTTAGCAAAGCAGTCTATTAGGTTGATGTGTGGCAATCAGCTATATCTGTCTCAAATTATACACTATTATGAGTTATACAATTTTATAATTATGTAAAAATAGGCATGGAAAGACTCTTGTTAAATTGCACTAATCATATATCGGGAGGGCTATGTCAAAACATTTTAAAATAAAAAAAAAAAAAAAAAACAAAGATTATCTGGGCAGTGCAGCTGTTTGTGCTTTTACTTCACAGTGGCAGGAGCTGGGTTTGAATCTTGTCTCTGTCATTGTCTTATGTAAGTTCAATCTATTGCATACACCACTTATCTTCAAACATCCCAAAGCCAGGTGTATTGGGCTAATTGTGAACTCTTTAAAGGCCTAGTGTGTGCCCTTTGGACTGGTGCACCATCCAGTGTTCATTCCTTCCGTGTACTTAAGCAGTAGGTATAAGCTTTTGCCCAATTGATTATATAGGTGTAATCAGTGAGGCTGAAAATTAATTGTTGGATGAGTATCTGAATAATAATTACTCATAAAGTACTTCCTGACAATCTTAATTAACTCAAACCTAATACATTTATATATGACGACACTATTACTCAATTATGAATCAAATCCTACACTAGAAGGAGTTATTTTGAAAATTCAAATGAAAGTCAGCAATTGAACCCTTTCGCATCCCTTGCACACAGTATGGTTTGTAGAGTCAGAACTCTTCTCCTTTCACTTCAAAATCATTGACAGGATGCTCCATCAACACCTGCTACCCAAAAAAATCTTCTACATCACTGATGGGTCCTGTAACTAAAATCTAAAATACCTGTTTTGTTTTGTTCATGTGTGAATTGAAAACGCTGTCATATGTCTTGTGACTGCAGAGTTGAGACTAGTGATGTAAGTCCCATACACTCCTACATAAATACATCGTCAAACCTACTTGGTTCAGGTGAGGGTGATTAAGCCTATTTTGGCAGAACGGAGCTTAAATCTGAAAATCAATCCTAGACAGAGCACAAGGTCATCACAGGGTGCACACATGAACACACACAATCACTTAGCACTGAGGCCAGTTTAGAGTTGTCAATCCAATAAACATGTAACATGAATCACAAACTTATTTCTCCATATTCTAAGCAGAGGAGCTGAGATTTAGACTAAGTTATAGGGGACATGAAACAGCTTTAGTTAATGAAAAATTAAGAGGCATTTTAAAAATATTATTTTTCTGTTCATGAATTCTAAAATAAAATGTGTCAATTTGGCAAATAAAGATGGCTGTTTTTAAAATTAGTGTTCTTTTGAATTCTTGTCTTACTGTAAGACAGTGACTTTTTAAAACTCCATTAATAAGGTGTGTTTGAATACCTACATTCTTTCCATGTTGTATTTTTTCACCTAATGTAGCAGTGTCCTGTCTCAGCAGGAAACGGATTAAATAATTTTTGAGATGAACTGGGAAATGCATGAAAAAGGCAAATAAAACAAATAAGAAAATAAATGAACCAACCGAAACTCAGAGAGACCCTAGAACAGGGGTGCCCAATGCGTCGATCGCGATCGACTTGTAGATCGCAAAGGTAGTGCAGGTAGATCACATTGCATTTAAAAAAAAAATTTTTAAACGTTAGTCTATCATATATCCTCCCTATGGCATTTGCCACTTGATTGACATACAGGGCGGCCAGTCTGATATCGCACAATCAAATGCGTGAGCTACTGTAAAACTCCGGCTGTGATCTAGTTAGCCTTCCAATTTATATCGACTAAAGAAGGGATTCAGAAAAATAAATTGTTTGGGGAGGGTATGGGCTGGATGTGGAATTGGAAGAGGATTTTTTTTCTCACAATGTCACAATCGAAGTGCGTTTGTCTGATCTGTCAATCTATCATTGCTATTCCAAAGAAGGAAAATGTGGAAAGACACTTTCGAACTGTTCATAAAAACTACGAAACTGACTTCCTTCCGAAAAACGATCTGAGAAAGAGAAAAGAGAGGGAACTAAAATCGCAGTTAATCGGACAGTCGTCATTTTTCACTCGGATGAATTCAAAAGCAAAGGCAGACACACCGAAGCATCGTTCCAGGTGAGTCACTTGATCATTAAGCATAAGAAATCCTTCCAAGATGGAGAGATGAGGCCTTCGTTGAGACAGATGGCTAGGGAGAAATTCTTCCTGAGATTTCAAGACCCCTGGCCGGAGAAAAAGGAGTTTCTCGTCATTAAACATGCAGAATACAAGCAACTTGATAACGATCAATGGCCGCTAGACTTGGCATTTTTTCCAATCTGACCAACATGTTGAATGAGCTTAATCTACAGCTGCAAGGAAAAGAGAACTCCATGGTCAATATGATTAGCTCAGTTAATGCTTTCAAACGAAAAATGCAAAATCTGTCCTCAAAGCTGCAGCGCCTTGATTTGGAAGGCGTGTGCGCAACTTGACAGCATACGCTACAGAGCAGATTGAAAATTGCCTGTCAGACTTTGACAGACGGTTTCAAGACTTAGCTTTACACGAGCCAATTGCTACATTTAAGTGCTATCCATTTAGGGAAGATGTTGAGGGTGATTCACTCGCACCAGAAATTGCAACACTGTTTCACCTAAAACTCCTCTACAGTGGAAGATGAGATTTTGACACTACAGGATGACATTCAGCTGAAGTCTGGGGCTCTTGGACAGTTTTGGAACTTACTCACAGAGGAAAAGTACCCAAACATGAAGAAATGTGTCACCTCCTTGACTGCATTATTCGGCTGTACTTATTCTACTTATTTATGCGAGTCAACTTTTTCCCACATGAAGATTTTTAAATCCAAATACTGTAGTGACCATAAATGTATTGAATTGTTATTGTGCCATAAAGGTTATTCTGTAGATTCTGTCTGTCTCTCTCTCTCTCTCTCACACACACATACACACACACACACACATACATATATATATATATAATATTTTTTTTTTTATTTATTTATTTTTTTTAAAGTTGGTAGATCATTTCGACCTGGGCATTTTAAAAGTAGCTTGCAAGCCGAGAAAGTGTGGGCACCCCTGCCCTAGAATCTAAGTAAAAAAATCAGGCAAGAAGTCAAATCCAGGCAAGACATGAAAATCGATTAGCAAAGAGAGGGTTGTTTTGTTTTTTTTGTTTTTTTTTTTTAAGGATTTATCTGCAGATGGGGTAAAGCCTGGTGCATTACAATGACCTTGTATCCTGTTGAGCTCATATCCATAGAAGTGTGGGGCACAACCTTAAAAATTGCACAATAATTGGAGTCTAATATGGAATATAGCCAAATGACCCTAAAAATCAGCCCTGATTATGACTAGCAGTATATAAAAATAGAAACATGACAAAAGATTACTACATGAATCAATATAAAAGTGATACTGTAGACATATTAATTTATATTTTTCTTTGAGCAATGCCACAGAAGAGAATAAAGAGCACGCTCTCAAACTTTGACCTCATTGTATTATGCTTCCCTCCTTAAGTTTACTAAGTTTGTAAGCTCTATGTTCTCCAAGTATGCTTTGCATCTGCTGACTCTTTTTCCAGCCTTAAATCTATCTATCTATAAAAATAAATCTCTATTATAAAAAAAATCTTGGAAAGGAAAAGCAAGGCGACGAGATGGAGCATCTTGCGGGGACCGTAAACATGAGACTTGGTGCCAAAAGATTGTCCCAGGACCGTCTCGCGGGGATGTGGAACATGAGATTGTTGCAAGACACGCTCTACTTACAACCGATATCAAATAAGAGCACGGCGAGCAAATACTCAGTTGTGTAAAGGCACATAGCACACACAGATCCTCTGCTGTCAGCACATATAAGCATATAAGTACAATACGTTCTAGATGAAACGTCAACGATTAAGCAAAAAAGAAAGAGCAGAGCGGAGAAAAGACCCAAAAGCGTTGGAGAGAAAAAAAGGCAGATAGATTATGAAAGCAGTGGAATTCGAAAGGCTCAAACAAACGGTAGCGCGATACACATGCAGAGAAAGGTAAAGAATATGAAAGCAGTAAAATTCAAAGGTATTGTAGCGTCCCAGCCAGGTTGAGGCCTTTTTTGTTTGAGATTGAGGAAGGGTGGAGTACAGCACGGAAGACTGATATTGGGGTGCTGATTGATGTGGGCAAGACCTGGGGGAGGAGGGGTTAGAGAGGGTGCTAGAAAGTTGTGTTTGGGGTTTCAAAGTCGGTGATTGTTCAAGTTAAACTTTTGCGACACTTTATTACGTCAGTCTGTTTTTCTTACTTCTTCTCTTTCGAGCCAGACGCAGAGGTCGCTACAGTATCAAAATAAAGATAGTAAAGATCGCATTAGCTCAAACAAAAGGAAGTTAAACATCAGGACCAGATGTAATTGAAAAAATAGCAGACAAAGTGAGGTCAGAATTAAAAGGCAAAGAGTAGAAAACAAAGTAAAATATCATAAAGAAGTTCAAAAACACATGCAGAGCAGGTTAGAGATAACGAAAACTGTGGAATTCAAAAGACACAAAAAACGTGGGCGCGATATACATACAGAGCAAGTTACAGAATGTAAAAGCAGAAAAATTCGTGAGTATCAAAACAAGATAAAGATAGCATTTGCGCTAAAAAAGAGACATTATGGACCATACGCTATGAGATTCTGTGGTCCCGCAACAGCTAAAGCAACAACAAGTTTGATTTAAAAGAAAACACAATTCGGCCAGGTGTATATTTGTTTTATCTTGGTAGAGTAATATGTATTGCTCTACTTTCACCTATTGTATTATTAATATGCAGCCTTAGAATGCCTAATCTCACAGACTTACCACTGTTTATAAGATATTATTTTATATAACTTATCCCCACCTTCCCTTCTATATCTATAACCTCAGGCAATTAGATGTAGTAAAAAGACAAGCAGGAGTTAAGTTACACATAAAATAATGTATTACTAATAATATTCATAAATAATAACAAAATACAAAGTACATTTGAATATTGGCAACCATACAACCTGATAAAATGGTGATGTGTAATTCAGGTGGCACACAGACTTGTAGTTACTTAAAATGTCTCTAGTTAAGGCATCGTTGGTGCTCAGCTTTCAGCCACATGTCTGTTCAATATAGCTGCTGAGCTGTGCTCTTCATTGTGGTGTCTTCATCATCACAGGTTAGCAAGAGAGATGCTTCTTCATCATATGTTGGTTAGAGAGAGAGAATGTGAGGTTAAGCACGTACATTTATAGATGTTCTCAAGTTATATGCAAAATCTTAAATCCCAAAAATATATATGTTCACAGAGAGGCAATGCACATTTAAACTGGTGAAAAGAAAGGTAATGTAGTATATATTCCGCGAATAACATTAGACACCAAAGGAGATCATGACGCCATTCGTATTAAAATGTTTACAATTTTCGGTGAGAATAGCTTTTGCTATGACAATTAACAAATCACAGGGACAAACATTAGAAAAACTCGGATTTTTTATTAGAGAAAAAAAAAACAATATTCACTCACGGTTTATACGTTGCGTTGTCACAATGTATCTCCAGAAACGGAATCAAAATTCAACGTGATCTTGAAGAAAAGGTAATTCCAAATATTGTTTTTAATGAAGCGTGTAAATAATGACACTGAAACGATTCCAAAGAAAAAAAAAACAGCTTTTAAAATTGTATATCCAATTAACCAAACACAGGGGTTGGCAAGCGAAGCAAGCAGGGGGCAGAGCCCCGTAGTGTGTGTGTGCATGTGTATATATACTGTATATGTGTGTGTATGTATGTATGTATGTATGTATGTATGTGTGTATACTAATATATATATATATACAGTGGTGTGAAAAACTATTTGCCCCCTTCCTGATTTCTTATTCTTTTGCATGTTTGTCACACAAAATGTTTCTGATCATTAAACACATTTAACCATTAGTCAATTGAGATGAGCCCTAATGTTCTTTTTGCTTAACAGTGGTTTGCGTCTTGGAAATCTGCCATGCAGGCCGTTTTTGCCCAGTCTCTTTCTTATGGTGGAGTCGTGAACACTGACCTTAATTGAGGCAAGTGAGGCCTGCAGTTCTTTAGACGTTGTCCTGGGGTCTTTTGTGACCTCTCGGATGAGTCGTGTCTGCGCTCTTGGGGTAATTTTGGTCGGCCGGCCACTCCTGGGAAGGTTCACCACTGTTCCATGTTTTTGCCATTTGTGGATAATGGCTCTCACTGTGGTTTGCTGGAGTCCCAAAGCTTTAGAAATGGCTTTATAACCTTTACCAGACTGATAGATCTCAATTACTTCTGTTCTCATTTGTTCCTGAATTTCTTTGGATCTTGGCATGATGTCTAGCTTTTGAGGTGCTTTTGGTCTACTTCTCTGTGTCAGGCAGCTCCTATTTAAGTGATTTCTTGATTGAAACAGGTGTGGCAGTAATCAGGCCTGGGGGTGGCTATGGAAATTGAACTCAGGTGTGATACACCACAGTTAGGTTATTTTTTAACAAGGGGGCAATTACTTTTTCACACAGGGCCATGTAGGTTTGGATTTTGTTTCTCCCTAAATAATAAAAACCATCATTTAAAAACTGAATTTTGTGTTTACTTGTGTTATATTTGACTAATGGTTAAATGTGTTTGATGATCAGAAACATTTTGTGTGACAAACATGCAAAAGAATAAGAAATCAGGAAGGGGGCAAATAGTTTTTCACACCACTGTATGTCAAAGGTGCATACTTTAGGTTATTCAATTATTCTAATTTGGC